>OZ038492.1:74410001-74592501 GCA_964036315.1 Acanthosepion esculentum | reverse complement strand
GAAACCGGGGCTTGTCATATAATTGCAAATACATTAATTTTTTTTTTTTACCTAATTATTTTTTCAGCATAAAACAACTTGGAATTCCAAAAGTTTTCCAATTTGCAGCCTCTGATGCTGCAAACTCTGTGTTTTATTTAAATGCATCAATGCTGGATTTTTTTTATAATGAGTAATGATGCTTTGTGAATAATATCTCCATTTACGTTTCTTTTTCTTTTGACAAATGGTTTCTTGATTATGTTAGACGTTATAAAGGTGATGCCCGAATTTTCAATGCAACATTGTTAGAGAAATCCATATATATATATATATATATATATATATATATATATATATATATATATATATATATATATATATATATAAAAGAGTCGCCTGACGATTGCATTAGCATGAAACAGACTGTCGCCTCTAAGTGCTGACTTCCATGTCCACTTTTATATTTACACACGCTCTATCTCTGATATTGAGCACTTTATCTCATAAATATAGCACACTTTAAGACTATATTTCTTCATATATATATATATATATGGATTTCTGTGTGTGTGTATGTGTGTGTGTGTGTGGATAGATTTCCTGATTTCATTAACAAACTTGTATATATATGTGTGTGCGTGCGTGTGTGTATACGAATGTAAAAGAACGAAGAATAAAATTTCAGCGTTCAAATCATTAAATTAAAACAGGGCTCAATACAAAAGTAGAGCAATAAATATTTATTATACACTGTTACATTAGAACATGTAAATATCCACTACAAAATTGTACATTTTGTTTCAACGTTAAAATCAAACGTTTCTTCAGGTGGCTAACAATGATGGTACTAAACGATTTTATTTAAAATTGAAATTAATGACACACTACTTCACTTTCCATTTTTGGAATATTTTCCATAAAATCTAAAAAGGATTTATATTAAGAAAAATGAAAGAAAATAAGAAATCAATAAAAAATGAGGAAGAGGAAAGAAAAAGAAAGTCAAGAGAAGAAAAAAATGTATAAATTCACTTTTATCATATTTAATATAATTTTAATCACCGCTTTTTAAAACAATACACTGAAGATTGAAGGTAGTTAAAATAATAGCGGTGTCAAAGGAAAAGTCGTCTTTTTGATACGCAATCTTTTTGGCGGTCACGAATGTTCAATTTTGCAAAATCGTCAATAGGAAAAGTGTTTTCATACATAACAATGGAAGACCTCATACAAAAAGAACAATATAGGCAAACATTTTAGAATTCGGTTGGTCCGTTCTACCCCCCATCCCTCATATTCACCTGGCCTTGTGTCAACCGATTATTACTTTTTTTCTCAATGAAATCCAATTTCTAATTTGTAGAAAACATTTTCATATCAACACTTGTGGAAATTTACTAAAAAAAATGGTGCATTAACAATTTTTTGAAGATTTTTTAATGATTTTTCCAGAAAAAAATTCCTACTATTTAACCCGTAGCTAGTGGGAGAAGAAATAGATTCTCAGCTTAACCAAGGGTATTTACGCGGAAGTGAATATAACTAAATCACCAGATACCATAACATTTTAAATCCTTTTTTTGTTTGGCCCGAGGACCTCCTCGTGTGCAAATATCTTTGAAAAATTATGGAAATAATAGTTTTAATTATTTTTATTATTTCATCACGTTTATTTATGTTTTCTTTTTAGTAAATATATATAACTGAAAAAATTCTAGATGAGGTTGACGAAGCTAAACATTTAGGTATATGGGAAGCCAAAGTATATTTTGAGTGCCTCTGTATTTGTAACATTCTGGTGTAAACTGTAGCCGTTATTTTTCTGAAGACATTTTTTCTAACCAAAAAGCGCCACAATAGTTTTCCTTGTGATTTAATTACTTACTATTTTTATATATATGTATTTCTTTTTACTACAAAGGTTATTATTAGTGGGTACACGTATCTGAGTTCCTTTTTCTGATTTTGATTTTATTAAACTGTGAAATTAATAACAGCCGAAACTTCGAGAAATCCTACTAAAGAAAAATAATGCCTCCAACAGGAATCGAATCTATATCCTTTATATCCATCAGGTAAAAAAGAATCTTTCCTAGCCTATGTTTGCCCCCACTAGTTCGACCTCGTATCCCCTCTTACAACCATATTCATCTATTTATCTATTTGTATTCATAAACACTGATTTAACTAGTACATTTCTAAATGAGTACTTAGATAACATGTAAGATGTCCTCAAATACATTACTAATCGTGTAGCTAAAGAGGCACTTAAGAGTGTTCTCATCAAGTGACCCCAGATATATACACAACGCGTCATGTGTGCACCTACTCATGAGAGAATGCAACGTACAGCACACGAATACACACCTGTACATATTTACTCAGACGGGGGCACACATGTTTGCATGTACAAAAACTATGTCCCAACACAGATAAAACAGCAAAGAAGTACCATAGTATGCCTGGGCATACACGTACATAAAGGAGAGAGATATGTTACATGCCCAGGTGAGAGGGTTTTTGTAAAGTGAGCTCACATGTTATTATGGGAGGGGGATTTCCATGAAGGATCATAGGTGGTGATTCTGCATACAGACATACATACACATACGCATATATACATACATACATACATACATGTATATATATATATATACGTACACATTCATATACACACATATATACGCATATATATATATATATATATATATATATATATATATATATATACATACATACACACACACGCACACACACATATGCATTTCCTCAGACATGCATATACACATACACCTATCCACATACACATACATATATGCATGTACAAGTACATGTAAAGCATCCAAAACCCAAGTTTGGATTAATCTTAAATTGATGTTACTTTCGAAATCTGAAGCGGTTCTTATGTCTTCATTTGAAGACAATTTCGTTTCGTCGATTAAGTAGTTCGATGGTGTTTCATAATTGAGTATTAAGAATTTTTCTTTGATACATAGATCACATCTGTCCCTGAAATTCTTGGGAGTTCGGGCCTTACATATGATCCTCCATTTTAATTGTGGGGTGAAGCCTCTATCAATGAGGTCCTAATAGTGTTTTGAGAGAGCCACCCGCTGTCTTTAAGATTCATTATTGAAGGAATGGCGGTGACTGTAGAAGCAGTGTTTCCAACTTCCCGCTGAAATTCCGATGTAAACTTTTTCTGGATTTACATTTTCCTTTGGAAAAATCGTAGCTTCATATACCACATTTTCCCAATTGCAAATCCCTCCCACTAAAAAAAAAACCCAACTCTACAGCTACAGGGAGGTTTGTTACCCCGTGCTTCATGAAATTTTCTTAAGATATGGTTTTTATGTGAATTGATTATATCTTCTACGAGTAACTGATTTTTAAGATTTTTCTGTTGAATATTTTCTTCAAAGGATTGTTATTAATAAAGTGACTGTCTATTAACTTTAAAAAATATTTGCCAATATTGATGTTGGATAAACTGCAGAATGTTAGGTTAAACCATATTAACTTCCTTTTTCTATTTTTAGAATTGTTAGGTGTATTGTTACTCAAATTCTGTTGGTAATTTAACTCTTGTGTAAGAGAAAGAAAGAGAGAGAGAGAGGAGTAGTAGAGGCGGCTTGGATTGAGGAATCGGAGGGCCAGTTTCGAATTCCAGTCGAATCCATTACATTCCCTTACGTGCTCATACAGTTGGGAAAGGTATTAATTTTCTTCTTCTCCCTCCAGCTATGGGTAAATAGAAGGAGAGATCGGGTTCTATAGCCTTGGATGGCAACTGGTCTAGGAGAAGGACAACTCTGAATTAAAAACCTGCAGAGGCTCGTTTGGGGATTTTGTGGCACGTAGTACACCAAGTCTCTGTATTCTGCCCTTCAAAAAATGTGATTGGTTCTGCACAAAGCCTTCACCACTATAATCAAATCATATGTGCGGGTGTTGGTTGTCGGTTCCAGGGAACTGAACAGCTTGACCCTCATACGTCGAATACGACGGGAGAGCCTGTCATATATATATGGGAAATGAATATAAAAGAAATTTGAACAGCTATAGCACATTTTTCTCATCCTTTAATATCAAAACACGGAATGTTATTCGTGAGTATGAAATAATTTTATTAAAAATTAGCAGACATAATGTCTGTCATTTAATCAATCAGACATGTCTAAAAGAGAATTTGCTGCCTAAATACACAAGTTTTAATATATATATATATATATATATATATATATATGAAGAAATATAGTCTTAAATGTGCTATATTTATGGGATAAAGTGCTCAATATCAGAGATAGAGCGTGTGTAAATATAAAAGTGAACATAGAAGTCAACACTTAGAGGCGACAGTCTGTTTCATGCTATATGCAATCGTCAGGCCTGACGATTGCATCTAGCATGAAACAGACTGTCGCCTCTAAGTGTTGACTTCTATGTTCATTTTAATATATATATATATATATATAATGAGTCGTCTCAGGAATTCGATCATTTATTCCCGACAACTGACAAACTCTTTTCTCATAATTTTTTATTCATTTCTACAGTAATATCATTTTCAGTTAATTTCTGTAATATAATTATTTGCAATTAATTTCAATAGTAAACCCATGTATAATTAATTTCCATAGGAAAATTATTTGTGGTGCATTTTATATTAAAATTCCTCGTAATGCATATAATTTTCATATTCTCTCAGTAATGCTTGTATCAATCCTTTTCCTGATTTCCAATACACAACATATTTTATGAGTGCCAAAACTTGCTAAAATAGACTTAAAGTAATAAATGGTAATAGTGAGATAATCCGTTTCCATACAGAAAACATTCACCATTCATTGACTGAATTAATTAATTTACTATCTATTGGAATTTATAAAATCTTTCTTTTCAGAAAGTTTATTTTCAGGAAGACATTCTTCTCAATTTCAGTAGTTTTATCGCTCGTTCTGCTACTGATGAGAGTTTTCATCGAACCTTTTTTTAAAATCGTTTCACTCCAAGCAAAGCGGGAACGCCACTAGTACGCAGGGGGTTACAGAAAGTGAAACTGAGAGAAAAGACTGGATACCGGGTTATTATTGAGGAAAGGATAAAAGATTAACGGGATTTAGGCTTTTGAAGATTGTAGTTATCAGGGAAGTAAGTAAACGGAAGGGAGTTCCACAGTCGGGATGTGCGAGAAAAGAAACAGTTGGAGGGGCGGTTAGATTTAACTATTTCAACTATAAAAGGGGCGAAACTTAGATGTCAATGTAGCAGCACGCCTAAACTCATGTAGTCGGGGCACCAGGGAAAAAAAGCTCGTCAGAGCCGTTGCCATGGAGATATTTTTTTAGAAAAGACAGAGGGAAGTCACGTGACGTCGATGAGAAAGTGACTGAAATCGAAATATCACGTTAGGATAGATTGGGCATTGCAGTTCTTTCTTTGGATGTTGTCAAGAACCTCGAGAAGAATAGCAGGAACACCAGACCAGATATGTCAACCGTATTCATTGCACGGAAGAATGGTAGATTTGAAAATCTGCAATATAGACTCTGACGAGAAAAAACTTTCTGACAGAACACAGTAACCCAACTTTCCTTGCAGTAGATGCAGCTATTGATTCGATATAGTTGTTCCACTTCATGACCGTGGAAAACGTGTGGCCAAGAAGGCGTAGTGTGTTGCTTTCCTGGAGTCTAGCATCAGCCATGCTGATTACAGGTAGGAAATGATCTCTGTGGTGGTTAAATGAGGGCAGTTTCATTTTGGAGGTATTAAAATGTACAAGCCATTTCCTGGAAGGTCCTTTTCAAGTTCAACAGCCAGTTTAACTCTGTCAGCTCTGACGGAGTTTCTATTGAGACAGGAGTAAATGGTAGTGTCATCTGCATAATTGCCTACTTGCGAACTGATGACATCAAGAAGATCATTGATGAAGATCTGAAACAGCAGGATAGAGAATGTAGCGTGGAAAGTTAGCATCTTGATTACATTATTTATTCTTCTTCCACTTATATGTGCTATACATTTTAGTTGTTACTGCTGTTGGAAGTCTTCAAGTGATTATGTTTTTGTTAATTGGCAAAGTTCCTTGTGATTCTGAAGCACCAAATCTTATAGAAACAGATATCAAATATGGTGGTTAAACCATCAAAATTCCACTTTAAACCGCTGTTGCTATACCGGGTTTCACCCGTTTATAACTCTGTGAGCGACCATAACTAGTTACTTTGACTGACATAATGATGCAATGATTCCATTTTCAAGTGTAAATTATTCTGGAGTTTTCTGTAAAGCTTTTTGTAGAACATCAAAATGTTTCGAGCGAAAAATGTTCGTATTTTTAATGTTCGATTTCTCAGATTTGTTTCCAAGCTAAATGTATTGTGCAAGTCTTCTACATCTGCATATTTTGTACGTTTGCTTTTAGCGTCTTTTATGATACTATATATGTCATCATTAGCGTGAATGAAAGGCTGAGCATATTTGCTTACTGAGAATTGCAAAAATATTCACCCCCACCAACCCTCTTACTTTTATTTGTGGCATTCGATGAAGTGTTTTCTTTCGTCGTAGTTCTCGCACTGAAGCCGAAATAGAAATTTCTCCAGGCAACCATCACTAAACTCCAAAGACAACTTCTTTCATTGTATTATTTTAGATAAAAAAATCATTTTTCAAAACAGACATTTTCTGTTTTCTTTTCATTCTAACATCAGACAGATTCGTATTCCCAGGTCTCTTCGATTATTCAAATTGAAATTTCTCCATTACGAAAGTCAATTTTCCGTTTACGGACCAAAGTCATTTCGATGTACCTTTTTTTTTCTTTCTTTATTTTTTTAAATCCTTTTTTTTTTATTAATCTAATGCATTGTTTTATTACAATCGGTCAGTTTTCTGACTTGATTAACATTCTATTCTCATTTAGCCCTTCCTATTTTCACACTACTCTTTCTAATGATGTTTTTAAACCAGATTCTATTTTAGGAAATAAAAAAAATAGCTTCTTTTCTTTGTGGCATAGGCAGAAATAGCCATTGGATGAGATAGCAGATCAAGAAACGAAAGGACAAGAAAGGACGTTATAAGTATTCACTAAACTTTACAAAGTATGGCACAAGCCCATTATAAGCACTCATTAAAGATAAAACTTACTATAATAATAATGGTCCTCAATGTTACTCTTCTAAGTAATCTCCGTGACAATAATATTTTCTTAAACCGATCTGTTTTTGGCATAAGTGTAAGGCAGACAGTGAGAATCGAACTCAGTCCAGTTAAAAATAATGTATGAAACGAGCGTGTGATCTAATATAACCAGGATCTGTCCAAAGGTCTTTTGCCCTCCAAAATCTATGATACCCACTACCGAATTTATGATACGGGCTCTTCACAACATCACGATTTTTCATAAGGTAGTAATTAGATAAAAATACAAATTTTATTGCAACCTAATTTTGTGCAATAATGGATCATATGTAATATATAGGAAAACAATTCAAGTGAAAATCTTGAAAATAAATCTAAATACAGATTTGGGACATGTCATAAAAGATCACTCTATCTTAAATGAATCAACAATGTTTTTCGGCAATTTTTAACATCAACTTGAGATTTTTCTTGTTAAAAAGTTGAATAATTTTAACACATTCAACATTATGGAGAAAAAATTTTATATAGTTTTTTCGAGGCTTAGCACGAGCAAAACAAATACAGGGATTTGGACAAAAATGACGTCAAAATCCGCGAATTTTTTATCCATTAATAGTCCGTTGTGCTTATTGTAATTATATAAATGTAGTTAGAAAAAAAGCAAATACATTTTGAATTGGACAGAGTCTGACAATTTATTAAAGACATTTTTGATATGTTTAACGTTCTTTTTATAGATACAAGTATTTAAGCAATTCGGAGAACGAAAATTTTCTATGAAAATTTCTCGGACATTCATGCCGGTAAATGTTATTTAATACTGTTTGTTATAAACAGAGCATTTACTTAAATACTTGTATCTATAAAAAGAACGTTAAACATATAAAAATGTCTTTAATAAAAAAGCAAATGTTGATAAGATAGAGAGGGTCACACAATTTACCCGGTACTCCGAATCATGCTTGCCCCGACACTCTGTTTGGTGGGAGGTAGTACGCATCGGCCCTAAATATTACTAATTAACTTAGTTCATGAAATTACGAAAGCAGTAACTGTCTGCACGGTCAGTTTGCTAACGAATTTGCGCGACCGAATGTAAAAATCATATCTGCCTGCTCACGATATGAATGCTGTTTCCAAATTTCTGGCAGAGTAAATTGCGTTATGGCGCTCTTGTACTCACAGAATTGCCCAATTGACGCTACTATACTGTGCAGTCGACAAAATAAAACAAACAACGCGCATTAAAAAATAAAATGGCGACAATTTACCGCGCTCTGTATATGTGATAATGATATATTAATTTTTATATATCAAGGACAATACTATCTATCTATCTAACTTATTCTGTTCATTATCTATCTATCTATCTATCTATCTATCTATCTATCTATCTATCTATCTATCTATCTATCTTATTCTGTTCATTATCTATCTATCTATCTATCTATCTATCTATCTATCTATCTTATTCTGTTCATTATCTATCTATCTATCTATCTTATTCTGTTCGTTATCTATCTATCTATCTATCTTATTCTGTTCATTATCTATCTATCTATCTTATTCTGTTCATTATCTATCTATCTATCTATCTATCTATCTATCTATCTTATTCTGTTCATTATCTATCTATCTATCTATCTATCTATCTATCTATCTTATTCTGTTCATTATCTATCTATCTATCTATCTATCTATCTATCTATCTATCTATCTATCTATCTATCTTATTCTGTTCGTTATCTATCTATCTAACTATCTTATTCTGTTCATTATCTATCTATGTTGTTTTGTTCAAATCCGTCTTCCTCACCAATTGTTTAAGTGGAGTGTTATGAATAAAATATCTATTTAGATGTCTATTTATCTATCTATCCGATTGAACATTTGAAAGCCACATTTTGAAAATATTGCTTTTAGATCGTCATGCGTATATTTCATTAACACTCTAGCTTTCTTCTATCTTAGAAACTTACGTCTTTACCACTTTTCTCTTCATCATCATGCCGAATCCATTGAAGTCGTGGGGGCTAATATAACCCTCCGGAATTCCCTGTCCCTTTTAACCCTTAGCAAAGTGTCATTTTGCTATATTTTCTAATCTGCCAACTATTTACAAAAGCTCGTTAGGTAAGTTATTCGATGCTTTCCCTTGTCCCTCGTGCCATCAATATGTTATGTGAGTGTCAAATTTTCGAAGCCTTCTCTCCTCATTATATGCACTAGAAATTTCAACTTTCTCTTTTACATGTTGAATAATAATGAACTATCCCATCCTACCCATTTCAAAACTAACCACTCTATATATAAGGCTGTTTAACTGCTAACAATCAGTTTAGCAAAATAAAGCTTCCAAAATCGATATTCGGCGTTGTCTATTCATTACAAGATGCTAAGTATAAGTCACCTTTTTGTTTCCATTTTTCTTTAAAACTTCGTCGTTTCTCACGAGTTCATTCCATAGTATTCTCAGCATCCTTCTGTAGTACTAGTTTCTTTGTTTCTAATGAAATTTTACTGTTTCTTAATACTTTACTTAGCTTTCGGAAAGCATCTTTTCTTATGCCAATGCACCTTCGTATTTCGGTGTCGCATTTTCCGTTCTCTGTTTAAAAAAAATGCTTCCCACTCTTACCATTCGTAAAAGTGCCACTCTCTCTCTCTCTCTCTCTCTCTCTCTCTCTCTCTCTCATCTAATTATTTTCTCCTCGCATAATTAGAAAGCTACCTCTTAAGTACTTCTATCGTTGCAGCCATTAACGTCATCAACGACATTATTTAAAATTATTACTTTATTTAAAAGATACAATAATGTTTCCTTTGTAACTCGTGTTGCTTTGTGATAAATTCTAACGCCAATCTTTAGCTAGAAACCCAACTTTTTTTTCATTTTGAAAAAAAAAAAATGGACTTGATCGGTTTGGCAAGAGAAAATTCACAAAATTTGTTGTTCTTTAAATCAGTAACTATATATCGGAAATACGCCATTCATTAGCCAAGTAATTATCACCTTTACGTAAGTTCGGCTTATTTTCTTTTTATTGTAATTGCTTTCACGCTTTTCAAATCAATAACAGCATTAAACATGAATGGATACAAAAGGTTCAATTTGCAGCAATGAAAATTATTTCCCTCTATCTCTCTTCAATTTATTCATATGTTCATTTGTCCTATCTTTAGTCTTCAATTTATTTTCTATTTTTCATTCATTTATTTTAAACGCTATCGAAATATAACACGTGTTACTACGCGTATCAGTTATTAAACAAATACTTAAAAACTTTACTGATTCATTTTTTTGTCAAAAACTGTTCCCACAATACAAAGCACAGTAGAAACTCAAAGTAGACGATTACTAATTGAAGTTGTTTTATGGACGTAAGACGAGGAAAAGGGTGTAGGTTATAAGGATATGTAGGATAGATAATAGTTAACCCTAGACTTTTAGAGGTTAAGATTGTAAGCATCGACGAAGCATTTTTTTTTCTCAGGAGTCTGTTCCACAAAATAACAGTGCTGGAGGAAGAAGTTGTTTGAACGGGGCTTCCTCGTTACTAATGGAATACAAAGAGGATGAGGATGGTTTGATACTGTGTACGTGACGTGGCGAGTTTGTATTGGTGGAATTAAGAAATGTAGCTCCTCTGAACATTTGTCATGAAAATAATGATAGATTAGCAATAGGATTGCGAAGTTTCATTCGAGTGAAAGTGACCGCAATGTTGGAAATAATTCCTCGCTTTTGAGACAGGAAAGCGGAGATTGGGCAGCTGCAACTCAGATATAGCCCTCCATAATATTCCATATACCGAAGATATCTAATTCTTATTACGGTAAAGCATGGTAGGAGGAACCAGGGTTTTTTCTGCAGCGGTATACACGCGATGTATTGTATATATAAGTTGCATTTAAGATCTGGACTGAACTTGAATCCCAGCAAACGCACAAGGCAAGAACTTTCATTGCGAGTATTGCTGCTCGTCATGACTCGCGAAAAGGCAGATGATGCTCGATGCTGATCGAATGTTACTAGCTTGGTTTTTGAGGTACTGAATGTTACAGCCTGTTTTCCCCATTGAGCTGTTAGAGCTAAATCAGAGGAGAGATCAGCTGCTATGCTCTTATAATCTATATTTAAATAAATAATGCAGAAATACATTCAGAGATAAACCATTTTAGCGCCGACTAAACTTCAGGTCGGTATATGCAGGACACTCAATAATATAGGAAAGAAGGGCGGTTTTTTTTTCTTGCCGGGTTTATTTAAACTATACAGTGATATGAACCTAAGAGAACCAGAATAGTTATCAAGATGTATTATTGGCGGACATAATCTTAGAAATATAAGATATTCAGATGAAACTACATTGATGAAATACTCAGAAAATACTCTTAGACAAAAGAGTAATGGACTAATTATTACACTTTAAAAAGACATTGCTTAATTGTCAGTATGGTATGAGTTATTTTATTAGACAATACTAATATAAAATACATTCTGCGCATGGAAAGCTGACTGCTTATAAGATTTTCGAAACCCACCTTCCGCATTAAGTGCCCTACAAGTTTCAACTTTCTCTTTTAGATGCTATTTATAAGTGACTTCTTTGTTTCGAACCGGTTAAATGTGGCCGTCTCTTCTACTCCAATAGTTTCATGTCTCGCAATTCCCGTCTGTGGAACTCCCTTCCTCTTACTTGCTTCCCTGACAGTTATAATCTTCAAATATTCAAATGTAATGTCAATCGACATCTTCTGATGCCTTGATCTAATCTCCCATCCTTAACTATCCTTTCCTCGATCACGTCTCTTTACTCTTGCCTCCACTCTCTGTACTCGTGCGTGCTAGTGGCACTCCCGCCTCGCTTGGGGTGAAATGCTTAAAAGGAAAGAAAGAAAACAGGATTATTACACTTCAAAAATTCGAAAGGCTTAATTGTCAACAAAAGAAACAGATCAAGATATGAATTATTTCTAGACATGTTTACTAATAAAAAATACCTTCAGAATAAACTCTTCGACAAGAAAAAAAAAGATTTATTATTAAACTTTAAAAAGTCATAATGCTTAATTGTCAGCAAAAGGGACAGATCAAGACATCAGTTATCGACATGTTTACTCATATAAAATACCTTCCGTGCATTGAAAGCTGAATAAGAACAACGTACCTTCGAAATTCCAAGAAGGGTACCGAATATGATGAAAGAACTGAAGTAGGATAAACAGTCGAAACATTGTGAGTTTTGAAACAACCAAGCTGGGAACACTGGTTTAAATAACAAATATACTAAGAGAATAACATTGACACTAAATGACTGTTTTTTTAATTATTTATCGTTTAACAAGTTATTGTAGCATTGCAGCATTGCAGCTCAGACCAGACACCAGGTTCTTTCTTCAAGTCAAACGTTTGTGGCTTAAATATGACCCTTTGACCAGAGTGTTATCCACGAATTCAAACCATGAGCCGATTGTAGCAGTAAGCAGATTTTTATTAACGGATTGTAACCTACTGCTATAGACGAGCGAAGGTGAGATGAGACGTATATGAGCGGGGTGAACAATCTAATGAGCGTTTTCTCACATTATTCTCCGTGAGTCCTCGCCGTCTCTCTGACTTTTCGCAGGCAGTGGTCACTGTCTTATAGAGAACATTGTTCTTTGTCGCGTCATCTTTGTCTAAAAATGTAATTTATCTTCATTCAGTGACTCTCTTTGTCCCAGCCGCTTGTTTCATTCACTTCCTTTACCGATAATCATCGGAGAAAATAAATGTCCAAATCCTTTCTTTTTGTGACAGATTAGCTGTTTTTCGTTTAATAAGATATCAGATGACTGAGATCGCTACACTATTTGGTTATTATTTTATAGTTTTCGAGTGAAATTCAAATACGAGACGCCATAAAAGGATTACGAAAAATATAAAATATAGTTTCTAGTCATGAAAAAAGACAAAAATTGTACATCCTTTCAAGAGCATATAATATTAAGTGCATGAATTTCAGGAGGTAAAGTGCAGGATTCCTTTACGGTTACTGGCACGGAAAATAGAATCAACAAATCCTATTTGAATTCTACCTGAGATTGTTCAGGTTTATTTAACAAAAATACCTTTGATATAGATATGATTCTCCGCCCATCCGCTATTTCCCATCATCAGATATCCCGACATAAAACCTTTTATCACTGGCATGCCACAATAGAGATAGTTGAGTTGGTTGAACCATATTTCCATAATTTATTACTGAGGGAGCAAACAATTATCACACATCATTTTTCTTGTTCACTATGTTATGAAAGGCATCATTTTTATATATAGATACTCGTTTTAGCTTGCTTGGTCGGAGAAATAATAACTTGTTTCCCTTTGGCGCCAAACTCTGATTTTGAGCCCAGGTACAAAGCCAGAATTTCGAATTCTGATTTCTTGAGCAGACTGGCGTTTTTCACTGTGAAAATTGGCGTAGCAGATGCTGAGGACAGGCTTAGCCAACTTTAATAAATATTGATGGCTTTTACTAAATAAAGGTACAGCAATTTACCCAAGCATTAAAAAAAACCTAAAAGACAGCCAGAGAAGAACGTTAGTAAAAGGATTTATTTTATACATAAGAAAACATGCTAACATAGTTCAGAAATATGTTACATGCCATCACTCAAACTCTGAAAAATCAAAGTTAGCGAATATTGTAAAAGTTTGTGTTGATCCATGCTTTTCCCACGTGGCAGAAAAATATCCAATCTTCACAGTGTCTACATCAAACCTCCCTTGTATAGATTGGCGCATCATTGATTGGCCGTTAAGGGTTACAAAACCATCCAAACACAGTTCATATGAAAAGCTAACCCAACAATATAAAGAAAATCAAAACTGGTTATGAGGCGAGTGATTAAGATGACACATGCAGTAAAATCTATTTATACGTTCAGGATTTAATTTCATTATGAGTATAACTATCTCAATTATAGCAATAGAAATTTAAAATTATAGAAACCTAAATCTAAACTTTAATACTATGCGTAACTTTCTTTGTCTTGGTTGGTTGATTTTTAGCGGTATATCATCATGGCTATGGATTATTTAATGCCGAAATCTAAATATGAAAATTTAAAATATATAATTAATTCAAGAGAATGATATTATTTCATGATTAAATGATAATTAATTCGTTGCAATTTTTCTCGGATAATCTTAGATCCAACAAGCAGTGAAATCTTGTTACTCCTTAAAAGAAGTGAAATTAATGATAGCAAAATGTTTTATTAATTTATTTATTGTCAATGTATGCCATGTCTTCAGTTATACTATAAAATGTATTATTGGTAATTTTGCCATGTAATTTATTATTGGTTATTTTGCCATAAAAACTTATTGCTGGTCATTTTGCCATAAAATGTATTGCTGGTCATTTTAGTATAAAATTCAGTTTGCCATAAAATGTATTACTGCTCATCTTTATATAAAAATGTATGCCATGTCTTCAAATTTACTATAAAATGTATTGTTGGTCATTTTGCTATGAAATGTATTATTTGTCATTTTGCGATAAAATGTACTATTGGTCATTTTGCCATAAATGTATTATTGTTCATTTTGACATAAAATGTATTATTGATTATTTTGCCATAAAATGTATTATTGGTGATTTTACCATAAAATTTATTATTGGTTATTTTGCCATAAAATTTATTGCTGGTCATTTTCTATAAAAATGTATTGTTTGTAATTTAACTATATTTTTTTAATGAACTACAACAATGTATTATTGGTATTTTTACTATAAAAATTGTTTTTATACTTAGTGTTTTAATATTTGTTTTTGGTTTCACTATTTGTCAGTAACGGGTGCTACTACACCGTGCCAGAGTGCACCGAAGCACAATAATCTGTTCTTTGACGTTCTTTTGACAAATTCAAGAGCACCTGTAATGATTTTATTGAGCATATATCTTTTTGGTGTCTTTTACAAGATTATGTGTTGATTAGACCTTTGTTGAAATGGAATTCCAAGAGATGTTTCATTCAGATCGTCACAGAATATTTGCTTTAACTGAATCTTTAGAATTTTCTCTTTTAAAAAGATTTAGTTGCAGGAAAGAACAGTATTAATATTTATTAAATCTAGCTTAAGCTGATATAAGGCCATGTTAATGAGGCGCTCTCGAAGTGAGAATACGCTTTATTACCTTATAATTTACTAATTATACCTGCTAGTTATGGCGATAATGAGGCTTCTTTCTTTCTTCTTGTTTTATATGCCGTGTCCCTTCAGGACGTAAGCGATTATGGTTCTCCACAATTTCCCGTCCTTTGTAGCTCTTAATAAATTTAGTGTTTTTGTTATTTCTCCTAAACCTTGTTCCACCATCCATTCCTATCAAGCTCATAAAGTGGGTTATGCGTTGTTTTCTTCTTGCCCTCAATCTGTCCTGTGAGTATCAGGTTTACCAAACCCTCCTTCATTATGTGCCTTAGAAATTTCAGCTATCACTTCCTGATGTTATGTATAACTTTCCATTTTGTTTCCATTTTCTCTAAAACATCGTCTTTGCTCACATGTTATGTCTGTGTTATTATACTCAGCATCCTTCTGTAGAACAACATATTTGTTTGTTCAAGTCTCTTCAACTTTGAGGAGACGGTCCAGTATCCATTACCATATAAGAGGACATAACAGTTCAGTAGTCTTTTCTTTGTTTCTAACGAAGTTTTTTCATCTCTTAATACTCAGTTTAACTTTTGGAAGGTATCTTTGGCTATTCCAATACGTCTTCTGATTTCAGTGATGTACTTTGTTAAACACTTCCCAGATATTTAAATTGCTGTAACTTGTTGAGTTTGGTATCTATAATTTTTAATTTTCATATAGAGATGTTCCGTTTAGTGATTATCACGTATTCTGTCTTCTTGCAATTGATGTTTAAGCTTTTCTTCTCGCTTTCCTTCATTACACTTCTGTAGAAGTTCTTGTAGTTTTCTTTTCTGTGTCTGCTATCAAACATTGTGTCATCTGTATATTTTATTTTGTTAAGTTTGTGGCCTCCAATAATGAATCCTCGTAGGATTTCTAATTCTCTCATTATCGCCTCACTGTATACGTCGAGTTGACCTTACTGATTTTATAAGCATGGTTTAGATGTGGCACAAGGCCGAAAGTATGACGCACCTAGTGATGATCGATCTCACTATTCAGTCGTACTTGATCTAGCGAGACAAACTTGTTCAAAATTACACCACGACGGGGTGGTATTTTCGCCTGTCATGATGAATGGTTCTATCCTCAATGAGGCTCCATCCTTTGGACGTCTGTTGATTCAGTCCGGACATCCGACGGAACTAATATACACGATCCATCACTAAGGATGCGAGGAAAATAGTCGGCTCATTGTATCGCTGCAGAAAGTACCTGACACCCTCTAACGTGATTTAAACATCAAAATAAAAATTGATAATTGCTGCTACATCTGATTGGAGCTACGCAATCATCATAATTTTCCGGACAGTTCAACACCGTCTACGCGGTCTTGTCGGTGCTGAATTATTTTCCACTGTACAGACTCTTTCCTCACAGTTACTCTATCGTGATTTCAATGGAATAAGTACAGAAGATCTATATTCATCGGTTCCACCAGTTCAGACCTTTATATCTATACTAGGGCGGATAAGAATGAAATTCCACCCAGACAGCTTATTCCCAATAATTATTACATTGTGGAAGAGACTCCTATGAAGATGCTTCCTCGATCACTACGATCTTAACTACTTCAAGTCTAGGGTCAACCGTTATCTATCTATCATACATATCCTCATAACATTTATAGATAGATTTTAATTACCATCCGCATTAAGGAACAGCCTTTATATACATATATCACGATCACACATTAGGTTCGTGTCGGCAGTAGTTGGGCAAGATAGCCTGATGGAGGTTTGAATTCAGAGTTTTCCTTCTCCTTTCCATCCAAGGCTAAGAACCCAGTTTGCTCTGCTATTTATCCATAGATGGGGGGAGAAGAAGAGGATTCATACCTTTCCCAAGGGTGTTAGCACGTAAGTGAATGTAATGGATCCGAGAGGAATTCGATCTCGGCTCTCCTATTCCTCAATCCGAGCCTCTACTCCACCGTGCCTCCTATACGACTTCATTCAGTAAAACTCTACCCTGAGAGGCTTTTTATTGGGTAAGCATTTAGTAAGAAAAAAAGGCACTTCTTAGAGTTAGAAAAAAAAGAACTTGGAATTCTGACCAATACTTTTAAAATTAAATTAGAATAGGTTTTGCTTCTTTAATCTCATGTTTAAACCAATTGATCTTGAACCAACTGACCCACACAAAGCCGTCCTGAACGTTTGGATGGAATTGGCGCCATTGTATACTTCGAGTTTAGTTAAATCGTATAATGGAACTGTTTTCATTTGACGAACATTTAGGCTATTAGAAGAAAAACTTATTTTGTGATTGAATCGATAAATCAGTCTTTGAACATGTGAAACGGACAAGACAATCCGACTAGAAACTAATTCCAGACACCTGACGCCGAATGCACCGGCATAGAATACCAAAAAGCCAATAACAAGAAGCACGTGAAGTTAAACGAGAAAAGACGAGAAAGTACGTCACGCAGTGCTCCGGCTTCTTAAATACTTATAAGAAGAACGCTATGTTTTGTCGTTTGTTTTGCGGGATATAATCCTTATAATTAGGGAATAGAAAACGTCTTCATGATCACAAGTAAACACAAAAGAATGAAAAGAAAAAACGAAATGCAAAAGAGATGAAAACGAATTTAGCTTAGCTTGAAATTTAATCAAGTTAGTTCTTTTTGGTTTAATATTTGTCTTTAGATGTAGAACTCATTTCAAAGTTAAACTACAAAAAGTTTGGAAAGTAAAATAATCCTGGCATCAAAAGGAATCGAACTGATCAGTACTACGTGTTTTTTTTTCTTTTTTATTACATGACGATGATCTTCTACAAACGAAAGTTGTAAGGAAAATAACTAAAACAACATAGTACATATTGACCAAAATGAAAATACGCCAAAAGTACACTGGATCTAACTCTGCAATGCTTGGCTCATATCAACGACATATACAATTGTTTCTACTGGGTTTAACCTTGTCTTATCTAGAGTCGAACCAAAACAAAACACACGTGGCCTGAAGATTGCGTTCCAGCATGAAATAGTCTGTTGTTGTTTGATGTTGATCTCGGTGTATACTTTTATATTTACATACGCCCTATCTCTGATATTGGGCACTTTCACTCATAAATATAGCAAACCATAAAAGTATATTTTCATCGTATATATATATATATATATATATATATATATATATATATATATATATATATATATATATATATATATATATATATAAGTGAACATTTAAGTCAACATTCAGAGGCGACCGGCTGTTTAATACTGGACACAATCGTCATGCGGGCTGATGATTGCGTCCAACATGAAACAGCCTGTCGCCGCTGAGTGTTGACTTCAATGTTCACTTTTCTATTTATATTTACATACGCTCTATCTCTGATATTGAGCTCTTTAACCCATAAATATAGCACACCTTAAAACTATATATATATATATATATATATATATATATATATATATATATATATATATATATATATATATATACATCTATCGAACTGATTAGGATAGTCGTTATAATTATTATCGTTGGAGAGTCATGTAAGCAAGACTAGATAAAGGTTTCAACAGATAAAACTGAAATCGACAGATAAGAAGAGAACAGGGACTGGGAGGGATAGGAAAAATAAAAATACTGCTAAGAGCTACAAAGACTAGGTAGTTGTGGAGAGTTATAACCCTAGAATGAGAATATAGCTTACTGTTCGTGCCTCTACCATAGATCTCCGTAGTCAGATATCAACCATTATTATTTTATTGAATGATAGAGCAGAAGCCATCATTCAAACTTACAATGAAACTCCACAATCCTCCCGAAACTTGATCATGATCTTCTCTCATTACTCCTGTTCATGAACGGAGATACCTAATACGCCAGTCACTTGAGAATATGCCTAATTGTAACAATTTCTGGTACTGTACAGGATATTTCGTTTCTTTTCTTTTTATGTACTGTGTCCTTTCAGGACGTAGGCGATCATGGCTCTCTACTTCCCCCTATCGCTTGTGGCTCTCAATAAATTTCGTCGTTCTGCCACCTTCTCCAGACCACGTTCTGTCATCCACTTGCTTAAGCCCGACAGGTATGTCATGCGTTGCTTACCCATTGTCTCTCTTTCCTTCTATTCGACACGTGGGTATCAGATTTTCCAGGTCCCCCTTTCTCATTACGTCCCCGAGACACTTCAGCTGCCTCTTCCTGATGTTAAGTATAAAACTCCTCCTTGTTTGCATCCTCTCTAAGACCTCATCGTTGCTCACACGCTCGGTCCATGATATCCTCAGCATCCTTCTGTAGAACCTTATCTCCGTCGCCTCGAGTCTCATCTTCATTATTATTATTATTATTATTATTATTATTATTGCACTTTGGAGAAGAGCGCGATTTAGCAAAATAAAAGGAAAAGAGAAAAGTGTTTGACAATGTCAAACAATATTTCAACAGAAAGTCTGTTTTCTTCAAGTTATATTTAAAAGAAAAATGTTTAAATATAAAAATACAGACATCTACAATAAATTACAAGTCTCTTTAAAAATGTTGCTTGCCGACGATTTAAAACTGATAAAATACAGTAATTGTGGCACAAGGACAAAAAAGTGTGTGAAGGCTGGTCGACACGACCCATTCCTTCGTTACAATTTAATCATTCACCATAAGAATCTATCCGTCACCATTCGTTCCGACATACACCAAAATACCTCACACATACAGGGCCCCTCCTGAAAACCCACCATGACTTAAAATTTCAATATGTAAACGTTGATGGTCTTGTAATGAAAAAAAAAAGAAAAAAGAAAGGCTGTACTGGCAATAAACGTGTCAAAACGAATGAAACGTCACCAGCGTGACATTTTCAATATTTTTACGTTGGTGGCGTTTCATTCATTTTGATGCGTTTATTACCAAAACAACCATGCCTTAACAATAGAGATAGAGCAGCGAGCGGTTTGCGACGTTTAATCTGTGAGAAAGACGTTTTAGGCTGGGAAAATATTTCTTCACCCACAAGAGGGCGTAAACGCTTTTGAAATGTATAAAGACAGACTGGAGAGCTCCAGTCTAGATGTGGTGATTTTCTAAGCGTAGTTTAGATGTGGTACAAGGCCGAAAATATGGAGCGCACAGCGAGGATCGAACTCACTAGTCAATTGTACTTGTTCTAGCAAGGCAAGCTTGCTAACCACAACACCGCAGTGAGATGTCCAAATAATTGTCTAAACGTAGCTTAGATGTGGCGCAAAAGCGAAAGTGGGCAGCACCTAGTGAGGATCGATCTCAGTAGTAAGTGATCTAGCGAGACAAGCTTGCTAACCACTACAGCACTCCTTCGGCGTATAACAGCATTTCTTGCTCTGATCTGGCTCTTGTAAATATCGAGTACAGCAGGGTGGGGGAGTCAGTTATTTTCTAACTCAATACAATGAGCTGATCATTTCCAAACATCTTTAGCAACTTGAGGTCTGGATTGAGCTTATCGCAATAGACATTCAAGGCAAGAAGCCTCTTTGAGAGAACACCCATCTTTATCATGATAGGTGAGACTTCAGGGTCTGTCCTGTGATGGTGGAACGTTACTAGTTTTGGTATCTATCTATATTTCTGTGATGAGGTATTATGTACACTATTTGCATTATTCGGACTATTGTTCTCATCTTTGTCGCCATATTCATTATAACGTTTCGGCCGTTGTACGCTCCGGCCTTTTTCATGTGGTTGGAATGTCGAACATAAAAAGGCCTGAGCGTACAACTTCCGAAACGTTATAATGAATATGGCGACAAAGATGAGGACAATAGTCCGAATAATGTAAATAGTGTTACTAGTTTTGTTTTGGTCGTATTGGATTTTACAAGCCAGTCTTTCTCCTATCATTGGGCCACCAGGGCTAAATAAGAGGAGAGACCAGCTGCTCGTTTCTGATTATTATTATTGTTGTTGTTCCTATCCGATCTTTACTGAAACTTATTCATTTGACCATACTTATTGTTGAACTGTAAATTCATTAGAGACAAAACCACTGTTATCTTACGCCTGAATGACTATATCAATTTATGCCCAAGTCGCGCGTGTTTTTGTCTTTTGACTTCATTAAAACATGAGCTGGTATTTGAATGAATAACTTTTGTTCTTGAATTCTTTTTGCATCCGTGCATAAAAGTTCACTAACCGACACAATAACGCCGTGAATCCGTTTTCGAATGCATAATGTAATTAACAAACCGATCGGCCCATTATGTGACATGGCATAGACGGCCTATTTTCAGTCTGTAATGAAAATTTAAATTAAAATGTGCTTGCTTCCATCAATCGAATTAATGGGGTGAAAGATATGGACATGAAATTGTGGTTTGATGCAGAAGAGGACATACGGCTGCGATTTTGTCAGTAGTTGAAAGTTAAAAAGTGTTAATGCAGTGCAAGTAAAACGAAAGTCACGCTTAGTACAAAGGAAAGTGATTACGTAGAATACCTTCAATATTACAAACTATATTTACGACTAAAATTGTTAATCTTCCTACCAATATACATATCTCCTGTTTATGTCTTGCAGGTTAATATTCATGGGCATACGAACAAAAAAGGCGAAGCGTTTCACCCCTAGATTTGCTAAACATATGTGACACAAGGCCGAAATTATGGCGCACCCAGTGAGGATCAAACCCACTCGTGATTTATCTAGTGAGACAAGCTTGCTAACCATTACGCCACGTCAAAGTGCGCCTTAGAAGACTAGTAACGATTTACTAAGCACAGATTAGATGTGGCACAAGGACAAAAGAATTGGGCACCGAGTGAGGAACGAACTCACTAAACAGTCGTTATTGAATGATTTGTTTGTTTAACGGAATCTCAACACTTTATGGCTCATTTAATGCTGAAATTTAAGTTTTTTAGTGCTTTGAAGTAATAAAAATATGTTATTCTGCTTTCACAATTGAATACATGGTAGATGATACCCAGCTTTTGTGCATATACATGTTTGTGTGGGCATGATTACTTGAGGCGGTGATATGTGTTTTATGCTGTCGTTTGTTGAATTTATATTTTTGGAATACAGTTTGATTTCTTTATGAAATTGTAGAATATTATATGGATTAATGTCATGAAAGAGTTCTTTCATGTTTTTTGTTTGGTTGGTTTTGTTTAGCAGCATATCAACTTCTATGGTTTATTTAATGCCGAAATCTAAATAACACAATTTTATGGCTTCATCTAAATATATTTTAAAGTCAACCGTATGTATTCAGGTGCAGATAAAATGTATCGCTGGTTATTTTGCTTTAAAAATGTATTGCTGGTATTTTACTATAAAACTGTATTTTTATATTTTCATAGTGTTTTATTTAGGTTTTCCCTTTTCACTACGAATCCTACCTAAGTGCGAAGTGCGGACGCGATCATCGCCCTGTTATATATAAACTAAGAGTGAAACTGCGGAAATTGAAGAAGCCTAACGCAGCACCCAAATTGGAATACGACCAACTTCTGAGTGACCCGTACCTGAAAGAAAAATATATGGACAATGTGAAAAGAAAATACGACGGACACAATGGAAACTCGAAATGGGACGCACTAAGAGATGCTTTAGTGACATCAGCAAACGATATCATCCCAAAGGAAAATTGGACGAAAAAGGAAAAAAAAACGAATGGATGGCTAATGAGATTCTAGACATGATGCAAAGGAGACAGAAAACTCTGCCAAGATACGAAACGGAATATAGAAAATTACACGAGGAAATAAGGACCAAATGCAGGCAGAGTGGTTAAACGAAAAAGGTACAGAAATAGAAAGATTGTGCACCTCAGAATAAGGAGATATGCATAAACAAATAAGGCAACTAACAGGGCAGAAGACATGCTCGTCAACACGATGCATAAAATCAAAGAATGGAAATATCATATTAGAGAAGGAGAACATATTTCAGCGCTGGAGCGAGTATATTAGAGAACTCTTCCACGACGAAAGAGAACAATTAGCAATACACAGAACTACCGACGTACCTGAAAACTGAAGTAGAAGCTGCACTGGCCAAATTGAACAGAAACAAGGCGGCAGGGCCAGACGGAATTGTAACGGAAATGCTGACAGCCTTAGATGATTTTGGCATAGACAGGATCACAGAAATAATAAATGAAATCTTCAACAGTTGTGATATACCGGAAGACCTTAGCAGATCTATTTTCATAGCACTACCTAAGAAACCAGGCGCAAACGAATGGGAACTCCGCCGAGCAATCAGCCTAACGAGCCACGTAACAAAACAAAAATAGAGCGCGCAGCAGAACCAGGCCAGAGATAGGACAAGAACAGTGCGGGTTCGTTAAAGACACCGGAAAAAGGAACGCTATATTCATGCTCAGAATGTTATCAGAAAGAACAATACAAATGCAAAAGGAAGTGTACCTATGTTTTATAGACCACGCAAAGGCGTTCGACAAATTACGCCACAAAGATCTGTTGGAACTGCTCAGAAACCTTGATTTATTTGGGAAAGATATTAGAATAATCAAGAACCTATACTGGTAGCAAATGGCATGCATGTGCATAGAGAATAATTTCAGTGGATATAGAAATAGGCTGGCATCCCGTTCCCACCCCTACACCGTTGAAACTGTTAGATGTAGACGTCTCTTCTACTCCAATAGCTTCATGTCTCGCACATTTCGCCTATGGAACCCCCTTCCCTATTACTGTTTCCCTGATAAATACAATCTCCAACGGTTTAAGTGTAGCGTCAATCGACATCTCCAGTTGCCTTGATCTATCCACTTCCCTTCTCCACATCCTTTCATCTTTCATTCCTATCTGCTCTCGCTCCAAATCTTTTGTAACCCCCTTGCCTTGATCGACCCACTGTCTTTCTCTTTCTCCACATTCTCTCCTTTACCACTCCTATCTGCTCTTCCTCCAACCCTTCTTAACCCCATGCGCGATAGTGGCCTCCAGCCTTGCTTGGGGTGATACGCTTAAAAAAAAATTAGTGCGTAAGACACAGTTATATCTCCTCACCGGACTTATTCAACCTATACAGCGAGGCAATTCTGAGAGAATTGGAAATTCTACCGGGATTCATCATTGGCGGCCACAGTCTTAACAACATAAGATACACAGATGACACAGTGCTGAGAGAAGACACAGAAGGTAGCGAAGGAGAGCGAGAAGCATAAACTCCAAGAAGACAGAATGCATGGTCATCAGTAAAAGGATGAGCTCGTAATACAATTTACAGGTGGGGAATACTTAAATCAAGCAGTTGAGGAAATTTAATTATCTGGGAAGTGTTTTGACAGAAGACGGTAATTGTAACGCCAAGATCCGAAGACGTATTGGGATGGCCAAAAACGCATTCCAAAAACGCTAGGCAGAGTATTATGAGACGAGGATTTCTTTGGTAACGAAGAAAAGAGTACTGAGCTGCTTCGTGACATCTGTCCTACTTTACAGCAGTGAATGTTGGACGGTAGACGGTCTCCTCAAAGATGTAGACTCGAGTCAACGGAGGTATGGTTCTACAGAAGGACGCTAAGGATATCATGATCTGAGCGTGAGAGCAACGATGAGGTTTTGGAGAGGATGCAAACAAGGAGGAAGCTCATACTTAACATCAAGAAGAAGGAGCTGACATTTCTGGGACACGTAATGAGAAAGGAGGACTTGGAGAATCTGATACTCACAGGTCGAATAGAGAGGAAGAGAGACAAAGGAAAGCAACGCATGTCATACCTAGCGGGCTTAAGCAATTGGATGACAGAACACGGCCTGGGGGAAGTACCAAAGGAATAAAACTTATTGAAAGCCATAAGGCATAGGGTGAAGTGGAGAGCCATTATTGCCTACGTCCTGAATGGATACGACACATAAAAATGATTTGCCCATAGACGGAACCCTAACAGATGTTACCACTCCGGGTCAGGATAGAGCTGTGAACAACAGTAATTAAAAAGCGCTCCTATGCTCCCCCAAAACCTCCAACCACCCGATCAGATGCCTTACTGCCGGATATAGCTTATCGCCATAGCCAGGATTCGATCGTTATTAAACTAGCGAGACAAGGTTGCTAACCATTATACCACGTCGAAGCTTCCATTACGATTTAGTAAGCATGGCTTACATGCGGCACAAGGTTGAAAGTATGGAACACCCCATGAGGATTGATCTCTCTTATCAGTCGTAGAGAGACAAGTTTGCCAACCATTTTTATTGCTATTATTTTTTTAGTTATACCACATTATATCAACATTAGGTTTGTGAGGAAAGGAGATACTTTGTATGATTCCGAATGATAAGATATGGAACAAAGAGGAAACGTTTATAAATTTAGCATGTTTCGCATTTTTTTAAACTTCATCAGAGAATGAAATATGGGGGAGAAAAGAAAATTCTGGTATTTTTATTTTATTTTTGCGTTGTCTGTTTTTATTGATTAAGTCGACCTCTCGTGTACACACACACGCACACGCACGCGCACGCGCGCACACACACACACACACACACACACTCTCTCTCTCTCTCACCACCCCGCAGACACATTATCAACCAAATCGCGTATAAATCAACGAGAATTATGTTACACAAACACACCTGAATTATGCACAGGAATATATGTAAAATATAGTAATATAAATACATATGCAGGTATAGGTATTTATGGGTATAGTTCTCTTATATATATATATATATATATATATATATATATATATATATATATATATATATATATATATATATATATATATATATATATATATATATATATATAAAGTATTCTAAGGGAAGGACATAAAGTTCATTTATTAATGTTTTATTTTATTTTCTCTTTTAATATTCTCTAATTAGAATTGTGAGTTTGGAATTGTTTTATCATCTGGAGGTAATTTCATTTTAAATTGATAATTTAATTTAAATTTAAATATGTTACTCTTTAATTATCAATATTGATAGTGAAATATTTAAATTAGAAATATTTGTTTTGATATTTAAACACTTAAGTCATCACCTAACGTTAAACATTAACTGTGAAATTTAAGGAAAAAAATTAAATAGATATAAATATAAATATGTGTAAATATTTGAAAATATATGCGTAACTATTGATATATGAGTATACATAGGTACCTGTGTATATCGATTCATGTGTATGTGCCTAAGTGTGTAATTGCACATGTAAATGAACGCATGTATATGTGAGATTTACATAAGTGTATGTGTGGTGTATATATATATGTATATATATATATATATATATATATATATATATATATATATATACATATGATAAAACAAAATATTTAATATTGTCTTCAAATATTACTCCATCTTAATTTAAAACCTAAACTTTAAGTAAAAATGATTACCCATCTAAAAATAGATACAAATTACATTCATGAATTAGATTCAAACTGATAGAGATGTTACCTTAACAATCATTTACACTATTAAAAGATTAGTATCAGTAAACTGTTATATTTTAAATAATTTTTTAATGTATTTTCTATGAATGTGTTTCTAAATATACTATTTAACTCATATTAAATCCCTACATTGTTTGTAAAAGAGTTAAATATTTAAATTGCTAGCAAGCATCAAACTGATTTCATCTTGGATTTTTTAAACATTTAAATTACTATCAAACATTAAAATCTGTTTTTTTACATAAATTGCTAAAAATATACCACCCCTACTCTTCCTTCGTAAAACCTAATTACAGCTTCTTTCTCATTTACTTCCCTCTTCTTTCTTTCTTTTTCTTTTTTTTCTCTCTCTTCTCCCCCTTCCCTTTCAATATATCACTTCCGTTAAGTTAACCGATTAAATAGGTCAATGTATGGTCCCTCCTCCCCTAATACTAAGTATGATAGATAGAAATATTAAAATAAACCCTCTCTAAACTAGATCATGTCTCTCACTACTCTCTCCGTTAAATTACATAAACTTAATACTATCTGTCAAAAGTGTAAATGTTCATTTCATTTTTCGTTTCACCTTTTGGAAGTGATGTCTGATGACCCAGCGTCCTTTAAAAGGGCTATGGTGAAATAAATTATTACATGGAGCCTTAATGTACTCTGTATTTCTTTAAATTTTTAGCTCTGAACTTACATTGAGCTCTCAGTATTTCATCCTCCTTGGGACTACCCATACGGATTACCAAGTTTTTCGTAACTTATATATATATATATATATATATATATATATATATAGTTATTTAGTTTACGAAAAACTAGGTAATCCGTATGGGTAGACCCAAGGAGGATAAAATCCAGAGAGCTCAATGTAAATCAGAGCTAATAATTTAAATAAAAACAGACCACTTTAAGGTTCCATATAATAATTTATTTCACCACAGCCCTTTTAAAGGACAGCGGATCATCAGATTTTATTTCCAAAGGTTAAAACGAGAAATGAAAAGAAATTTACACATTTATGACGGGCAGTAATAAGTAAATTAACGAAGTGAGGGAGTGAAGGGTGTAGAGAGACATGATTGAGTTAGATGTAACATTTCTATTCTTTCAAATTTAAATTTTTATTTTTAGAGGAAATCCAGACATTGACACATGAAATCTGTTAACGGAAGTTATATATTGGTATGGGAGGGGAATAGGACAAAAAGGCATAAAGAGAAAAGAAAAAGACGAGCTTTAAAACGTATCGCAGTCTTTTAAATATCTTTTTCGGAAAGAATCTGCAATGATATCGATCCTAACTTACCATCTCAGATTCAGTCACTTCCACACCAACTATGAGGATGAACTAAATCCGACAGTATGGCCTCTGATCTATGTTGAGCGGTCATTAGTTTCTTACAAGCCAGTTAAAAGAGGACCACATACGGTTCTGAATTCTCCTAAGACAACACTGCCAATCACGATTGGAGATTCCAGCCTACCCTGTTATTTCGATGATGCGAGAAGAGATGGAATCATTTCTTTCTAAAGGGCATTTATGCGAATATGAATGTCCTGCTCTCGACCGAAACTCGAACTTGGCTCATCAAGTTCGTGTTCCGAGCCTCTAGCCATTGCATCACCTGCACACCTATTTGATAGATAGATAGATAAATAAAAAAACAAACAACTTAAATTCACAAGTGTCTCATGGCCAAGTGAAAATATGGATGCCCAAAAAGACAAAAATTTGTTTTATTTGTCGGTATAAAAAGGAAGCGCGAAAATAACTTTTTTAACGTAATTCAATACATGATAATTGCATTATTTTACATCATAAAAATAATTGTAAATTTCTATTAAAAAATTATTTTAGATTCAGGGCATTTTCATTATTTTAGATAATAAATTTTCAAGCACTTTAATTTCTCTGTGGTCATATCTTATAGAAATGAAAATAACCGAATGATATTTTATTGAAATTTTCTAAAATTAAAATAAGGAATTCGATTGTTAATCAAATTATTTCTCCTAAACCATTTTACAAAACACTCTGCGCATACGTTCACGCAGTCCGGTTCTCGCATTAGGCAACGCCAACTACATACTGAATGGTAAGAACGTTAGATTTCCGTCTATGTGATGCAGGTTCAAATCACACTATGGTCGATTTATCAAGGGTGGGTTGATTTTTTTTATAATATCGTGCTGAAATGATTCCGGTTTTGGGACGTACTGGATAACTGTTATGGGTCCTTACCTATAACTACAGAATGTAACACTATGTATACTACGCCTCTCAAGAGAGAGAGAGAGAAAGAGAGAGAGAGAAAGAGGGAGAGAGAGAGACGAATCGAGTCACCAGACTGACAGTCATACTAACACCTTCAACTTCTTGTATTATTATTCTGTTTAATATATCTTTGTTATTCCTACTCTTGTGTTCGTGTTGTTCTTCCTTGGTCCTAACCTTGGACCAATACAATAACCATACCACGGAATGACCTAAACACTGTGAGGAAATCTGGGTTCGACGAAACTCTTCAGCATTCTGTCCACGCTTATATAGGCGTGAAAAACGTACACCGATTGAGGTTCTTAAGAAAGAAAATATCACGTGAGGTCTCAATCTGCTGTGGTGAGGAAATAGCGCAAAATTTCATATCAAGTTTTAAAATGCGATACAATATATTCGCAACATAATTAGTACTAAGCAAGCAACATGGGAATAGTTCCATGATATAAATACAGGATGCGGCAGAAATACTTCTTGCATATACCTTTCACATAATGGTAAGACCGTAGTGGCAATAGTGTCTTCACCTAGCTCTTGTCTTACCATTATGTCGGAGGTATTTCTGCCTTACCCTATATCTTAAATTTTGTGAGCAATTCGTCGTTCGTGCATGTTCAACCTTATATTATTCACCCCTGTTAAAATATTAATAACTTTTTTTGCATCTCTCCAGCTTTGTTATACAAATTACCGTATATACTCGTATAACGCCCGATTTTTATTTTAAATACAGCTGTATTTTCTGACTACAGTAAATAGATATATAGTTTAGTCAACGGCATAGCCAGAGCCAGTAGTACAAATGCTAATTTTATATCTCGTATATGATGCAACCCCCTTAAAATTAGCTTCAAAATTAGTTCTTCAAATGAAGCATGATACGCGACTATATACGGTAAATGCAACATAAGTGTTTTATTTGTAAATAAATCCGAAACATTTGTTTAACAGAATATCACAACATCTGAATACAATATTAATATATTGTTTTACATGTTAATATGTGCGCCTTGTCATTCAATAACCTTCAGCACGCTTTTAACTTTTCTACAGTTTTGACTTGTAGACGTTTTTATTGATTCCAGAATACGTTCGTTTTTTTTTTTGCTTGAATATTGATTTATACGCTCATGTATATTACTTTTAATGATAGACCAAAACATTTCTAACTGATGTACAGGCTCCTGGCCATTCAATTAGCCGAGAGTCTTTGTAATAGCTTTTGACAAGGAGATTAATAATCATCTTTGTAATATATGAAGGTGTACTGGCGTATATGAATGTAATCTTCACCGGAAAGCTTCTAGGTTGTGACTTTTACCGATCAAATATGTCTTGCCCAAGAATATAAAATAATTCCCTGCGTTTATCTTGATACCATCATCGCCTTTGAAAGGACATATAATTTTAGTATTTAGTGTACCATCGAAAATGATTAGTCCACTTGGTACATTCTAAATCCCCTTAGTTTACTATTTCTATAAAAAAAACCTCCACCCCTTGTCCAGCCATTAGGTTCGTCCAATGTAGCTCACTATTCATTATTGAAGATTATTATTTGAAAATCGGTCTTCGTATAACATTCCTTACGATCACAGAGGTTAAGCAACGACAAGTCTGGTCAGTACCTTGATGGGTGACCGTTTAGGTATACTAGGTTCTTTAAGCTTGGATGTGCGGGTGGTGCAATTGATAATTGCTCAGAATTGTTAATCGGAGAACCATGTTCCAATTCCCGTTGTGTTCGTCATATTCATTTACATGAAAATGCCGTTGGGAAAAGTATGAATCCATATTTTCACTACCCAGCTATGGATTAATTAGTAAGACTCGTATCATCAAAACATTTATAATCTAAAATGAATAGTACAATCTAAAAATATTTTCTGGCTTAAAATAACCTGAAACGGGTTGACAAGCTCTCGAAAACGAATCAGCCATTAAAAAAACAACTTACATATTTCTCTTTGTGATTTTTATTTAAAAGGTGGTTATGTTGTTTTTGTATCTTCAGCCAATATTTTGCGTTTTTTTTCTTTCTCCTTCTGTTTACCTGCACAATATTAGATTCTTCAAAACATTTTTGCGCTAGCCAATCCAATTTTCTTTCTTATTACCCTTTGGTTTTTTTCCTGAAATCTCTTTTTTTTTTGCGACATTATCGCCCGCGTTTTTTGTTTTCTATTACGTTTTTCATAGATTTGAGATCTCGATTTAACTTTTGTTGTATTGCCATCATTCTATAATATTACAATAATATTATGTCTCCTTTGAGGTTGTATCATTGTATCGACCTCTGGCAATCTTAATAAATCTGAAATAAAAATAAAAAATAAAGTGGAATTGTATAATCAATAGCCGATAAAAATAAACCAATCCAGATGGCGAATTAAAAAAAATCACCAAAATCAAACAAGTACAAAAATGTAAATATCTGGGAAGTCATCTAACAGAGGACGTAAGATGCGACACTGTAATCCGAAAACGCATTGGGATAGTCAAAGATGCATTCCAAAAGTTATTCAGAGTATTAAGAGATATAAAAACTTTGTTAGAAACAAAGAAAAGAGAACAGAATTCTACGTGATATTTGTCCTACTGTATGGCAGTGAATGCTGTGCAAACAGCTCACAGATGAAGAAGAGACTTGAAGCAACAGAAATGTGGTCTCTTTTGAGGTTGGATCATTCTATCTACATCTCTTTTGAGGTTGTATCATTCTATCGACATCTTAATATATCTGAAATAGAAAAAAATAAAGTGGAATTGTAAAATCGATAGCCGATAATAATATATGAAAAATAAATAAATCCAGATTGCGAATTAAAAAAATCACCTGATTTTTGTTTTGACTTATATAAAGTGGTCAATTTCCAATGAATTTACATTAGCAAACTGGACCCCTTTACAAAAATTATAAAATTTAATAAAAATATATTCGTTACCTGGAGAGCTTAATTTATATTAATAATGAAAGCAAAATTGAAATAAAAAAAATTCTTCCTGTTTTCAGTGTTTACTTTAAAATTTCACCAAAAATAAATATCGATCAGGATACTACTTCCTTTTGACGCGGCCTCGGTGCTTTTAACCCTTATACATGACGTCATCATGACGATTTCAAAATTTGAGCTCTATATAAAATACCAGGATGCAGTCAGCAGAATCTTGCCTACCACACGGACAGCACATGGTTCTTGATAATGACCGTGACAGTCGAATGTACTTGAACGAAAACAACAGAATAAATATGAATTTTGCACTGTTTATCCACAATTTCGGTATAAAATGTCTTGTTCGAAAATTTGAAGGAAAACGAGAAGAAAGGACTAAACATAAGCTACAATAAGACAGACTGCATGGTTGTTAGCAAAAGGGTGAGCCCAAAATGCAAATCGGGGATACCAAAATCAAACAAGTACAAAAATGTAAATATCTGGGAAGTGTTCTAACAGAGGACGGAAAGTGCGACACTGTAATCCGAAAACGCATTGGGATAGTCAAAGATCCATTCCAAAAGTTATTCAGAGTATTTAAGAGATATAGAAACTTTGTTAGAAACGAAGAAACGAGTACTGAATTCTACGTGATATCTATCCTACTGTATGGCAGTGAATGCTGTGCAATTTGCTCATAGATGAAGAAGAGACTTGAAGCAACAGAAATGTGGTTCTACAGAAGGATGATGAGGATACCGAGCTTTTAGAGAAAATGGGAACAAAAAGGAAAATTAACATCAGGAAGAGAGAGTTGAAATTTCTGGAGCGCATAATGAAGAAGGAGGGCTTGGAAAATCTGATACTCACAGGACGGACTGGGGGCAAAAAGGAACAGAGGAAAACAACGCATAACATACTTAACGTGCTTGAGTAAATGGATGGCGGAACAGGGTTTAGGAGAAATAACAAAAAGACAAATTTTATTAAGAGCTACAATGAACAGGAAATCGTGGAGAGCCATGATCACCAACCTCCTGAGGGGACACGGCACGTAAAGAAAATCTATAAAAACATAAATACATTGTCGGTTAAATTTAATCAAACTTGTTTGGATTTACTTTCTGCCTAATTATAACTTATTTAAACAATACTATTATAGAGGCACGATTGAATAATGGATAGCGTCTCCGATTAAGGAATCGGAGAGCCGAGTTCGAATTCCAGTCGAATTCTTACGTGCTAATACCATTGAGAAAGATATGAATCCTCTTCTTCTTCTCTCCCTCCCCAGCTATGGGTAAATAGCAGAAGAGGCTGGGTTCTATAGCCTTGGATATCAACTAGTCAAACTACTGCTGGAAAAAAAATCTGCCTCATCAGCCATGTATTTTTATTTCAATTTTGCCATGTATGATCGCCTAAGCGTATATCACATAACTGACTATTATAGATATATTTATTTGCAATATGATGAACAACCACTGCGGGATTAGGAGATATAGTAAAACGACAAGCTTTGCTAATTCACTTCACAACAGGAGCCGGTGTTGCATTTTTAGGAAAGACTTGTACTACACGTAGTTATACAGACAACTTCTCCAAAAAGGATTTGAACAGTCTCTCACACACTGCAGACAGAATTTAAGGTTCACATTTCGGAACAGGGCTCTCTATGGCCGCTTCGTACAGAACACTTATACTCAGAATCAGAAAGACACATCTTAAACACATAACGAGGAAGGAGGGCTTGGAGAACTTGACCCTCACAGGGCAATTCGAGATAGCAGGCCACATACCTGATGAGCTTGTGTGAATTGAGTACTGGACTGTCATGCTTTATTTGCCCCCCCCCCCCCCGCCCGCATGGTACGGTCTCCACACAGGATGCTTGCCAAAGAGTCAAACGCTGCTGAAGTCTACAAAGAATAGGAGGTTATGGAGAGCTATGATCGCCCACGTTCTGAAGAGACACTGCACATAGAGGCAGAAGTTGTTCTTTAGCCGGCACCCCGACATCATTACATTTATCACTGGCGTCACTGGACGGTTTTCGAGCCTAGATTTTTTTTTAAAAACATAAATGGCAATGAAAAGAACGGGTTTTGATTCCTGGTATTCAAGATAATTTACGATATAAGGAAGAACTTATGGCTGAATCAATGAATGCTGAGAATACGCTGGATAGAACATGTGAGTAACAGGGGATTTTTTAAGGAGAATACAAACACGAAAACGGCTGCAAACAAAGAAAAAGACAGCTTCAATTTTTGAGACAATAATAAAGAAAGTGGACACGTAAAAGACACACTGAAGGGAAGAGAACCAAAGGGAAACAATAAGTAACCTGCATAACGATGTGTTTCATTTTCAAGGTAGGTTTCCAGGCCCTAACAAAAATATTTTTAATAATAATTCCTCTTATTTGTTCTTCTACAAAACTAAGCTTTGTCGAAATCAATAGAAACATCAAGTAATCTACGAAAACAACGTTTGCGAAAGGAGAAAAAAAAATCACTTTTATGTTTATGACAGATCTCCCGCTTTGACAACAACATTTTCTTCAGACGATGCATCTCACAAAATAATCCAATCGCAATCGTGTAATAAATTTTTCGATCAGAATTTCTGATATTGATTTCCACCCGGTTTTATTATAACGTTTCCATTGCATCACCCGTAAGAAGTTATTCAAAACTCCGATGTAATACAAAAAGAAAAAAAGAAAAAGAAAAGAAAAAGAAATAAGAAACAAACAAAACAAAAAAAAAGAAAAAGAAAATACTAGAAATTAAGAAAAATCGATGACGTATTTTACGTCATTGGAAATCGATCTACGTTTTTGCATAATTAATCACAGATCCGATGTAAAATCGATTGATCGAAGCTGAAGGAGATCCAAAGGTAGGATTACTACATCCCACAATTTTGTAAAATGGTAAAATGATGTTTTGAAATTTTATCTCGAGTGACCCTCCATTCATTAAAAGAATGAAGCTACAGCATCTTCTGTAACTGTTGTATATCCACTTCGTGCTGGGGGTTCTCTTTTGGTTGATGGAGGTGATCATAATAAAGTTGTCTTCTTCTCTTTCTTCTTTCGGCCGAGTGATCGCTCGTTGTCTTACTCTCTTTCTTCTCTTGCGACCGTGTGATCGCTAGTTTTGGGTTCGGAATTAAAATGTGAGACACCAATAAAGGGAATTTTAAGCTCATTTAATTTATTAAACACGTTGACGTGGACATTTTTAACTAGCCAGTGGGGTCGCTCTATCACCCCCACTGGGGAGCAAATTCCCCGAGACATGAAATAACCGCGTCTGATCTCTTCGACATGTAAAACTTAACTCTACGAAATAACTTTCTATTTCTCTAAACTTCCCACGTTCGGCTCAGCCAATGAAAAATCAAGATCCCTATTTTGTCTACCAGATGACTTCCAGGTCAACCTCAGAAGTTCTCAGCCAAATACACTGCCACTAAAAAAAATAATAGTCTGAAACTATTATTTAACATAACAATACATTTATTTTGACATACAACATTTAGTATCTCTACTATAATTCTGCTCGTTCCTTCCTTCGTTAGTTAATTACTTCCTTATTTAGTTTGTACGATCATAAATAATGGACTATTCCGTTTTGACGCCGTGAAAACACGGAACTGACATATCAGAGACGCTACTTTGATTCAGTGAAAAAAAATGGAAGAAAGAAGGAAAAATAGAAGTGTTTAATGCCTGTATCATTGAAATGGAAGTTCATCACCCTTACTTGTAAATAAATTTATTAATAAATATGTTTACAACAGGTTTTTTGGCTAGTAAAATTAATAGATTCGGTTATAATAATATTTAAGCTCCAGATCGCTTTTAGTGCAGACTGAAACTCTTTAACCATAACATTCTCTATAGTATACGCGGTTTTGTTTAAGTAGAGATCAAGACAAAAGATCAAGACAAAAGATCAAGACAAAAACGAATTTGTGTTTGGACAAATTTCTCAATAATAAAGGTAAATGTCGCTGACAAAACAGTTTATATCAAAACGTTGATGATACAGAGAATTTAAATTTAATTATGATGTCTCGTATACCGGCCTTTTAGACTGAGCCTCATTCAACCTTTGGTCGCTCTTTTTGTAACTGTTTTTAATTATCTGACATCGCAGTACTCTTTCATTTTTGCACTCCATCAACAAAAGTGTTATTTTGTCTGAAACACGACACAGTTTTTTTTGCGCGCACACACACAGAGACACACATATACGCACATATAATGAACGCTCTCGTCGTTTTCGATGTACGAGAACCCAGCATCTCAGTTAATTAGAACAGAAAAGCCAGACTACCCGTATATATGATTTGATTACAGCGGTGAAGTCTTGTACAGAAGCCATCATACTTTTCGGAGGAACGAATACAGTGAACTGGTGCGGATAGTGTGGCACAAGGTTTCCAAACCCCTAAGATTTAGAATTCAGATGTGTCCTCATTCAAGACTGGTTGAAGACCAAGGCTAAAGAACCCAGTATGTTAGGGGAGACAGCGAGATGGATTCCGATTTTTGCCAAGGTAAATTCATATATATAAATTCAGTGCGGTTTTCGATCCGGTAGAGGAAACGTAGATATGATCTTTTGTCTCCGGCAGGCTCAGTAGAAGGCATGAGAACAAAACAAGGATCTATTTGTTGTTTTTCTAGACTTCACAAAGGCTTTCGATACTGTATCTCGAACTGCTCTTTGGAAATTCTTGTCAAAATAAGTTATTCCAGAAAAATGCTCCATATTATTATCTCCTTTCACGAAGAAATGAAAGCATTTGTAAGGTCGGAAAATGATCAATCAGACGCCTTTTTCGTCTCCAATGGTACAAAGCAAGTTTGCGGTCTTGCTCTTCTTCTGTTGCACTTTCCCTTTCTACTATGCCTGAAAAAGCATTCTCTGACTTAAGTGAAGTAGTCAATGTTGAATTCCTAACAAGTGGAAGTCTATACAATCAGCAACGTTTTAAAGCACAATTGAAACTTGGTCTGCATCTGCGCTATTAGCACACAGTCTAGAAGACATTCAAACTATCCTTGATAAATTCTCTGAAACAGCGAAAGCATTTGGTCTCACTATTAACATAAAGAAGAATAAACTAATATACCAGCCAGTACCAGGCAATCCATCTTTGAGAAATCCTTCCGTCTTCATTAATGGTACGGCATTAAAAAGTGTTGAGGCGTTTACATGTCTTGGATCAACAGTCTTTTCTGATGGAAAAATGTACAGAGAAAAAACAATCCAGAACAGCCAAAGCCAGCACAGCATTTGATAAACTTAAATATAGGCCATGGAACACCAAAAACATGTCTCTCAGAGTAAAGATCGACATATAAAGACCAGTTGTTCTCTCAACGCTTCTCTATGGTGCTGAAACTTGAACTTTGTACTGCAAGAACACATAGCAAATTGACACCTTTCACATGAGCTGTATTCGTGCCATATGTGATATTAAATGGGATGAGAGGGTCAAGAATAGTGCAATACTGAAGAGATGTATCAACATCACGGGCATTGGAACCATTCTAGCAAAGATGCTGTGATGAAATAAAAAGAAAACCGGCCACCAGCGGGTAAATTCGAGCTCTCCCAACTGGTAATCCAACCTCTAGTCGTTCCGTCTCAAAATCGCACAGACTTTTCCAGCCGCCAACCGGGAACGTCACTCCAAGCTTCTCTCCAACTGGGAAAAACTAGGTGCTTTTATATTTGTCCATATACCCATAATCCCTTGCGTCTTCATGCGATCCCATAGTTCATTCCGTCTCTGTCCCATAACGCATTGCATATTCATTGCATAAAAAGGCGATACAAGTCTCCCCTTATTCTTTTACGTTATCTGGCCGAGGACGGATTACGGCAGAGCGGTAAGTGCTTTCTTTTTTTCTCCTTCATTTCAACTGCAGTAGCCCTACATGCTTAGCAAACGCGGGCTCTTTTTTGGCGGGGAAAAGGCAAGTCGGAACCAGTTGTGCTCGTCCCAGGTTCTGCCTCATCATGTCTGCCACAGATACAACTCAGGTGGTCTGGTCATGTTGTGAGAAAGAATATAACTACCAAACTCCAAGCGTTCAGTTGGACGTCCACTTTTACGCTTACAAAGACAAATTGAAAGACAACATGAAACGCCTCGACTTTGATCTGAATACCTGGGAAGGCCAAGCATCAAACCGAAAGGAGTGGCATAAGACATGTTTCATTAAGTTAAAGGGTTTTGAAGACAGTAGACTAAAGCACTGTGATCAGCTTCGTCAAACTGTGAAGCAGGGACGCCATCAAAATTCTGCTTTAACAAATTTCATCTGTCAGTGTACATTTGTCGCCCGCATCAAGGTTGGGCTAGAATCACCCTTAAGAAAGCGGAAATGAAATATGTCTTTCCCTGACCTGATTTTCTCCACAATATCCCCTGCAAGCATGCATAAGTGTGAAACAAAAGGCACCATCCACTGCTGACCTTCATTTATCGTTCAGTAAAGTCCGACAATTATCTGATATATTTTCTCTTTATACATTATTTTTATATAGATATAATTTAATTACGTAAATGCTCTATTTTTTTTTTAATTAAACAGTATTAATTACATTTACCGGCATGAATGTTCGAGAAATTTTAGAGAAAAAATGCGCTCCCCAACAAGAATCGAACCAGCTGTAACGCTTATGGGAACTGACATTTAGCCTGACGTGCTGCTACCATTCAAGAACACACACACACACACACACACACACACACACACACACACACACACACACACACACACACATTTTCTCATGCGATCTAATAGTTTTTTTTCTTTTCAGATGATAAAAAATATTAGATCGCATGAGAAATTGTATAAAAAACTAAATAAAAGCACCTTGTTTGTCGTATTCAATGAAATGTGTATGAAGGAAGTACTGCTGCTTAAATATATATATATATATATATATATATATATATATATGTGTGTGTGTGTGTGTGTGTGTGTGTGTGTGTGTGTGTGTGTGTGTGTGTGTTGACCGGAAAGTATCCAGCCACTTTGAATATATCGAGAGTAAATTGTCGCGGTGTGTTGATGTATTGACGTAACTTGATATATGATTAAACTGGACCTTAATGCATGTGAGTGTTTGTCTCTCTCATCTTTTATTAAATGGGATTGACGCTAAATAGTGTTCTGTTTCCTTCAGTATTTATAAAAACATATTCAAAATCAATGTGCTCTACTTGCAGTGCAGTGTCGAAATATCTAGCGAGCCACGAATCCAATTACAAACAATTATATCGTATTTTAATTAGGAAGTGCAATTATCATGACGCGAAGCTTTCGGATTTTATAGCGTTGTGAAGCCATCCATTGACACGAATTGCTATCTTCATAAAGAAAATGAAACTTTTTCAGTGACTGAAAGTGTAAGAATAATGGAAAGAAAACATTGATTAACAATTTTGTGAAAGGAATTCATAAGCTTTCATATGGATCTAGCAAGAAAACGGAACAAACTATTTTCATATCACTGTCAGCACATACACACGTACATGCATCTACCTATTTACCTACCTACCTACATATATATATATATATATATATATATATATATATATATATATATATATATATATATATATATATATATCGATGCGACAGTCACCAGAAGCATCTATTGCATAAATTTAGAAAGATCTTTAACGTTTCTTGAATGATAAGTAATCCAAAAACTTGGACAATTGAATTACTAAAGGAAATTAATTGAAACGGAGATATCCAATTACACGTGGGATTAGAATAATCTACTCACATGGACTAAATAAAGGTTTCGTTTCGAAATTCCAACGTATATCACCTGAAGAAGGCCGGAGCGTACAACTGCCGAAACGTCGGGAATATGCCAGTAAAGATAAGAACAACAGTCCAAATCGATATGAATTAAATTATACTACTTATGTTTATAAGCCAAATGAAAAATTCTATAGCTAGAAAAATGAAACGAACTCTAGTTGAAACACTTGTCGTTTACTTTTTGTTCAACACAGGAAAACATCATTTGTCTTCAATGAACAGATTAAAAAAAATATAATATATGGACTCAAATGGAAGACAGCAATTTCTTCTCGGATCCATAAATGATTTCTGGGTTGTATTTAAAAAAAAAGGAACCTTTTTTATAGGATAAATTATTACCGCGGGTCGCCATAATTTGAATAAAAAATAAATAGAATCTAAAAGACCATTTTCATTGACAAGGGAGATAACTAGATATTTTGCTACATAACAATTTCCGTTTTCCAATTGCCAGTGAATCCAAAATGGCTGCGAAAAATCTTCGACGTGCTAAATTTTCTTCACACATTTGATTTTTAGGCGTTCATTTGTATTCTATGCAATTCTTTTTTTTTAATAGTTTGCCGTTTCTTTACAGTAAAGATCATCCTGTACAAAGCCCTAGGGTCACTCGAGATAGAGGTTTAAGTTAGGGGGTAGTTTTTATGGATAGCAGGGTAAGATAACAGTTTACTCTAGACATGAACAGACTTAGACTGTAGAGATCGGAAAGAATCATCATGGAAGTCTGTTCCATATGGCAGTTGTTCGCGGGAAGAAACTGAGTGGAACTTCTGGCCGATGGAATACGGATGTGGGTGGTTTGCTGCTATGTAAGTTGCATGACGGGTCCTAAATGTGAAGGCTAGACCTTGTGGAACCAGAAGATGCAGTTCGTCTGAGCACTTTCTACGGTAGTAGCGATAGAGCAGTGAGAGACTCGCCACATCCCGCCTGTAAGAGAGAGGTCGGAGTGTGGAAAATAATTCTGCTCCAACAAGGATGCTTTTGAAATAGAAGGTAAAAATCTGCGCAGCTCCTGCCCAAATATGGCAATAGTACTACTTTTTGGCACGGTGCCTCCGCGTAGGAACATCCGTTCATCGCGACTGGCGGTAGTTCGGAGTCTGATTGGCGGTGATCCAATGTTACAACATTTTGATGATGACGAAAAATTCTCTGAATCAGCAAAACTGGAGTCGTTCCTTTATGATATAATATAAAATACACGAAGATAGCTGAGGAAAATAGAAAGTGGGGGAAATAATTTGAAGACTGAATAATAACGTAATGGATTTAAATGAATAGAAAAGTTTAGTAAAAAATGCTGGAAACATCTGTAGCAGTCGTATATATTTCTTATTACAAAAGATTATATTTACTGGATACACGTAATTAAATAGACATCCGTGTTTCTTAAGCAGAGTGTTGCGGGAGTATGCTGGTCGAGTATTTAGTTGGAAAACACGTGTCTCCTGGTATAATTATGACAAAAAAAATGGCGCAGTCGGAATGGGAGCCCGTATAATAAAATGAAAAGTAACAAAACTATATAAATAACCATACGATAAATATGTATTAACCAAACAAGAGTATATATAGACAACAGAAAATTGTTGCGTGATACAAAACAATGAGCGTGAAAGAAGAAAACATTAAAATTTATGAATTGTTTATGTGTGTGTAGTTTATTGTTGGATAAAGTCATAGAGAAAATGAAGTGAAAGTTGCGTACGTGTGTGTGCATTCCCCAGTAGGAAAGCGTTTTCCTCCTTCGACCTACATGTTACCGTCTCGCAGTGAAAAAGGAAAAAGCAGATGACAGAGAATATTAATACCTATTTATAGGCTTAGGTGTGTCCACTAACGTCGGTTTTTTAGGAAAGTAAGTGGGATAACTCCACAAATACCCCCCCTCCAGTTGGGAAGGATTTTATTCTGCCCATATGTCAATGAAGTTTGTGTATGTTTGTTTTGTCTCTTCTAGGCTGAAACGAAAAAGAGTCCAACTGTGTGATTGCGATGTGTGTTTAAACTCGTCGACGCAAATGTACTCGTCTGAAGTACAGAGTCACCAGGGTGATTTATAATTCTCTAGTGGTTCAGAGTCGTAGAAGATATGTCGATAGAGTAGAAAAGCAGTGTTCAGCGGTTGGTATTAAAATTTCGTTTTCCAATGCTCCGCGTTGAATTGATTTCGTTTGGAAAACCTCTTTTGTTTTGATGTGTGTGGATGATGTTGGCGCACAAAACTTTAATGTAAGAAGCGTCGATTTGTAAAGTTGTTGAGCTGATCTTAGCGAAATTCCTATACATGTTTGCAGGAACTTTTGAAGATATCTGATATTATTATCGATTTTTCTCGGAGACGTAGATATCTCCGTTTTATTAAAGCAATGAAGATGAATTAAGAAAATATTTAAACTAGTGAATTGTTTGTTTGTGTGTGTGTGTAGTTTGGTGGAGAAGAAAGGTCTAGAGAGAATGAAGAGAATGTTGCGTACGTGCGTGCGTATGTGCTTCCCGATTAGAGACGCAGTCTCGAAATTCGACCTACATCTTACCGTCCCTGTGTGAAATATGAAAAAGAGAATGACAGAGAATGTCACTGCCTATTTATAGGCTTACAGAGCGTCCCCTAGCAACGTTTCTTTTAGCAAAGTAAGTGGAGTAACTGCACAATACTGCCCTCTAGATAGGAAAAAAATATTTTGCCCATGTGTCAATGAAGTTTGTGCATGTTTGTTTTGTTTCTCGTAGGCTGAAAAAATAGTCGAACAGTACGATTACGATGTGTGTTTAAACATGGCTAAAGTACTGTCATCAGGGTTCTGTATAATTCTCTAGTATATTACAGTCGTAGCACGCTCTGGAATATATGTCGATAGTGTAGGAAAGGTGTGTTCAGCGGTTGGTATTAAAATTTTGTTTTCCAATGCTCCGCGTTGAATTGATTTTGTTTGGATGGCCTCTTTTGTTTTGACGTGCGTGGATGATGTTGGCGCACACAACTTTAATGGAAGAAGCGTCGATTTGTAAAGTTGTTGAGCTGATGTTGGTGGAATTGCTACCGCGAGTCGAATTCATGTTTGCAGGAACTTTTGAAGATATCTGATATTATTATCGATTTTTCTCGGAGACGCAGCTATCACCTTGTATTATTAAATCGTACTTACAGATTTCTTAATTTTGTTCGTGTTAGCATCTTTGAAGAATGGCAAAGGTCAGTGAGTCGCCTTTAGAATTATTTCACCCTTTATCTGTTGAGCTTAGGAGAAATATTGCCGTTTAACGTTGTAAATGGAGTTGACTTTCATGGTATTTGAATGGTATTTTCTCGTGTAGTCTTGAAGCAAATTAGATGTGTTTTGTTTACTTCAAACTTGTGAAATGAAAGTCGTATTTTTGGTTTTGGTGAAAAAAAATTGTGATGACTGCCTGTGACAGAGAGCAATAGTCACCCATGAAATATTAATAATTATAGTAATATAGAATTTTGTTTATAGATAATAATTTGTGGTGAATGTTGTGCCCAAAGAATCTGTGCTTCGTCAGAATTATTAATATAAAATGTCAAAACAATACTGTTTATATGAACTATGGAATACCAATTGAGAAGAAGAGACGGTTTATTTAATCATGAAGGGGGAGAGGTAAGTAACCAGGTTGCATTCTAAGTTTGCCAACACCCCTGTTTTTTTGTTGCTACCACCGCGTTTATTTAAGCGGGTGTTTCATTAAGACGGATTATATATAAGGGTGTTTCATTAAGACGTATCAAAGTCAGCAGTAAATAAATCAATGTTATTTGTGAAAATTTATTTATTTCTCTATTGGATCATGTTATTTAAGTCATGGCAATTATGTGTGAAAAATAATATCGCCCAAATGTCCACCAAATTTGAAAGAAAGAGAAAAAAAAATCATTAGACGCTTAAACTTAATTCACATTTGAAATTGGTCCAAGTTATTGGAACACCCTTATCACGTCGGGGTCATAAATCTATTGCACGAGTGTTGGTCGAGTATTTAAGTTGGAAAATACGTGTCTCCTTGTATAATTATGACGCAAAAAATGGCGGAGTGAGTCCGGATAATAAAATGAGAAAGTAACAACAAAAACTGTATATATAAACAAACGATAAGCATGTATTAACAAAACAAATGTATACACAGACAATAGAAAATTGTTGCGTGTTAAAAACAATGAGTATGAAAGAAGAAAACATCGAAACTAATGAATTGTTTGTGTGTGTAGTTTGATGTATGTGAAAGTCATAGAGAAAATGAAGTGAAAGGTGCGTACGTGTATGTGCAAGGGTATACGTACCCCAGTGAGAAAGCTTTTTCCTAGTTCGACCTACATTTTACCGTCTCTGAGCGAAAAAGGTAAATGAAGATGACAGAGAATGTCACTCCCTTAGGGAGCATCTCCTAGCGGTGTTTTGTTTTAGGAAAATAAGTGGCGTAATTCCACAAGTGTAAATGACGTCAACTGGCCAATGCATTCGAAAGTCTTCAATAAACTCTGCCTTACGGAAGGTATCGGATCTGCATCGCGTTGTGGGTATCATATTGACTCACAAACAGATATTGAATGATGAAAGACAACAACAAAAAAGGGAGATTTGAGTAAAAATATATATTGTCAAGTTCATTTTCCACACATCAACAAATACATCAACAAAAATAAGGTTACTGTGCACTAGCCAAAGAATATTCCTGCATGCTCGTGCAGAGGGTGAGAAGAGCGTTGTCCTGATAAGGACAGTTTTGTAATAGATGAAGGGCGTTGTCCTCAAAAGGACAGTTTTGTGATCGCTGAAGGGCGCTGTCCTGAAGAGGACAGTTTTGTCGTCGCTGAAAAGTGTTGTCTTGAAGAGGACAGTTTATCGCATATCGTTGATGCTGTTGCTGAAGATGGTTGGAGCTGGGGGCCTATTGGAGATGGCTGGAGCAGCAGCCAATGGCGAGCTGGAGCTGCAGATGAAGATGTCTGACTGGAATTTTTGTTGGTGGCTGGAGAAGTGGACCGGCTGTCAGCTGCTGGGCCAGATACTACACTTTGATCCTAGTCATCTGGGCCGCGTAACAATATTGTATTTTGAAATATTACACTTCATGTGGCACAAGGCCAAATGTGGGAGAGGGGAAGCGCTGGTTGTCACTATCCTACATCTAGCTAATCTGATTCGCGACCCATTCATCTATTACAATTTACTCGTATGCTACAAGAATTCATTCATCACCATTCAATCAATCGCATATTCACAGGGATCCTACTAAAATACCCATGAAATAAAAATTTCACTGTATAAAATTGTCTTTTTTGTTCCTTTTCTCTTATAAGAATAAATAAAAATATGACATGAAATCTGTTATATAAGAATAATGTGTCGCTGAACATTGATCGACAGAGAGCAAACACAGGCGATCCCTCAGTATCTGTCTATATTTCAGTAGTAAATGATCTAACCACTGCAGCACTCCTTCGACGTATAACAGCATTTCTTGCTCTGATCTGGCTCTTGTAAATATCGAGTACAGCAGGGGGTGGGTCAGTTATTTTCTAACTCAATACAATGAGCTGATCATTTCCAAACATCTTTAGCAACTTGAGGTCTGAGTTGAGCTTATCGCAATAGACGTTCAAGGCAAGAAGCCTCTTTGAGAGAACACCCATCTTTATCATGATAGGTGAGACTTCAGGGTCTGTCCTGTGATGGTGGAACGTTATTAGTTTTGGTATCTATCTATATTTCTGTGATGAGGTATTATATACACTATTTACATTATTCGGACTATTGTTCTGATCTTTGTCGCCATATTTATTACAACATTTCAGCCGTTGTACGCTCCGGCCTTCTTCAGCTGGTTGGAATATCGAACTGAACCCTTTATTTCGCTCACTGGGGTAGACTGTTCTAGTTCCACGTGCCATGTTTTTAATGGATGTCAGTTATCAGTTATCTCATGTTAATTCCCCTATCCATTGCCTTAACCGGGTATTGAACTCACACTGTTTGGGTCCTGTCACTGGATCTAACCAACGCCTTTATCCACCGTGCCATGTGTCCGCAATGATGATTTGGAGTTACAAGTCTTAATTAATTAACCCATAGCTGGGGGGGGGCGAAGAGATGAATTAATACCTTTCCCAATGGTATTTGTGCGCAAGTGAATATAACGAACCAAAATGGAATTGGAACTCGGTTCTCCAATTAACAATTCCGAGCCATTATCCATTACAGCATCCACACATCTAAGCTTACAGCGTTCGGCATTCCCAAACGGTTACCCATATAGCTACTGACCAGGCTCAACATTGCTTAACTTCGGCGATCGTAATGGAACTGACATTTGAACGTGATATGGCCGCAGAGGCCACACATGTTTTAGTAGAGATTCCTGTTTATATATATATATATATATATATATACATATACATATATACATATACATATATATATATATACATATACATATATATACATATATATATATATATATATATATATATATATATATATATATATATATACATATATATATATATATATATATATATATATATATATATATATATATACATATACATATATATATATATGTATATGTATATGTATATATATGATGGGCTCTCCCGTCTATTCTGATGCATGAAGATCAGACAACATCATCCAGTTGTTATGTTTGTGCTGTGTATGCGACACTCGAGTCCCGCTAGTGACCCTGCATAAAAGTCCACATATTGTGCAACAGAGAGGAACTCTGGACATAGCAAGAGGAAGATAGCTGACGCTTTACGGCGTTGTCATCCGGCTCTTAGCCGGTTAATACGACTGATTTCAAAATTTCTGATACACGCTGGCACAATTCTCCACAGGGAAACTAGTATGAGGCACATTGACAGCGGAATGCTTACTCTTTAGCTTGTCTATATAGCTAAGCCACGGCCGTGCAACCGTCCTTTGCCCACTGTCAAGCTGGCTCTATATGAGGACCTTTGTCGACACTCATCCTTGCAACATGACCATCCTAGCGAAGTTGTGACTTCATCAGACAAATCTCAATGTTACCAACGTTGCATATATATATATATATATATATATATATATATATATATATATATATATAACATTCTTTGTATAGATACAAATATTTAAGTAAATGCTCTGTTTATAATAAACAGTATTAAACAACATTTACCGGCCCGAATGTCCGAGAAATTTTCATAGAAAATATTCGTCCTCCAACAGGATTCGAACCTGTATCCTATACGGAAGTGACGTGCCTTTTAACCGATTCGGCCACAGAGGATCGTTCGGTTGGGTCGAATTTACTGCTTATAAACTTCAATCTTCCATGAATCTCTCACGTACATTCATAACTGCTCATGGCGTATAAAATGTAAACAAATGACGTCACACTTTATGAAATGGACAAAGTACGACAATTATTTAAAGAGATTTTTATGTTTAACATTCTTTTTATAGATACAAATATTTAAGTAAATGCTCTGTTTATAATAAACAGTATTAAACAACATTTAACAGAAATACACTATGAAATATAATTTTTAGCTATGGGGTCATGAAGAAATTAGCTCTGCCTTATGAAATTGCCTTTACAATTTTTACACTGCAAAGAAAGAGAGACGCAGCGGTATGGGAGGTTACACATATGCCCGCATATATATGTAAAGTTTCACAGATACTGCTTTTAGAAGCATGTTACACGAATGTGCTCTCAAGGCTTGTATATCGATTTTTTGTCGAAGGTGATTGAAAATATTGACGTTGAAATTGTTAAAGAAGGTAAAAGCAAACGGAAAGAGACAAAGATAAAAAAAAACGCATGTTTCTACGTTCTGGAGAAAGAACTTTTCATGTTGCGAAAGGAATATTCTTATATAAAACTAGTAAACAATAAGGACAAGACCATTTTATCTTTTTCACTCTCTCTGTCAAACATACATCTCGATTTGTAAAAAGTAATTACAGAAACAAATAGGCAGAAAGTAATTACAAAAATAGACAGGTATAAAGTAATTATAAGATTACAGGTACGTTAGTAGAAAGTAATTAAAAAATAGAATGGCAGAAATTAATTGCAAAAACAGATAGGCTAAGAGTAATTACAAAAAAAATATTTAGGTAGAAAGTAATTATAAAATCAAGATTGTTGGTACTCCAAGTCCTGATTTTTAATCAAATGCTGATTATCACTAAGTATAATTTCAAGAAACTGTTCTTGCCCTGAAAAACTGTACAAACTATAAGAATATAGGAAACATAATATATATATATATATATATATATATATATATATATATATATATATATATATATATATATATATATATATATATAGTCAAGAGGTTATAATGGTTCCAACGAGAGAAAAGTGTGTATATTAAAAAGAAGAGAGGTACCGCAAACTTTTTGGGTTGAAATGTGGAATAAAAAAAAATATTATCTTTTATTTTTCATAATTTTACAACACGTGTTTCTGGTCTCGCGACCGTGTTTACTAAATCTTCGTAGTGAGACAGTGGATGTATTGAGGGGGAATATACACACGCATATATACACGCATGCTGACAGGAACACACGAAAATGAAAATAGATCTAAGAACACACATGGGTCACTAAAACATTAAAAGGTAAGATACCGACAACTAATTCATCACTTCTTAAACCAACCTTAATTGTTTTATGACCCTTCGCCCAGCACTCTTCACTCCCATTTCAAGAAAGACATTCGGATTACCAACACAAAAACAGAGAATGTCTCGTATCGAGAATATTTAACATTGCAAAACATAAAGGAAAAATTAATTATTTTTAATAATATGTGGAAATCTCCACCCTTTGCCTGAAGACGGTCGCGAGACCAGAAACATGTGTTGTAAAATTATGAAAAATAAAGGATAATATTTTTTTTAAATTTTTTTTTTAAAATCCACATTACAACCAAAAAGTTTGCGGTACCTCACTTCTTTTTAATATATATATATATGTATATATATATATATATATATATATATATATATATATATATATATATATATATATATATATATATATATATCGCACGTTGAGTGCTGGTGTTAATAAAACTGTGCTCGATGTAAAATAACAGATACATAGTTTATATTAATAATAAATATACATTTTTTATTCACCGGCACCACAACTTTGCGTTTCATGCACAACGCAAACGTCAGGTGATGACTGAAAGCTGACAGCCGGTTTACATCCAACACCTGACGATCAAATCTTGCATGAAATTCAGATTTGTGCTACCGGTGATTATATATATATATATATATATATATATATATATATATATATATATATATATATATATATATATATATATATATATATATATATCCAAATGAGAGAAAGATCAAATGGAGTAAAATTCCACAGTTCGTAGCATTTACTTTTAAATAAGTGCTCAATACAAAGTAGCGTAATATATCTTTAGTATTTTTATTATAAAAGATTTGTGTCGCGATTTCAACATATTTTTATTATAATCTCTTATAATAAAAATAATATATATATATTATTTTTATGTGTGTGTATTTGTATGTGTATGTATAGTATATCAGTGATTGTTTCTTTATCTTTATATATATATATATATATATATATATATATATATATTGAACGATAAAAATTATTAAAAAAAATCAATTAAAATCTTCAGACATACTGGGTTGTAGATATGAAGAAATATAATCTTAAAGTGTGCTATATTTATGGGATAAATTGCTCAATATCAGAGATAGAGCGTGTGTAAATATAAAAGTGAACATAGAAGTCAACACTTAGAGGCGACAGTCTGTTTCATGCTGGTGCAATCGTCAGGCAACTAGTGCTGTTATTTAATAAATAAACTGTTCGCACCAAAATAATAGTCAGAACAAACCACAACATTCAACCCAAAAATTCAACAAATAGCTTTAATCAATGATAAATAAACAAATATATAAGATAAAAAAATAAAAATGAAAATAAATAAAAACAAGCAAAACAATTTGACCCAAATAAATAAGAAAATAAAAGACTTCGGTAAATGACCGCCATAATAGACTACCAACAATAAGCTAGATAAACAAATTTTTACTACGTTAATAAAAAACACCGATCAAAATAAAAAATAAATAAATAAATATATAAGATAAAAATAAAAATAAAATTAAATAAAACAAGCAAAATAATTTGACATAAATAAATAAATAAACAAATAAGCGACTTCCGGTAAAAGTAACCGCCAAAATAGACTACCCACAATGCACCACTGACCCTTATATATAAATAGCCGAAAAAAATTAACAGCACTAGTTGCCTGACGATTGCACCAGCATGAAACAGACTGTCGCCTCTAAGTGTTGACTTCTATGTTCACTTTTATATATATATATATATATATATATATATATATATATATATATATATATATATATATTATTATTATTATTATTATTATTATTATTATTATTATTAAAATAAAAATGTGCCCACCCGTGCCATCAGAAATGATGGCAGTTGTTAGAACGTTCTAATGGTTAGATGCAATCAAAAGTGATGAAACAATGAACTGAAAATCAATAAAGCGGAGATGAAAAATTCACAACTAAAATGGACGCCAATGAATCGTTTAATTAACCCGTTGCCTTTATATTTTTTAGACCTTCATTGGTGTCCAGGATTAATCGACAACTCCTGGTATAATATGAATCGCTTTTTGTTCACTATCTTTTCATGTTAAAACTTTTTGCTAAATATAACAATGAAGTAGAAAAACCTCTCGAAAGAAAAAGATTAAAAACAGAACGACAAAGACGGCGATGATAAAAACTATTAAAAAATCAAGTTGAAGCAATGGCGATCATTTAATAGACAAAGGTATCTCAGCACCTCACATGAAATGCTTGAACAAATAATACTGCAAGGAACGTATAGGTAAAGGTGACTGATTAGTTATAATGTTTCATTTTGCTCGGAATATACTTTTGAAAATTCAGAAATAATGGAGAAAATATTTTATTTGCATAGACTATTAAACACCTAAGGGAAGTAATTTCTCATAACTTTACTAAATTAATTTACTTCCCTTTCCACTACTGATGGGACAGGAAATATATTAAAAATAAATACATACTGGTGATTTTCATATGGTTTGATAACTAAAAAGTTTTTATAATATACATGAACACGCATATGCACATGTAAATAAGAAGAGAATTTGATATCGGACTAATGGGAATTTGTCTGGTGCATAAATGTCTCTGATTTTAACAGTAAAGGGAGATCGATCAATTTCTAGATAGAAAGAATAATTTAAAAATGTCTCGCGTGGATATATATGAACTGAAATAACTATTTTAAACCTAAGAAAATACAAACTCTCTCACACACACACACACACACACACACACACATACACACACACGCACACACACACACACATATATATATATATATATATATATATATATATATATATATATATATATATATATATATCATTCAAACAGATTTGGTTAAATAATTTAGTCATATCATGTAGATTAATTTTCGTTGTGTTTCTTTCCCGTTCGCGGATTAATTTTTCGGTAGATTTAAAAAATGGAGTAAGAAAAATACCAAAATACTTGGGAAATAAAAGCTATACGAAAGAAAATTTTGGTATTTTTCTTACTGAATTTTTAAATGTCAAATATGCTGCCTAAAATATACACAGTATATATATTTATATATGGGTGTGTCCGTGTGCACATGTGAGTGTACGTGTGTGTTGACAGGTAAATAATAATATCATCTTCTCATTTTTTGCTACGTCCACATGAAAAACTTATAAGAATAGTTCTTTTCTCCAAGACGTTGATCAAAGTTTTTTTTTCATTATTTTTGACACTGAAAGGTCTTCCAGTCGCTGAAAGTGTTTCATTTTTTTATGAAGATCCCAATTAGTGAAAGAAGATGGCTTCACAAAAATATCAACACCGAAAGCCTTGTATCATGATAATTGCAGTCTCTATTTAAAATACGATATAATTAGAGTGTAATTGGATTGGTGGCTCGCTAGATATTTCGACACTGTAGGTAGCGCGCATTGTTTGAATATTTTTTTGAATACTGAAGGAAACAGAATACTATTTAGCATCAATCCCATTTAATAAAAGATTAGGGAGACAAACACGCATGTGCATTAAGGTACGCTTTAATTATATATCAAGTTACATCAATACATCAACACCACGCGACCATTTCTCCTCGATATATATAAAATGATTGGATACTTTCCGACCAGTTTCTCTCTATCTGTCTGTCTATCTATCTTTATTTCTTTCTCTATCTTTCTCTCTCTCTCTCTATCTCTTCATATATATATATATAAATATATATATATATATATATATATATATATATATATATATATATATATATATATATATATATATATATAAAAACTCGAGACCAAAAATTTATGGCCACCTCTAGATTTCGAATAATTGCATAAAAATTGTAGATTGCATGACATTTTGAAAACGAATTTACTAGCTCAAGTCTAGTCAGAGGAACTTTCTCCTTTTGAAGATTTTTTTAATAACAATAATAGCGAAATTAACCCATATACTTCCCTTAAAATTTGATTTTTTTATTCTTGGGACTGGCAGATTTTCAATGTTTAAATAACCCCCTCTTTAAAAAATTGACAGACCTGCATTAATGAGTTTCATCATTAATTAGTTTCATCATCCTTTTTAGTTAATTAAACTAAAGAATGTTTCTAGCGGGCCAATCCCTTTTGCAGACGCCTACTCAAGTAGATTTGTGTTTGTTCAACACTCACAGAATCAACCTATGGTTTATATCGCAAATATACCGAGAGTTTCAGTGGAGAGAGCGCACAGTCTAGAATGATCACCAATTTGAACAAAGCCAGTGCGGTTACATACTCTTCCACGATATGTTGACAAATTATCGACGGCTTTCAAACAGTGCCGTCTAACCAATGTTCACTCACAACGCGTGATATGGTTTTCAAGCATTTTCCAACGGTGTCGCATACACATGCACACATATATATATATATTACGCATTTCAAAATAAAAAAAGTAGTGTATACTCAAAAAATAAATATAATGTTTACAGTAATATATATATATATATATATATATATATATATATATATTACTATACACTTTAAAAAAAATCTACATTACAACCAAAAACGTTTTCGGTTTCCCTTTTGTTTTTAATATACATACTTTTCTCTCGTTGCAACTACTATATACTTTTCCCTGCATATATATATATATATATATATATATATATATATATATATATATATATATATATATATATATATATATATATATATATATATATATTAATATATATGCACATTATAGACGTAAATATGTGTATATATAAATGTATATAAATATATATATATATGGATTATAAAATATATATTAATATTATATATCGTTTATTTCCAAAGAATTGATTTTTATTTGTTAATCCGACACATTCTTATTGCTTTATATTCAAAAAATAAATATTATGTTTATAGTACGGCAGAATTGAGTCACTGTCAGTCGCTGTGTGTTTATCTAAATCTGAAAATAAACACGCTAAAATTCACCTTTATCCCTGCCGCGCGCCGACGGCTTAGTGCTAGAAGTTCCGACTGAAGCAAAATTCAGTCGGGTTTCGATCCTAGCTTGAGGCAACCGGACGTCTAGCCACACTGATGAGCTGCGAAACAGTATGTTTGTGGATGACATATATATATATATATATATTACTATAAACGTTTTTTTAAATCGACATTACAACCAAAAACGTTTGCGGTTTCCCTTTTATTTTTAATATACACACTTTTCTCTCGTTGGAACTACTATAACCTTTTCCCTATATATATATATATATATATATATATATATATATATATATATATATATATATATATATATATATATATATATATATATATATGTTAATGTTATATATCGTTTATTTCCAAAGAATTGATTTTTATTTGTTAATCCGACATATTTTTATTACTTTAAACTTTATTTTTTAGAGAATACTCATATTTGAGTATATGATCCATTTACTTTAAAACAGTTTTTTCTATTCTGTCTATCAGCCTGAATATTCGAAAAATTTTATTAGAGCAAAAATAGACCCTCCGGTAGGATTTGATCCTATGTGCTTTTGATCACTCGGCTACGAAGAGCTTCACAACCAAGAACGGTTCTGTTTGCTTTTAAAGCATATTTTACACGTTCAGATGTCTTCTTCGAAGACCATACTGCTCCGTTTCGTATCTGAAACGTAAATAAAGCAATTTCTAAAGCAGTTTCAAGTTTTAAATTCTTCAAGCTTTCCTGACTTTTCAAAATATTTCTGACTGTGGATTTCCATATATTATATTTTGCCCTGCTCTCGTTTTTACGAATTTTTTTCCACACCTTATTACAAGTATTTAATTTCTCCCCAACAGATAACCCTAATCTTTTTCGTTGTGTCGTATCACTAAAATTCGATGCCATTTCAATTTCCAATCATAAGACCGCATAACAAAACTTTTCAACACAATGAGCTGTGTCTCGTCAGCCAGGAAATCTTACCATCAATATTCATTCCACTCAAATGATGTTTGTTAGTAGATGTTTCCCCCCCTCTCTATACAACAACTATACGACTGCTATCATTAAAATCATTATTATCTCCCAGAAAGTTATTACAATTTTGAAAAGAAATGCCTTTAAATAACCTGCAAAGAGCTGATAAGCTGCAGAAACCAAATCAATCTAAAGATGTACGTTGATGCTTTTTATACTGAACTTTATTACAAATGTTTAATTTATACCAACAACTATTTATCCGATATCATTCTGGCGACAGTTTAAACTTACGCTTTCTTTTTATCCACATATAAAGTGAAAATTTTACTGGAGTATGTTGGAAAACCATCAAGTTTTTATCAAAAATCCAGAAAATGTGACCCCTAAAGAAAAGGGGCCACAATATATGGATAGCAATCAGGTGTTTAAGTTAGTTTAAGCTGACACCAGGATGATATGGACCAAAGATTATGCGCTATTCTTTAAAACAATATATCTGCGAAAAGAAACAAAGAAGTTTGTAAATCAATACCACGGTTATTAGCTGCATTTTGATCTGTAATTTTCATTATATAATACTCAGTATAAGCGATTAACGTTTACCACTGAATTAAGTGCATTCACAAGGAAGGAAATTATGTCAAACAATAAAGTGCCAAAAATATAAAGACTTACTAATAACATAGCGTTATTTATTTCCCTGAATGACGGCGGTTACGCGACGTTACACGACGTCTACGATTTAAGGAAGTCGTTCCATGTGTATATCTATCCAAGCATATTCCACAGTCGTCGATAATTTAAGGTAGGTATCACCACGAGATCGCTGAAAAATGAGCATAGACAGCCTTAAACTTGATGAAAACAATTTTTTATCGTCTAAGTGTTTATGTTATTATCAAGAGGAAAGATCAAAGTATTTTTTGAATATTTTTAATAATTTTTAGCACGTCCAAAATTTTCGTTAAAAATCTTCAATTTTTTTATGAGCAAAAATGACAGAAAATCGATTGTCAGCCATTTTTTAAACTTTTGTTTACAAAAGTTAAATTTTACGTTTAAAATTCGTTTAAAAAATCAATTATGAACTTTTGTTAAATCAATTATGAAGTTTAAAAATTTTTTTGTTTAAGGCCGTTATCATCCTGCTATGCTCATTTTTCAGCGATCTTGTGATAATACCTTATTTAAGGTATCGAATTAATATGAGGTAGCTACATATTTTTCCAAATTTCCTAAATTTTTTATATTGATTTTCGAATTTCTTGAGTTGATTTTCAAGGTATACAGTTTTTCTATATTGATCAACATAATCTTCTTACTTTTATCTCCTCGTCTTTATGTTAGATAAAGATAATTTAATAAATATAAATACAAGAATTTATATACATAAATATAATTGGGGCGTTGCTTCGTCACTAAGATCGTCACATCAGACAACTTTTGTCTAAGAACTGCCACTTTATGAAACAGACGTCCGTATGTATATTCCCTGGAAACTCTAATCTCGCTCTCTTCAGGCTCAGGGTTAATCATTAGTTTCTCTTTGATGTGTTTCATTCTTTAGGATTTCACCTGACTAAAGTGATGTTTACGCTGATGCGATTGCAAGATACGCTCAGAATTTTGAAATATTTTTTTTTTATTTAAACATGTGTTTTAGGTATATACTCAAGGTTTTAGGTATATACTCTAGCCAATTTAATTTAATTTAGTTTTCTTTTTGTTTATGTTTCCATCACTTAGAAGAATAGAAGATCTGCCAAAAATGGTGAAATGCTGAAAGAAGCTAGACGTAAATTCACTATAGAGATGTAGAGATTAAAGCATTTTCTACACACTTTCGTCTTAGCAACTGGCTTTGTCATTTAATCAGAGCGGTATTTTAAAAATCAAAACTATTATCAGACACATTAAAGTAAGCAACTAATTCATTTAGTGTATTGTTTTGTAAGAAAATCCCTTTTGTGTCTATTATATAGTACCTATGAACACTAATGGGTATGTCTTAAATCTCATAAATACGTTAATCACTACAGTCAGTGAGGGCAATATGTTGTCTAAGTAGTCCACAACTAGTAGTGGTTTACCTATTTCACGCCGCTGGCGAGTATTGTGTTTTGTTGATGTTATAAAGATTAGCATTTCATTTCCAACCTCCGTTTCGGTTATTCCTCATTCAGTAACCCTTTCTATGTTACAACAGTGTCCATATAACCTTTTATTCCTTGAGGTTTCTCCAATACATTTCTTGTGACAATTATTACAGGTTATAGAACTGTTGTGGTAGGATCCACCTAATTTGCATAGTGGAGTACCGATCATATAAATATGGTTGGTACCGGGAAGAGAAGGGGACGAATCAAGAGATTCAACCAGAGACTCTGCCCGACTGCGACTCAGTCAACACATTCTCCAGGAACGGTCTTCCCAGGAATATACAAAAGACTATATGTAAATATTGTGTACACTTTCTTGTTTCAATACATTTTGTTCTAAGTACATTTTGTGTTGCATTATTATTCCATGCATTAGTCAAGTTTCAACAAGAACAAATACTTCCTTCAAGTTTTAGCGTATTATTTTGTTTTGTGTTAATTAAATCTGTTATTCTTTTAAAAGTAGTTGTAACAAATTTTGTACTAAGCTTAAATAAATTGTTCAAATCGTCTTGATATATAAAAATGTATTTATCGTTTTCCCATGAAAGTTTTTTTTACCTATATTCAATTAATGCACCCCATCCCCTAAACGGGATTATGGACGTTAATAGGTTAATCATAAAAGTATATACATTTCAAAAATCGATTCTCTATTATGAGTTTCTTACTCTCTCCGGATCGAAAGTCATCGTGACCGGAGCGGAAATTTAGCATTTGGGTTCTCTCGGTTCGCCCTCGGCCAGTACGCTTGTTTGTGGAAGTCTGCACCGAAGTTGGCTTAAAGGGAAATGCACAGTTCATTAATAACGCGTGATTCAGGATCTTTTCTCCATGAAAATCCCCTTTCACCGCCATTGATATTATTGGCACCGAGTCCACGTTGTTAAGTTGAATGCCTACTTTTAACGAAGTAGAAGAGAAAGGTGTGAAGCAGAAATTTGTAATGAGGCTCCAATCAATCTGGAGGTTAAAAACTGTTATCTCTTGAGTCTGTGGATAAACAGTTAAAAGTGTCATCTGGTGTAAAACTCTATCCTAGCGTAATTTGAAATTGGTGAAACGAGTTCGAGTCACGGTTGGTGATAATAACTTATATTGAGTTATCTGTGTCCACCTTTTGTGATTTTATTTTTACTTTCTGGTGATCGTTAAAATCAATATAATAATCGAAAAACTGTCTATCGCAAATCAGTTCATCCCTCTGTCTTTTTTACAAATACTTTCACGGTAACTGCTCCGATGAGCTGCTTTCGCTGGCTCCCAGACGTCATGAATTTAAGCGTTCAACTAGGCTGGCGTCTCGCTCTCACCCTTTCACTGTCGAAACCGTTAAATGTAGCCGTCTCTTCTACTCCAATAACTTCATGTCCCGCACTTCTCGCCTGTGGAACTCCCTCCCCTTTTTCCTGTATCCCTGATAGCTATAATCTCCCACTATTCAAATGTAATGTCAATCGACATCTCCACATGCCTTGATCTATCCCCTATCCTTCTCTTCATACTTTCCTCTATCACTCCTCTTTGCTTTCGCTCCAACTCTCTGTAACCCCTTGCGTGCAAGTGGCTTCCCGCCTTGTTTGGGGTGAAACGCTTAAAAAAAAATTAAAATCCAGGTGAATTCGCCCCTCAATGAGTGTCCCATACCTGTAGACTTGTTATATGAAAATAAGAGTCAAAACTCGATACGACCACTTACTGATTACCGTTTGAGAGTATCAGTTGCTATAAGCTTGGATGTTCGGGTGGTGTAATCGATAACGGATCGCAATTTGAAATCGAAGAGTCGAATTCCAGTTCCTGTCAGTTTCGTTATAATCAACATTGGGAATGGTATGGACGCACCTTTTTTATTCCCCAGTTATGGGTTAGATAGTAGGACTTGTATAAGTAAATCATTATTATCTTAAAATCTTCTTACGAACTGAAAATATTTTCTGAATTTAAATAATCTGTAAAGGGTTGAAAAACTGTTAAAAAAATCCATCCATCGATCAAACTACTTATTGATTGGCTATTCTAAATCCTGATCATTCCTCACTGAACTTGTGTCGTTTTCAGGAGAGACAAATTCACCGATGCCTGGATCTTGTATGTCCGTCTCCTAGCAAGTACTTCCATCGGACGAGATAAGATCGACGTTCTCACTCTAAAGGTTGTTATAGTGTCGATGGGGGTGTTTTCGTCAAACATTGAGAACATCACCAAATTTTACGCCCTTAAATGTTTAGTTTGCTCGTGTGTAAAATGACCAAAGCTCAGCGAGGAAATGGTAGATTACCGGTTAAAGTTTGAAATGATAAAATGATAGTTATGAACGATCATTTGTCGTTTTCTTCTTCATGGTCCTCCACAACCTTTTATCCCTTGTAGCCCTGAGCAACATTTGTCCTTTAGCTAAGCCTTCCAACCGCAATTCAGCTCTCCATTCACGCACGCTTCTCGGGTAGCTGACTTTCCCTCTCATTTTTTTCCCTTGATATGAACTGTGAGTGTCAAATTAACCAAACCTTTCTTCCTCATTATGTGTCCGAGAAATTTCGGCTGTCTCTTTCTGATTCTGTGTATGCGTCCTACTTGTTTCCATTTTCCTCGAGATGCCTTCGCTGCTTACACGCTTCATAAATGATATTCTCAGCATCCTTCTGTAGAACCGCATTTCTGTTGCCTGATGTTTTCTCTTCATCTGTGAGGAGATTGTCCAACATTCACCTCTATACAAGTGGACTAATGTTACACTACAGTTCAGCACTTTTTACTTTATTCCAACTGAATTCTTCGCTGTGTTCAAAAGATTCCAATACAATCGATTTTAAATTCGATACGTGGTCATCGTTTCATTTGTTGTTTTTTCCCCCCTAAACTGCCTGAAATATTCTTCACTCTATATCATTAAATTAATAAAAGTGTTGATCATCATCATCATCATTATCAATCCCTCGACTGCTTCATTCCTCTCGGGGGGGGGGGTATCTGAGGGCAGAAGAAACAGTCAAACTCCACCAGGATGATCTGTCGGCGGTGGCTCTTGGGAGTTCCGCTCTATTTACCAACCTCCCGACAAGGAAACATGTGGCACAAGGTCAGTTTTTAACGTATGGTATCCGAGCCCGTAGGATTGGGCAAAAATTGCGCGTAGACCCCGTATACACATGGTCGGGTTTGTTTACCACCCCAAACGAGACTCTGCCCTTCTGAGGTAGAGAATTCGACAAGAGAGGAAGAGGAAATCCTCCTCCTCGTTATGTCCGTCCCCCCTTTGATGTTGTTTGACCAACTCTTGCACCGCCGTCCTCGGTTGCGTTCGGCTTTAACAGTGCCATGCATGCTTGTCTTTGAAGTGATTGTTGTGACGTGTGACGTGGCCAAATCATGCTACCTTCTGACGCTTACTAGTGGCAAGGGCAGAGTCTTGTTAGCTCACAAGACTTTTGACCTCGCTCCGTACGTAGTCATTGGTTTTGTACTCCCAGTAGGGGATAAGGAGGAGCTTTCTCAAGCACTTCTTCTCGACCGTCTAGATCCTTTTTCCTGTCTCGACCAGGAGTCTCCACACACGTAGAAGAGAAAGGATACAACCAGGAACTTTTAGAGCTTGAACTTAGTCTGGAAGCTGATGTTGCTCTTCAATATTCTTTCCCGTGTGGCCATCGCTGCTGTGACTAGCTGTGGCGATCCGCATGCAGATTTCTGTGTTGCAGTTGCCATCTTTTGACAAGTATTTTCCCAAGTATTTGAAGATGGACACTTTCTCTAGTGGTTCGCCGTCCAACGTGACTGTGTTGATTGTGCTATTCACCACTACTTTTGATATCCCTGTATTAAGTTTGATACCATATGCACCGTCTCTTTCAAGGAGTTGGTTGTTCAGGACTTACAGCTCATTATTACTGCCCGCCATAAGGTCAATATCGTTTGCGAAACAAAGTTCTGATGCGTGACATTAATTCTATTCTTGGAATCAGGAGTTGCAGAGAAAAATAATTTTAGTAGCGAAAACTTGAAGAAATAAAATATTATTATTTGAATTCGGTTGAAATTATGAACGTGCTCCATATTTTTTGAACTGAAGTGAAAAATCTTTTCACTTATAAAATAATTTTCAGGTTCAAGAAATAAAGATTGTTAATTACCTCCTTTCTGCTTGTTGCATTTTTCTCTTTCCCCATTTTTTTTGTAAGCACCCATTTAGCTAAAATGTTGGAGTTCACAAATTTAGTTAAGTTCTTTATATCTTTTCCTATGCTTTTGAAGTAAAAATTGCATTTCGCTTTTCATTTATTAATGTAATATATTTTTGTCTCGGAAAATCGTTAAAACATCAGTTAAGTTCACTTCAGTGATCGGCAATAACAATGATTTGCTTCCTTTCTCTAAATGGCTTCATTTATTACTTCGATTTTAAATGTTTCTTTCTTCTTTTAAATTATCTTAATGTTGGCAGCCATATTGTTTTTTTTATTTTGCCCTTCCTGTTGATTGCTGCTTGCGAAGAAAACTGAGAAATAATCGAAATATATTACATCAATGTCGCAAAACACGTACACACGCATAAATGTTAATAGCATCTATGGTTTTTACCTAAACATTTTTATGATAAAAAATTATATTGACCCCTTTGAAATTACTTTGCTTACGTCTCGGATATGAAAATAAAGTCAGCAGATATTAACTTTGAAGCAGATATGGTCTTTCGAGAAGATATGTATTTCATAAATAGGAGAATTTAAACCTTGCTTGGCTGCGAAGCACTCTGTGGTCAAGCAGTATAAAACACACCGAATCAGGCGGTGGTTTCCCTTACAAAAGGAGATGCCAGTCCGAATCATCCTAGAGGATAATTTATTTATTGAGCCTATCCCATGCACAGGCCCGGAGATGTAATTCCTACTACTTTCCTAAAGAAACAGGCATCTACCCAAAGAGATGTATCCACAAAAATATAAAATTAAAATTAAAAAGAAATAATACAAAAAAAAAACTTTAATAATTTATAATAATGTATAGATAGAAAAACAGAAAACGTTTATCTTTGTATAGCTTTTGTATGTACGCCTGGTGATAGTGTAACTCCACCTATCTTTCTATTATCCAACTGGTATTTTTTTTTGTTTTGTCCCATTACCATAACATCCATAAATCTTTGCCGATTTGAATTCATCTCTTCCGCTGAGTTTTCTAGGTTTAGAAGTGCAACTAATCTAGAAGGAAAACACTGAAAATAAAATCTCTGCCAACATATCTAGAGTATCGTATGCGCATTAGATAGACAAGTATAAATAGAGAACAACTGGCGAACATGGAGCTCGCTATGCCTAGAAAATCCGGTTGCTATTCAGGACACGGAAATCTGTACTACGACTACTAGCACGCAGAGAAAGATATGCAAAACATAAGAATCTCATACACCAGCAAGGCAGGTGAAGAACCTTGTATGATAGACCTTGGGAAAGGACTGCTTTCTGTATTGAAAAAAGCTGATATATATATAAGTCGCGAGCATAACGATCAGAACGATGCTAAGAAAAAGTCTAAATGTGAAATAACCTTTTTATTTTAAAGCTTCATAGAACATTTTATCAAGGAAATATAAGGATATAAAGGTAAATTATATAATTCCAAACTATAAAGCTCAATAAACTTATTTTGATAAAGTTATAAGAATAATTATATAACATTCGTAAAAAAATAGATGATCAAAAACATCAAAACGATTAACAAAATCTACTATTATAATGGATACATCATATCCAAATGAAAATAGCGTTCATAATTCATTAGTACTTGATGTCTAGACCTTTACTTGCAATAACAGCTTGACATCTTTTGGTACATGAGCGAATTAATGTCTTGCATTCATTAACGGATATTTTCTCCCATTCTCCTTTCAAATTAGTCCATAGTTCTTTCATGTTTGTTGGATTCTTTTCCTTAGATCTTTCATTTAGTAACTTCCAAACATTCTCAATAGGATTCATGTCTGGGCTTTGAGCAGACCACTCCATAACAGTAACATTCTCCCCAGAAAGACTTCGCTGTGAGACAGCGCGTTATCTTGCATAAATACAGCTGGTTGATTAATTGCAGTTCTCAAATTAGGTACAACATGTTTCTTCAATATCTCTTTGTATACAGTTGCGTTAATTTCACCGTGTAGCCTAAGTAAAATAACCGATTTTATATTCTTACCCTAAAAAATTTTCAATAATGCAAAATAATTATTCAATTTTATGGATTTATTTAATCATTCTGATGTTTTTGACCATCTATTGTTTTCGAATGTTATATAATTATTCTTATAACTTTATCAAAATAAGTTTATTGAGCTTTATATTTTGGAATTATATAATTTACCTTTATATCCTTATTTTTCCTTGATAAAATGTTTTTGAAGCTTTAAAATAAAAAGTTATTGCATATTTAGACTTTTTCTTAACATCGTTCTGATCTTCATGCTCGCTACTGTATATATATATATATATATATATATATATATATATATATATATATATATATATATATATATATATATATATATATAGCTGTGTGTGTGGAATGTTTGTATGGTGAGAGATACAGAGAGAGAGAGAGAATTATTGACTCATAAATAATAAAGTTGAATACATATCGATGTGGATGGTATATAATAACAGAAAAGACATACAGTTAGACATCCCTGCTTTTAAACATTAAGATGTAATATTTAGCGGCTCGAAAGTCTTATTTAAAGCTACCTTCAAGTGAGGTTTGTTTACCCACTAAGATACGAGAAATTATTAAAGCATACAGAAAATCTTTTTTAAGGAGTTCCTGGATTTTTAATCTGATATTTCTTGAAAATATAAACATTGCTCATAAGGAACAAATGATGTGGAAATAAAAAAAAATAATTATTTAATATTGAAATTTGTATAAGTATCCATAAATTATTTACATTATTCGGACTATTGTCCTCATCTTTGTCATCTTTGTCGCCATATTTATCACAAAGATGAGGACAATAGACCGAATAATGTAAATAATGTACATAATACCTCATCTCAGAAATATAGACAGGTATCCATAAATAACGGATAATTTTTCGAAAAGGACATAAATACATTAAATATTGAAAATAATTTAGCATTAGTTTCTTTCATTGCAGATTTATATTATTTATTTCAGTTAAAATCTCTCTCTGTCTCTCTGTCTCTGTCTCTCTCTCTCTCTCTCTCTCTCTCTCTATATATATATATATATATATATATATCAGTCTGTTCATATCTGTCTATCTTTCTATCTATCTATATATGTATCTATACACACACACATATATATATGCGTCACCGTGACCATTATCTCTCTCTCTCTCTCTCTCTCTCTATATATATATATATATATATATATATATATATATATATATATATATATATATATATATATCAGTCTGTTCATATCTGTCTATCTTTCTATCTATTTATATATCTATCTATACAGACACACACATATATATGCAGCACCGTGTCCATTATCTCTCTCTCTCTCTCTCTCTATATATATATATATATATATATATATATATATTTCCATCAGTGACTTCGCATTGTTGGTATTTTAGAGTTTGTATATGTATTTATGTATATGTCTGCCTGTCTTCCTTTGTGTGTATGTGTGTATGTACATGTATACGTATGTATGTAAATATGTGTTTACACTTATGAATGCGTAATTTTTTATATACAATTAAACAATTGATTTTAATAACTTTATTATGTATGTTCACCAGTTTAGATCAACGACCAGAAAATTGTTCGAATTTTAAAAAAATTTTCTTCCAAATAGCTTTCGTGACCAGAATGTTTCAAACGACATGATTTTCCCTTCAAGTGCAATCATGAAAAGACCCAACTCTCCCCCAGAAATAAAACATTGGCTATGAAAAAAAGAAAAAGAAAAATGCAACTTAATATATTTAATATAATTTCCTTTACATAGTTAATCCTGAATTCGTGGTTTTATTTTAAAATTACTGTGTCATTCTTTTTTATTATTATTTTGGTATTAGAGAGAACTTAAAGGATTAACTCACAAGTCTTTCTAAGACACTGGAATGTCAGCTTAAGATAAAGTTTCTGCAAAAGTATCCAAATCTTGTTGTCTCTTCAACTACGTGAAGATTCAAAAAAGAAATAAGCAAATTCTTGACTGACAGAATAAAATGAAAGAGGATTTTAAGAGCAATTCTGTGAAAATAATTTCGAACACATCGAAACGTTGCTTGGCTTCCTTGGAAATTGCTCCTACGGCGAAAATAAAAACAAGAATAACTTCAGAAGATTTTGAAGGTTTTCATTTATAAAGAACCCCCCCACACACACACACACACATTCGGATACTTATTTTGTGTGCTTTGTTCATAATTAAGGAAAGGTTCTTCCGTACACGTAACTAAATTCACCCAGAAGCTGTCCAAATGTTTCACGGATGACAATTTCGACATATCACAAGCTCAGCTGGACGATATATATATATATATATATATATATATATATATATATATATATATATATATATATATATATATATATATCCTACTATACCGAGCGTTATTTTGTGGATACCCATATTTTAGTAGACAAGCTGTCTTTTTCAATCCGTGTGAATTATGTCTACCGGCCTGTATCTGCACAAATATGAGTATCAAAAATATAACGTTTGGTGTAGTAAACAAATATCGGATAAAAGACACTGATGCTCATATATATATATAAATATATATATATATATATATATATATATATATATATATATATATATATATATATATATATATATATATATGTATGTATATATATACATATCTCTCTCTCTCTCTCTCTCTCTATAGATATATAGTATCTTTCTGGGATTTTTAGCTCCTTGTTCGGGATTTTTTCTTGTCTAAAATGTTCGATGATCTGACAAGTTACCTATCGTTCCTACCACACTAACGTCGTTGATGTTTCATTCATACACATATTATTTTAATCTCTCTCTCTCTCTCACACACATACATACATACATATATATATATATATATATATATATATATATATATATATATATATATATATATATATATATATGTATGTATGTATATAAATATAGGTGACTATACTCGTGTCGAAAAACCTTCGAATTCTTGATTAACAATAGCCAAATCAATCTCGAAGGGAAAAAAGGTTTTAAAAAAAAAAAGAGCCAGGTACATGAAAGTCTATCGAAAATAATCGCACAAATACAGGTTCAAAGCCCAAAGAAAAAATCCCGATACGAGTAAACAACTAACTAACTAAAGAGCTCAATACAAACGTAGAGCAGACCTAGTCAAACCTTATGAGCCAAACAAACCTACCATGGTTTCACTTAGGCAGATGGTCAGGGCCAGCTGACCCTGATGATCTGCCTAAGTGAAACCTTGGTAGATTTTTTCTGGCTCATTAGGTTTGACTATATATATATATATATATATATATATATATATATATATATTTAATGTTACTAACGTTGGAATTTATATTCGATTCGTACTCATTTCATATGTGTTTATATATATATATATATATATATATATATATATATATATATATATTTAATGTTACTAACGTTGGAATTTATATTCGATTCGTACTCATTTCATATGTGTTTATATATATATATATATATATATATATATATATATATATATATTTAAATAAGTTTTTATGGTACACAATTTAACGATAGTTAGGAATAAGCAAAATTTATATGGCATTTTAAAAAGCTAAAAAACAACCGGTTTCGTCCCAGCCTTATGAAGTTTATTTCTGGGATATAAAAAAAAGTGTGTAAATTTAATTAATATTATTTTTATATCCCAGAAATAAACTTGATAAAGCTGGGACGAAACCGGTTGTTTTTTAGCATTTTAAAATGCCCTATAAATTTTGCTTATTCCTAGCTATCGATATATATATATATATATATATATATATATATATATATATATATATATATATATATATATATATATATATATATATATTAAATAATTTGAAGTGATACTATATTTATGGGCAAAAGTACTAAATAACATGGATAGAGTGTGTGTAAATATTAAAGCGTACACTCAGGTCAACACCGAGTGATAGTTTTGCTTCGTTCTTGAACACAGACTTCAGGTCAGAAGATTATGTTCAAGTATCAAGCACAAAGTCGCCATTCTGTGTTGACCTTAGTATCCACTTCCTTGCTTTGCCATAACACTGTATCTACAAGTGTGTTCAGTGGATCAGAAGGTTTCACCTTTTAATCATTTAATTTGTTATCCTGGCGTCGTTGTTTTTTTTTCTTGTCTTTTGCTTGTCAAATCGATCTTGTTTTAACAAATATTTATTTGGTTGCGAAAGCGCATCTAGAAGTGTTTGTATTGATAATCGGAACATGTGGAATGTTTGAGATTTTAACATTTCTTTTAAAGCTTCCCACCTTTTTCTTTATTTAACTATATTCTATTTTTTCTGCACATATTTCCATTTACGTCAAAGGCACAAATCCAAGTTGATATCATCGCAATAGAAGAGGCAAGGATGAAAAGAACGCTATTTTGATCAGGTCCGCGGTTGAGCCGGGGTTCGTCGCCCGAGACGCAGAGATAAAAAAAAATATCTAAATATCTTTCTCTTGCTGATAGATTTTTTTTTTACTTCTGTGGGAGTGGAGACATCAGGGGTTATTGGCCCTCGTTCGATGGCGTTCCTTCGGAGGATTGGCGCGATTGCGTCCCAATTAAGGAACGAGCCTCGCGAAACGGAGTGGCTCTTGCAGCGTGTCTCACTGGCGACTGTTCGAGGTAATGCTTTCTCCATCATATCGGCTGGCAGAGGATAGAAAAAATTGTTTATAGTTCCGTTGTTCTGGAATTGTCATCATTGGTCGACTGAACTTGCTTTGTTTCAATGACTTTTTTTTGCTGTTAATAGGGATTTGACAAATGCAGGAATGGAATACATTAAGCGTCAGACAAAGTCGAATGAGAAATAATTTTATTTATTTGGTTGGAGATAATTTAGCAAAAATATAGCGTCTGTAGCATTTGTCGTTTACCATGTTCCTTCTTCTCAGCCTGTGAAGAGCTATTGTTAGACGGTGACCTTCATTTTTTTATTTAATTCGCTGCAACTCCGTTCAGCTCGGTGCGCCTTATAAATATAATTTATTCACTTTGGAGGTCGAGAAATAAATATTAATACCTATGTCTCTTCTAAACAAAACTTGTTAAGGGAGGATGGGGTAAGATGAACCACATTTTAGATTTTTTGACCTGGTGTCTCCCGTGGTAATGTCATCCAGTCTATGCTGGTGTTAAATTGAGCACTTGCCATTTACCTTCGACCCTCCACAATTTGGATGTTTTCATAATATGTCTTCCACATTTTTAAAGCACTTTGAAAAATGGTGTTAGAAAGGTCAAATTTACCCCACATGTTGGGTAAGTTGACCCCCCCCCCCTTTGAGGTTGAGGGGAGAAAAAAGATATTTATACAAAATAACAGAAAAGAAAGGACAAAATGATTTAAATTTCAGATAAAAGCAGAGAACTGCAACTTTACTGTCCAATTGTGGCATCCAGCTGTACACTTGTAAAAAACAAACAACAACATCCACCCTGGCAATACAGTCACATTCCTGTCTATGAAAGATTGAATTTTTCCAGGTCACAGAGGAAGACCCATTGGTTGGATTTGCGTTCACTCCCCAACAAGTTGTTTGACGCGGGTAGTTTTTTTTACAGTATCTTGTCTATTGAATGATGCTTCATCATCGGGGTCGATAATGAAGGCCTGTCTGCCGTTCATGGGATTTCGGCCTTGGATTCTCTTCAAGAAGACGCCCTCAAGTTCATCACCATCAATTACATCGACTCTGGCAATGTTTCGACGTGTGGTTTTCTTGCTATTGGCGCTTACTACCACGAAATCACCTTCTATTAGTTCGTCATCCGCTACGTCGTCGTCATCAGAATCGTTCATGGCCATGGACTCACAGTCTTCATCATCGCTGTTGTCATCCGAGGTGACATTGGCTGTTGTCTTTTGGGATGTTTGGCTAAACAGTTTCTTTTTTATGTCTTTGGTGGGTTTAACCTTTGCTTTTTCTGCTGCCAATTCATCTCGGACTGGTGTGTCAGTCAGTATTTTGGTTTTCCTTTTCTTTCTTCCCCCCTTTTGTTTTTCTTGGTTCAGCTCTTGGGAAAGGATAGATTGCTGATGGCGAGACGTATTCACAAGAACTGGAACCAGGCTGTTGGCCCATGCCACAAGAACTAGGTCTTGCGATCGGCGGTGAACCCACAGCACCTGAGCTTGGACCAGGAGTTGGATCCAGATCTGCAGCATCTGCATTTGCTTCAGGATTTTGACGGTCAGTAACTGCAGCTGAAGCAAAATCAGCATCCATGAATATATCCTTATTGTAGGGATAGATGCCAGTGGCTGCAAATCCTGCCTTGATACTTAGTTTTTTTTTCAACAAAACAGACTGATGTTTCCACTAATGTAAATAAGTGAAGTAGGCCTAGGAAGAAATGACAAACAGGCAAAAGAGCAAATCAAAATGAAGAGAGCATTAGAAAAGAGAAAATTTATAGCACAGAATATCCAGAAGGGGGTATACTATTTATATTGAATGAGTCCCTGGCATCCCCACAAGAGGGGTGGGGGAGGAGAGAGAATAATGTGGCACATATGTTGGAGTACAATGAACCATCGGTTCATCTTACCTCCAGCTCAAGGGTTCATCTTACCCCACGGCAGCCATCTTGAAAAAATCCTCTGGCAGCAAGGTAATCCACTCTGTAACCATTAACAACGTGCACAGAAGAACAGTCAAATAACAACTCAACCTCCAGTAATTAACAATGAAAAGAAAACAATTATACTTACCAGAGTATTTGATGATATTCCCACTTTCCAACTTTTCACTTGATGATCGTCAAAGCACTTTTTTTCGCACCAAAACTCTCAAACTGGTAATAAATCGGCGCCAATTGCTCAGAGACCTGTGGTGACGTGTTGCTTAATGAGTGTGTGACGTCAGCAGTTTATGGGGTCTCTTAACTCGTATACAAGCGTTGGTTCATCTTAACCCACTGTTCATCTTACCCCATCCTCCCCTACTAAAGATGGAGAGCTGGAGAAGAAGGATTTAGCAAAATTATAGTGTCTAATAATAGTTTGTTGTTTGCTAGCTTTCTTCTCAGTCTTTGAAGGGCTTTTTTTGGACGTTGACCTTTATTTTCTTTTAATCAATTCACTCCAAGCAAGGCGATAATGTCAGGAAGACGCAAGAATTATTGGGAGTGAAAGAGAATGAAAAAACTTTAGAAGGAAGCGTAACCCAATCCTAAACAAGGAACAAGGGATATATCTCTATTCCTGTTCAAAAGTCCCGGGAGTAGTGTGAATCGGACGATAGGGGAACCTATCTGCTCCTATTGAGGAGGAGAAAATAATAATTAATAAATAAAATTTCAGGGTTTAGGCGGAGACGTTAGAAGTATAGAGTTGAAATAGACTTTTGAAGGAACCGGAAACCTAATCCTAAATAGGAAAAAGGAATAAAAATCTACTCACGTTCACAGTGACAGAGGCCGAGTGTGAAGTTTCGGTATATTCATCGGGAGGAATTGGTCATTACCCAGTATGTGTTAGTAGGGGCTGATGTGACACGCTTGGCCGCTCATGGCATCTTTTGACTCCCTAAGGCTATTTGCGCATAAAAGAATATAACGAACCCAACTGGAATTCGAACTCAGCGTTGAATGAGAAATCGGAGAACTCAGTTCGAATTCCAGTTGAGTTTTTACATTCACTTACGCGCAAATGCTCTTGGGAAAAGGTATGGTTCCATCCCTTGTCTTTCTTCATATTGGTTCAATAGCATATCAGGATTTCTAGTTATGCCGCGTACGCTGTAGTGAACCATCCTCAATCACTTCATTCACTTATCATATATAATAAACAAACAATTCACATTCTTGCAGCCTTCTTTATCAAAAGCAACCAACCAATAATGAACCAAAAAATCACATGCAAAAAACGGCAAAAAAAAAATCGCAGTAATGAAAACTTGGGAATTCAAAATTTCAGGATTGCGTGTCTGGATGTGGCCTGGAATGTTTTTAATTCGTTCACAGTCGGCTTAATTCCAAAATGGTATATGTTGGGCTAGAGCCTCTAGGAGTAAAGTTGAAAAAGGGCGACACACTAGCACTAGCATATATATATATATATATATATATATATATATATATATATATATATATATATATATATATATATATATATATATGCTCCTGAAAAAATTATTTCGGTTGAGCTCTCTGGGGAGGATGTGTGGGTTTGTAAACAGTGACTATTACGGCTAATAACTTATTGAGCGCCACAAGAGATAAGGGGAAGTGGAGAGCCATGATCGCCTACGCCCTTAAACGACACGGCATATAATAAAAGAAGAAGCCATGCCACGTACGCTCTAGTGAACTGTCCTCATTCACTTCGCATTTCATTAGTTAGAAGTAAGTTCCACCCGAACAACTTCTTCCCACGAACACCTACTTTGTGGAACCAACTCACAAGAGGATGCTTCCCCGATCACTAACCTGAGACTGAGAAGAAGAAACCCGGTAAACGATAAACTATCATTAGACGCTATATTTTTGTTAAATCCTTCTTCTCCATCACTTCCTCTCATCTAAGTTTCATTTAGAAGAGACATAGGTATTAATGTTCATGCCTCTACGTACAAAGTGAATAAATTATATTTTAGTGAATATATCTGATCATTTCAGAACGTTTTCCCCATTTCCTGGTTAGGAGCTTTTACGTATCAAGTATGGTGGCATTCTTTTCCATCTTGCGTCTCTTCTTGCGATGACATCAACTTGGATTTGCGCTTTTGACGTAAATGGAAATGTGAATTGACAAAATGGAATGTGTTTAAACGTAAAAAAATATGTGAAGCTTTAAAATAAATGTTAAAATCTCAAAATTCTTCATGTTCGTCTTATCGATACAAACGCTTCTATATCCGCTTTCGTTACCAAATAAATATTTGCTAAAACACGATCGATTTGACACGCAAGAGACAAGCAAAGGGCAAGCAAAAAAAAAAAGAAAGGAAAAAAAAAACAGCGCCGGGATAACAAACAAAATGTTTAAAATCTGAAGACTTCTGATTCCCTAAACTAAAGTGTCATGGCGAAGCAAGGGACCGAACGATAAAAGGCTTTGTGTTTGTTTTTGTGGGTTTTTTTTAAACAACTCGTCATAAAACCGTATTTCTAGAATAGAAAAATTTGGAACAAAATTTAAGTGATCTCATTGAATGTGTAATCCCGCTTTCTGCAATGAAGGACAAAAGCAACCACACACGCACACACACACACACACACACACACGCACGCACTTACACACACAGACACGCAGACAGATAGATAGATAGATAGATATGAACACACTGAGATAGATAGATAGATAGATAGATAGATAGATAGATAGATATGAATACACTGAGATAGATAGATAGATAGATAAGAACAAACTGAGATAGATAGATACAGAGAGAGAGAGAGAGAGAGAGAGAGAGAGAAATAAGAACAGACCGAGATAGATAGATAGATAGATAGATAGATAGATAGATAGATAGATAGATAGATGTATGTATGCATGTATGTACAGGGTGTATCAAGAATACTTTCACAAAATTTGGGGATGTGTTCCTCACAGCAAAACAAGAACAAAGGTCCACATAAACATATGTCCGCAAATCCCTCGTTTTTGAGTTATTAATTTTAAGGTTTGTGGTAGGCGCTGTTAAATCTCCAATTCAAGATACACACCAAAAATATTTTCGCAAACTTTGGGTGCCGGTTTCTGACGCCAAAACACGATAAAATGCCTATATAAACATATATCCAAAAGGCCATGGCTGTACCTTAACACAGCAACTCATACCAAATGTTCAAAATGTCCTCTGCTTGCTTCTACACACGTATACACCCGTCGGATCATTGACTGGCGGATACTTCCAAATACTCTCACACTGTGTCGAATTGTTTCGCAGGCCCCCATGACACGTTGATGAAACTTCTCTGCCTTATTACTATCTACTGTATAAACCAATTGTTTTAGGTGGCATCACAGATAAAAGTCCAGAGTAGTGAGGTCCGGGAAACGTGCAGGCCATTTTACCGGTCCTCCCTTTCCTATCCGTCATTCATGGTAGATGTCAGTCAGTGCATCGCGAACAATGTGACTAAAATTTGCTGGAGCCCCATCATGCATGAACCATATTAGCAGGGGTACATCAGGTCTAGAAGTGTGTTCGAAACTGGAATTGTAGGTGACTGTCTGGTAGGTCCATAATTCTCTCAGAATTAAAACTTTCTTACTTGCAATTGGATTTACAGTGTTTTTTTTTAGAAAAATAATTTGTCGTTTTCCTTTTTCTTTTTAAGTTTTTTTTAAACCGGTTAAAGTAAAAAAAGTTTTAAAAAAAAGAAAAAAAAAGAAAACAATAAATTATTTTCTAAGAAAAAAACACTGAAAATCCAATTGCAAGTAAGAAAGTTTTAATTCTTCTCTGTAAAAATTCATATATTATAAATAAATAAATAACACTATATTAAGTATCAGGTGCCTTTTTTCCAGTCCTCATTTTAGTCTCTCTCTCTCTCTCTCTCTCTCTCTCTCTATATATATATATATATATATATATATATATATATGTGTGTGTGTGTGTGTGTGTGTGTGTGTGTGTGTGTGTGTGTGTGTGTGTGTGTGTGTGTGTGTGTGCGCGCGCGCGCGTGTGTGTAGGTATGTAGAAATATAAGAAAGAATGCATTAGGTAAATAATCCGGAGTTCTTTAGCATTTTTGTTTTTATTTAAAAAAAAAACAGTGCTCCATACAGAAGTAGAGCTTAAATTATAATTATTTTTTAATCATATTTAAAAAAAAATAATTATAAAATATTATATATATATATATATATATATATATATATATATATAATTATTTATTTGAATATTACAACATAGATATGTTATAAAATCACGACAAAAGTAGCCATTTTGTTTCAACACTTCTTGTGTCTTGTCAAGTGATAATATAGAATATAGAATAAATGGTTTTAAAAGTTTCAAATTAATCAACGATCCTTAGCTAAGAGTAAACGCTGTTACGTAAGCCAGAGTGGCCAATCAAAAAACATGTATAGGATGATTCGAAAAATTTGACAACTAAGCAAGGCTATCTAGATATTAAAAGATTTATAAAATTTGAAATTAAAATTAAAAGTAAAAAATTAAAATTACCTATTTAGAAATCTAAATCAGATCTCTATTAAGTTTTAAATTGTAGAATTACTAAGGAGAAAAAATATATATATATCTGGTCACTGAGGTCAACACCGAGTGGCGACAGTGTTTTTCATGGTTGAATGTAAACTTCAGGCCAAACACTCTGCCCCTGCTTTTAGTTCTTTTAACCATAAATATAGCGTATATATATATATATATATATACATATATACATATATATATATATACATATATATATATATATATATATATATATATACATATATATATATATATATATATGTATATATATATATATGTATATATGTATATATATATATATATATATATATATATATATATATATATATATATATGTATATATATATATATATGTATATATGTATATATATATATATATATATATATATATATATATATATGCTATATTTGTGTGTGTTTGTGTGTGTGTGTGTGTATAATAATATAAGCAGCTTCTAAAAGTGTCCGTTAGAGATGTTCGCTAGAAAAAGTTCTCGATGTCATAGAAAATGGCTAAGATTTAATATATTTAAAATAAATTTTCCAGTGACCGACCACTATTGTCAGTTTCAGAAGCTTTCACGCAATCATCAGTCGGTCGGTAACAAGTTATGCGTAAAAATCAGAACGTTATAGCACTTAAGCAATTGCAAGATGGTAAAAATACAGCTGATGCTTCCATATCATTTACTCTCCAACGAAACTCACCGATGTGTGGCGAATAAAATAACCATCCGGCATAGATGGGAAACCCGTAAATTCACAATTATATATATATATATATATATATATATATATATATATATATATATATTACCAAAAATCCCAGAAATGTTTCACCGGCGTGCCAAAAGTGTGCTCGATGCGATGGTGAACGATGGGACCGCGCCAAAGGATCTTACTGCTTAAAGCAAAAAGTGCTCGATAATACCAGACCCTCGAAGTCCTCCCCATGACAAAGCATATAATAATAAGAAGAATAAAATAACCAGTTCCTAAAAGATATAGAGGCACCCTGTAAAAAATTCTCAGTGTCATATTAAATGACAGGGCCTTAAAACATTTTAAATATAGATAGATAGATAGATAGATAGATAGATAGATAGATAGATAGATAGATAGATAAGAAAAGACTGAAAAAGATAGATAAAGAACAGACTGAGATAGATAGATAGATAGATAGATAGATAGATAGATACAGAGAGAAAGAAAGAGAGAGATACGAACAGATTGAGATGGATAGATAGATAGATAGATAGATAGATAGCTGAGAACAAACTGAGATTGATAAGAACAGACTGAGATAGATAGATAGATAGATAGATAGATAGATAGATAGATAGATAAGAACTGACTGAGATAGATAGATAGATAGATAAGAACTGACTGAGATAGATAGATAGAGAGAGATAAGAACAGATTGACATAGATAGATAGATAGATAGATAGATAGATAGATAGATAAGGACTGAGATAGTTGGAAGGAATTAAAATTCGACTATTAAGATTTTGATATTTACAAAAGCGGAACAAATTTTCAATGTATGAAATTCGAATTCTGGGAATCATAGAGTAGCGTTGGGTTAAGTGCTAAGTGGGGAATGATATTGAAAAATAAATTGTTTATACGCGGATTATTGCCCTCAATTTTGTTGTCATTATCACAATGTTTCCGACTTTATCAGCAGTAACCTTCAGAAAATTTAGTACTTAACCCATTTATTTAATCTACTACGATGTTCTCTCGTTCTGCTGGCCATCTCTCGGGAATTCTAGTTCTTATTTAGAATAACTGATTAGTTATTGCTCTCTCCGTTTCTTCTGAGTCTGAGTACGCTCTGCTTAGTCCAGCGACTGAATTCACAATTACTATATCACCAGATTCACGAACCGATGCTTAATTAACTTTTGTCTCTTGGGATAATAGCTTAGTGCTTTAAAACGGATCAATCTACCCTCGTAGGTTGAAGAAAGTGTTCAGTTCTGTCTATGTTACCTGGATCGACAAGAATCTGATGATTGGTAGGGACACAACAGCCGAACCGTGATAGTACCAAAAAAGATTACGACAATAGTTCGTATGTAGATAATGGTAATGCTTCATCTCGAAGGATTATTTTCTTCCTTAAGTTTGCCCATTTTCATTTTATGAATAATGCTCACCTACATACATGTTTGTTCGGAGTTCTACTTCTTTGAAATGCCATGTCCCTTTAGGACGTGGACGATCATGGCTCGCCACAGCTTCCTATCTTTTGTTGGGTTTAATAACCCTATCCCCTGTACAACTGATCTTTGTAGTTTATGTTCTCTTATTTATTTATTTATTCAGACTCGTTGAGAAGGTTACTCGCTGTTTCCTCTGCATCACTTGTCTTCTATTTACCCTGTGAGTGTTAACTTCTCCATCTCGTCTTTCCTCATTATGTGTTCCAGATATTTCAGTCGTCTCTGTCTGATTGTTAGTATTTTTGTTGTTTATCTTATGCTCCTGAAAACTTCCTCGTTACTCACATGTTCTGTCCATGGTATTCTCCACATTTTTCTGCTCAAGGTCTACTCTCCATCTATCATGCACTTATCTCGAGATGATCAAGTAGGTTACTTACCGTTTCCTTTCGTGTCTCTTACTTTCAATATGCCTTGTGAGTGTTAAATTCTCCAAATCTTCTTTGAATATTACGTTTCAATTGTCTCGATCGGATTGTTTATATTCTCCTTAAAGCTTCATCGTTTCTCCATTGTTCTGTTCTTTGTCTTCGCAGCATTCGACATTAGAATCACAACTCTCTCTCCCTCTCTCCTCCTCTCTCTTCAAGTCTTTGAGGAAATTTTCCAGCATTCACATTTTTGATCTCTTTTTATTTTACCTATCATCTTTACTATTCCTATGCTCCGTCGTATTTCTGTGTTACACCTACCGTCGTATGTTACTAAACTACTCTTCCAAATTACGTCAAAATTACCTGGGGTAAAAAAAAGGAACATTTTTTTAAGTTATGATTTGGCTGCTTTAATCTCTTGACCTCTCTCCCATTGAATGTCTCCCATTGTCTAGGATCAGTTCCATGTGGGAGTTCGAGGAGAATGCCCTAAGAGTGAGAGTGAGCTTTTTCAGTGCTTGAAGAATGCTTGGGAAAGTCTGCCATCTACTTTTCACCGCAAAATTGTTGGAAAGAATGCCAAGAATTTGTAAAGCAGTAATTAGCGCAGGTGATGGTTTTATTCATGAAAACAAAATATGATGCTTTTGCATGACACTTTTTTTTATAGTTAAATACTTGTTTCTTGCCTAAATAAAAGCTAATAAACACACTGTAGTTACTGAAGTTTTAAGTTTTACTTTTAAAAAAATACAAACATATCTCAGGATTTCAACTGTTTCATTAAAACAAAAACATTTTTGGTATCTGTCTATATTTCTGAGATGAAGTATTATGTACATTATTTACATTATTCGGACTATTGTCCTCAATTTTGTCGCTATATTTATTACAACGTTTCGGCCATTGTACACTCCGGCTTTCTTCGGGTGGTTGGAATGTCGAACTGAACCCTTTATTTCGCTCACTGGGGTAGACTGTTCTAGTTCAACATGCCATGTTTAATGGATATCATTTATCTCCTGTTAATTCTCCTCTACAATTTTTCAACTGCCTCAACTGGGTATTGAACTCACACTGTTTGGGTCCTCTCACTGGATCTAACTAACGCCTTTATCCACTGTGCCGTGTGTCCTTGGGGATATTTTTTAGTGTTATTTCAAAATTATACTTGTTAATTTATTGGATCTAAACAAACTGCATTTTCTATGAGTTTATACACAAAAGATTGATTGATTCGTTTTCTACGACTTATCAAACCATTGCCGGTTACTTATAGCAGAAGATATTTTTAGACTGTTAGAATTTTTCTTTTGGTAGGAGAGATAATAATGTTTATTTTTTACTGAAAATCTCTTCGATTATTGAGCCCATTGTCATATTTTTCATTATTGTTTTTGTCTTCTTCTCTTGAGGTTTGGGCCCTATTTCTTTTCATTGCTGCTTTTATTGTTTTCAAAATTTCATTAATTCTAGTTATACGCATGCTTGTGTGTCTGTGTTTGTGTACCAAGTTTATCTTCCATATGCGGGTAAGTGGAAATTGTGTCAATCTTCCACGTAGAAAGTAACTCTGAACTTGAAAGATTACCATTTAAAATCGTTATTTTACATTTGGTCTCGAAAAAGCTCTTACGAAACACTATCAGACATTTTCTCTAATAAACCATCGTAGAGAGCAAAAAAATCAACTGTAATATGCAATAGAATTATCCGCAAGTCTTGCTAACTACTGCGCCATATTAAGCACCCAAAATGATGAGGCTATTGAATGAGCTGTAAAATGTATTCGTATGAGACAACAGGGGGCGTGACTGAGCTTTTTTTATTATTAATGATTCATGTCAACGCTTTTCACACCTGATTAATGTTCGAAGTGTAAAATTAGTTTTCAAGTGATATCAGTCAAGTTTTATGAGACATGTTTAATGAAGTCTTTCATCATTTCAGTTGGGACTTGAATATTTTCTTCTTTCGTTCAACCATGAAAAAATGGCTCTAAAATTTTTGTGTGCGAAACACTTTTCTAAATCATTGGTATTTATTATGTTACGATTAAACCCGTGACTAAGAGAATATTGTAACCTAGAAAAGGTTACTGGATGAGGAATAAGCTAAACGGAGGTTGGAAATGAAATGGTAATCTTTATAACATCAACAAAATACAATACTCGCCAGCAGCGTGAAGTAGGTAAACCACTGCTAGTGGTGGGCTACTTAGACAGCATATTCTTTCTTTTTCTTTTTTTTCTCCTAAATCTCTATCATAATAGAGTTCGAAATGTGCCCACTGTTTAGCATAGAGTAGAAGTAACGTTAATCTCTGTTACAGTGTAACCCGGATATAAGAGACCCTGATATAAGAGAAAACCGTATATGAGAGAAATTTTCTCTGGTACCAAATTAGAGCCTGTGTTAATGTATGTAAATTAGATCAAACCCGGATATAAGAGCAACCCGGATATAAGAGCCTTCTTATCCGGTCCGACAACTCTCTTATATCCGGGTTACACTGACCGTACCTATGAACAATAATGGGTATGTCTCAATCCTCATAAATACGTTGGGCACTATTGTAAGTGGGAGAAATATGCTCTTATAATAAAAATAATAATAATATATTGCTCTACATTGTCTTGAGCACTTTTTAAGAAGTAAATGCTAAGAACAATGGAATTTTACTCCATCTACTCTTTCTCTCATTTCTTTCTCCCCCCTCTCTCTCTCTCTCTCTCTCTCTCTCTCTCTATATATATATATATATATATATATATATATATATATATATATATATATAAATATATATATATATATATATTTGCTTGATAACCTAACTGTCAGAGTTTCAATTCTCGGTAGTGGATGCGCACTGCTGATGAGTCCCGAATATAGGACGAAACGGCCGTCCAGTGCTTTCTGCATTCTGTTGAGGTTTCAGACTCAATGAATTACTTAATTATAATTATCAAATCCTCCTAATAATGTCTATCATTTGTATATCATTGCTTGAACCGGCTTCTAATGCTCAAGGTTGACGGGCTTGGTGATAGTAGTCGTGGCTCCGGGGGCACCGTCCTATGGCTAGAGAGAATCTCAGTTGAGTTCCACCACGGAATATGTGAGCGAGCCGCGCTATATTGAGATTGAGTTGCTACCTCTTCTTCACCGAGGCCCGTATGGTATGACGTTTGCTTGATAACCTAACTGTCAGGGTTTCAATTCTCGGTAGTGGATGCGCACTGCTGATGAGTTCCAAATATAGGACGAAACGGCCGTCCAGTGCTTTCTGCATTCTGTTGAGGTTTCTTTTAGACTCAATGAATTACTTAATTATATATATATATATATATATATATATATATATATATATATATATATATATATATATATATATATTGCATGGGGTAAATTTTCGTCATGCTATATTTTCAATTTAGCGCATACCCGTTCGGTGTTTTGGATTTTGTCAATTGTACAGCATAGTAAGGCCAGTTGGATATTGTCTGTGAGAAAAAAAAGCCCTATGGCGTAATCCGCCCGACCACAAATTTGCTTTTCTCCAATATGAATATTTCAGAGTTTTGGGGTGTCAATCTGAGGACAGTTCAGAGGATTCGGAAATAGTTGGATGAGTCTGATGGTGATTACGAAGCTGTTTGGTGTGATCACTCGTGATGAAGACTATATGCCATCCATTCATCTTCCCACAGAGCCTCAGACTCAAAACGGAGTCCTACATCAAGTGACTTGCGAAGGCAGTGATGCCCTGGGTCAAGAGTGTGGCTTCTGGAAGACCCAATATCTGGCAAAAGAACTGTGGTCCATGCTACACAAGCAGAAGAAACAAGTCATGGCTGTCAGACAATTTCTGCGACCACATCACCCATTACATGTGGCCACTTAACTCCCCAGACTGCAACCAACGTAACTATTATATATGTCGCGCAGTTGAGCGAGAAACCAACAAAACTCCTTGTAACAACAAATATGAAGTGAAGGCAAGAATAATGGCAGTATTCACCATCTTAAGCAATGAGAGCGCCCAGAAGAGATGCAGGAGACCCCGAAGTCGGCTAGAGGTCGTGATTGACGACAATGGCGATATTAGTGAATAAATTTACTATCCCGTATTTGAAGATATTTTTGTGTGATTTCGGTAAATATATCTGATAGAATAAGATGTCTGCGTTATTTCTATTTTTGTGTTATTTAGACGACAGTTTATCCGTCGCACCCTGTCTCTGTCTGTCTGTCTCTCTATATATATATATCGATATATATATATATATATATATATAGAGAGAGAGAGAGAGAGAGAAAGAGAGAGAGACGCAGAGTGAGAGAAAAGAGTTAGAGGGATCAATAGATAGATAGATATGAACAGGATGACATATATCCTCACCTTTTCCAGAGCGACTGTTGTTGTACAGGTGGCGCCAACAAATTCGGTCGACAATCATGGAAGAATAGCAAGTGTGCCAGAAAAAAAAAGAAAATTAAGGAGCGGATAATGAACAGTTTAAAGCGAGGAAGAGTCGCAAGGACAAAGACATTCATCACACGAGTGCGAAAATCGCCTGTGTGTATTCCTGTGGGTTCCTTCTGCTCGATAGATGAGCGCGAAAGGTGAGATTCAAAGATGACTAATTAAAGTACATGAAGACACCTGAGAAAATTACACTGCAATCATGAGTCACATTCTGTACCTATATACCTCTCACATTCTTCTTTTCTCTCTCTCTCTCTCTCTTCTCTCTCTCTAGCCACACACACACACACACATATATATATATAAATTCGGTACCTCCAATATTGAAAAAATTCCACAAACTTCAAAATTTTATATTATTATTAAGAGGGAAGACGAAAAGATTTTGTAATTAATAAATTATATTTTTTTAACCTTTTTGAAGCTTCAAAATTTTATATTATTATTAAGAGGGAAGAGGAAAAGATTTTTTAATTAATAAATTATATTTTTTTAACCTTTTTGAAGCTTCAAAATTTTATATTATTATTAAGAGGGAAGACGAAAAGATTTTTTAATTAATAAATTATATTTTTTCAACCTTTTTGAAGCTTCAAAATTTTATATTATTATTAAGAGGGAAGACGAAAAGATTTTTTAATTAATAAATTATATTTTTTCAACCTTTTTGAAGCTTCAAAATTTTATATTATTATTAAGAGGGAAGACGAAAAGATTTTTTAATTAATAAATTATATTTTTTCAACCTTTTTGAAGCTTCAAAATTTTATATTATTATTAAGAGGGAAGACGAAAAGATTTTTTAATTAATAAATTATATTTTTTCAACCTTTTTGAAGCTTCAAAATTTTATATTATTATTAAGAGGGAAGACGAAAAGATTTTTTAATTAATAAATTATATTTTTTCAACCTTTTTGAAGCTTCAAAATTTTATATTATTATTAAGAGGGAAGACGAAAAGATTTTTTAATTAATAAATTATATTTTTTCAACCTTTTTGAAGCTTCAAAATTTTATATTATTATTAAGAGGGAAGACGAAAAGATTTTTTAATTAATAAATTATATTTTTTCAACCTTTTTGAAGCTTCAAAATTTTATATTATTATTAAGAGGGAAGACGAAAAGATTTTTTAATTAATAAATTATATTTTTTCAACCTTTTTGAAGCTTCAAAATTTTATATTATTATTAAGAGGGAAGACGAAAAGATTTTTTAATTAATAAATTATATTTTTTCAACCTTTTGGAAGCTTCAAAATTTTATATTATTATTAAGAGGGAAGACGAAAAGATTTTTTAATTAATAAATTATATTTTTTCAACCTTTTTGAAGCTTCAAAATTTTATATTATTATTAAGAGGGAAGACGAAAAGATTTTTTAATTAATAAATTATATTTTTTTAACCTTTTTGAAGCTTCAAAATTTTATATTATTATTAAGATGGAAGACGAAAAGATTTTTTAATTAATAAATTATATTTTTTCAACCTTTTTGAAGCTTCAAAATTTTATATTATTATTAAAAGGGAAGACGAAAAGATTTTTTAATTAATAAATTATATTTTTTTAACCTTTTTGAAGCTTCAGAATTTTATATTATTATTAAGAGGGAAGACGAAAAGATTTTTTAATTAATAAATTATATTTTTTTAACCTTTTTGAAGCTTCAAAATTTTATATTATTATTAAGAGGGAAGACGAAAAGATTTTTTAATTAATAAATTATATTTTTTTAACCTTTTTGAAGCTTCAAAATTTTATATTATTATTAAGAGGGAAGACGAAAAGATTTTTTAATTAATAAATTATATTTTTTTAACCTTTTTGAAGCTTCAAAATTTTATATTATTATTAAGAGGGAAGACGAAAAGATTTTTTAATTAATAAATTATATTTTTTTAACCTTTTTGAAGCTTCAAAATTTTATATTATTATTAAGAGGGAAGACGAAAAGATTTTTTAATTAATAAATTATATTTTTTTGACCTTTTTGAAGCTTCAAAATTTTATATTATTATTAAGAGGGAAGACGAAAAGATTTTTTAATTAATAAATTATATTTTTTCAACCTTTTTGAAGCTTCAAAATTTTATATTATTATTAAGAGGGAAGACGAAAAGATTTTTTAATTAATAAATTATATTTTTTTAACCTTTTTGAAAATTCAAAATTTTATATTATTATTAAGAGGGAAGACGAAAAGATTTTTTAATTAATAAATTATATTTTTTCAACCTTTTTGAAGCTTCAAAATTTTATATTGTTATTAAGAGGGAAGACGAAAAGATTTTTTAATTAATAAATTATATTTTTTTAACCTTTTTGAAGCTTCAAAATTTTATATTATTATTAAGAGGGAAGACGAAAAGATTTTTTAATTAATAAATTATATTTTTTTAACCTTTTTGAAGCTTCAAAATTTTATATTATTATTAAGAGGGAAGACGAAAAGATTTTTTAATTAATAAATTATATTTTTTTAACCTTTTTGAAGCTTCAAAATTTTATATTATTATTAAGAGGGAAGACGAAAAGATTTTTTAATTAATAAATTATATTTTTTTAACCTTTTTGAAGCTTCAAAATTTTATATTATTATTAAGAGGGAAGACGAAAAGATTTTTTAATTAATAAATTATATTTTTTTAACCTTTTTGAAGCTTCAAAATGTTATATTATTATTAAGAGGGAAGACGAAAAGATTTTTTAATTAATAAATTATATTTTTTTAACCTTTTTGAAGCTTCAAAATTTTATATTATTATTAAGAGGGAAGACGAAAAGATTTTTTAATTAATAAATTATATTTTTTTAACCTTTTTGAAGCTTCAAAATTTTATATTATTATTAAGAGGGAAGACGAAAAGATTTTTTAATTAATAAATTATATTTTTTTAACCTTTTTGAAGCTTCAAAATTTTATATTATTATTAAGAGGGAAGACGAAAAGATTTTTTAATTAATAAATTATATTTTTTTAACCTTTTTGAAGCTTCAAAATTTTATATTATTATTAAGAGGGAAGACGAAAAGATTTTTTAATTAATAAATTATATTTTTTTAACCTTTTTGAAGCTTCAAAATTTTATATTATTATTAAGAGGAAAGACGAAAAGATTTTTTAATTAATAAATTATATTTTTTCAACCTTTTTGAAGCTTCAAAATTTTATATTATTATTAAAAGGGAAGACGAAAAGATTTTTTAATTAATAAATTATATTTTTTCAACCTTTTTGAAGCTTCAAAATTTTATATTATTATTAAGAGGGAAGACGAAAAGATTTTTTAATTAATAAATTATATTTTTTTAACCTTTTTGAAGCTTCAAAATTTTATATTATTATTAAGAGGGAAGACGAAAAGATTTTTTAATTAATAAATTATATTTTTTTAACCTTTTTGAAGCTTCAAAATTTTATATTATTATTAAGAGGGAAGACGAAAAGATTTTTTAATTAATAAATTATATTTTTTTAACCTTTTTGAAGCTTCAAAATTTTATATTATTATTAAGAGGGAAGACGAAAAGATTTTTTAATTAATAAATTATATTTTTTCAACCTTTTTGAAGCTTCAAAATTTTATATTATTATTAAGAGGGAAGACGAATAGATTTTTTAATTAATAAATTATATTTTTTTAACCTTTTTGAAGCTTCAAAATTTTATATTATTATTAAGAGGGAAGACGAAAAGATTTTTTAATTAATAAATTATATTTTTTTAACCTTTTTGAAGCTTCAAAATTTTATATTATTATTAAGAGGGAAGACGAAAAGATTTTTTAATTAATAAATTATATTTTTTTAACCTTTTTGAAGCTTCAAAATTTTATATTATTATTAAGAGGGAAGACGAAAAGATTTTTTAATTAATAAATTATATTTTTTTAACCTTTTTGAAGCTTCAAAATTTCATATTATTATTAAGAGGGAAGACGAAAAGATTTTTTAATTAATAAATTATATTTTTTTAACCTTTTTGAAGCTTCAAAATTTTATATTATTATTAAGAGGGAAGACGAAAAGATTTTTTAATTAATAAATTATATTTTTTTAACCTTTTTGAAGCTTCAAAATTTTATATTATTATTAAGAGGGAAGACGAAAAGATTTTTTAATTAATAAATTATATTTTTTTAACCTTTTTGAAGCTTCAAAATTTTATATTATTATTAAGAGGGAAGACGAAAAGATTTTTTAATTAATAAATTATATTTTTTTAACCTTTTTGAAGCTTCAAAATTTTATATTATTATTAAGAGGGAAGACGAAAAGATTTTTTAATTAATAAATTATATTTTTTTAACCTTTTTGAAGCTTCAAAATTTTATATTATTATTAAGAGGGAAGACGAAAAGATTTTTTAATTAATAAATTATATTTTTTTAACCTTTTTGAAGCTTCAAAATTTTATATTATTATTAAGAGGGAAGACGAAAAGATTTTTTAATTAATAAATTATATTTTTTTAACCTTTTTGAAGCTTCAAAATTTTATATTATTATTAAGAGGGAAGACGAAAAGATTTTTTAATTAATAAATTATATTTTTTTAACCTTTTTGAAGCTTCAAAATTTTATATTATTATTAAGAGGGAAGACGAAAAGATTTTTTAATTAATAAATTATATTTTTTTAACCTTTTTGAAGCTTCAAAATTTTATATTATTATTAAGAGGGAAGACGAAAAGATTTTTTAATTAATAAATTATATTTTTTCAACCTTTTTGAAGCTTCAAAATTTTATATTGTTATTAAGAGGGAAGACGAAAAGATTTTTTAATTAATAAATTATATTTTTTTAACCTTTTTGAAGCTTCAAAATTTTATATTATTATTAAGAGGGAAGACGAAAAGATTTTTTAATTAATAAATTATATTTTTTTAACCTTTTTGAAGCTTCAAAATTTTATATTATTATTAAGAGGGAAGACGAAAAGATTTTTTAATTAATAAATTATATTTTTTTAACCTTTTTGAAGCTTCAAAATTTTATATTATTATTAAGAGGGAAGACGAAAAGATTTTTTAATTAATAAATTATATTTTTTTAACCTTTTTGAAGCTTCAAAATTTTATATTATTATTAAGAGGGAAGACGAAAAGATTTTTTAATTAATAAATTATATTTTTTTAACCTTTTTGAAGCTTCAAAATTTTATATTATTATTAAGAGGGAAGACGAAAAGATTTTTTAATTAATAAATTATATTTTTTTAACCTTTTTGAAGCTTCAAAATTTTATATTATTATTAAGAGGGAAGACGAAAAGATTTTTTAATTAATAAATTATATTTTTTTAACCTTTTTGAAGCTTCAAAATTTTATATTATTATTAAGAGGGAAGACGAAAAGATTTTTTAATTAATAAATTATATTTTTTTAACCTTTTTGAAGCTTCAAAATTTTATATTATTATTAAGAGGGAAGACGAAAAGATTTTTTAATTAATAAATTATATTTTTTTAACCTTTTTGAAGCTTCAAAATTTTATATTATTATTAAGAGGGAAGACGAAAAGATTTTTTAATTAATAAATTATATTTTTTTAACCTTTTTGAAGCTTCAAAATTTTATATTATTATTAAGAGGGAAGACGAAAAGATTTTTTAATTAATAAATTATATTTTTTTAACCTTTTTGAAGCTTCAAAATTTTATATTATTATTAAGAGGGAAGACGAAAAGATTTTTTAATTAATAAATTATATTTTTTCAACCTTTTTGAAGCTTCAAAATTTTATATTATTATTAAGAGGGAAGACGAAAAGATTTTTTAATTAATAAATTATATTTTTTCAACCTTTTTGAAGCTTCAAAATTTTATATTATTATTAAGAGGGAAGACGAAAAGATTTTTTAATTAATAAATTATATTTTTTTAACCTTTTTGAAGCTTCAAAATTTTAGTTAAACATTTTGTTCGAACAGGTGGCCATAAATTAATATCGGAAATTTTACTGACTTTTTGCACTGAATAACACATTAATTTGGAAATCTTTTGTAAATATCAGATAATTGTTGTCGAATTTTAACTAAACTTTCATGGCTTATTAAAACATGAATGAAAATATTTTAGAAATATTTCTTTTTCTGGTAAAAAAAATCTTCTTTAGTTTTTACATATCTTACATTGGACTTCGAGAAATTTATTTGTGAATAGTTTCATATTTGTATTAGTTATAAGCACAAGTCCTTGAAGAATTCAATTCATAATTTTTCTTTTGTAAAAGAGGACCCCGAGTTACTGAAAATCCTTTTCTTAATTGTAAAATTAAAATATAAATAAAATTAAGTCATTACTTAATTAAAAAAAAAGATTTTAATTGCTTTTATGAATACCATATATTAAGGACATTATTTTCGATGAATAATAAATATTTACAATGATTGTTTTCATTTTCTTTAAATTTAATAAGAATAACTTGTAAGGTTTTAAATCTTTTAAAATTCTGTATTAATTTGAAATGGTTAGGTCAAACTATATTTACTAATCATAAATGGAAGAGACGACCCCAGAAATTTAAAAAGAATTTTTTTTTTTTGAGTGTATAAACGTGCCAATTTTTGTAAAAACGGACGTCCACAGACTATCATGCCATTATCTTCAAATAAGAACGGTAACTATAGTTAATTTAAAATTTATTGTTAATTTTCTAACATTTCCTCAACAAGCGTCTTTCTAATTTAACATTATTTGGAGCAAATTATCTTGAACATTGTTTTCTATTCCCAAATTAATCTGTTTTAATGATGAATATCAAGTTATATATTAGTTTAAGAGCCTTATAGGCCGGCGGAGTGGTTTTTCTTCAGTCAACTTTACAGAATATAAAGATACATTATATTGAAAGAACGTCCTCTTCAGCTTAAACGATTTTGCTTCTTAGCAGTACAAATAAAAAAGAACATTTTGTCCAAGAAATTACGATAATTTTCCGCATTTATCTAGCCACCATTCATCCAATTTGAAGTTATTCCAAATTACAATATTAATAAAAAACATGACAGCTGTTACCTTCTAAATATATTTCAAAGAATGATCCAACCTTCTGTCATCATGTTCTTCTAAAGTAGCTTTATAAAGGGTGTCCCAATAACTTGGACCGATTTTAAATGTGAATTAAGTTTAAGCGTTTAATGATTTTTTTTCTTTTTCTTTCAGATTTGGCGGACATTTGGGTGATATTATTTTTCACACATAATTGCCATGACTTAATGATACAATAGAGAAATAAAAAAATTTTTCACGAATAACACTGCTTTATTTACTGCTGACTTTAATCCGTCTTAATGAAACACCCTTATATATAATCCGTCTTAATGAAACACCATATATATATATATATATATATATATATATATATATATATATATATATATATTTATAATCCATCTTAATGAAACACCATATATATATATAATCCGTCTTAATGAAACACCCTTTACTTTTACATTAAAAGTCACTGTTCAGAAATAAATTTGTATGCATTTTCGCCCAACTTGCACGTTTCTAAGTTTTACTAGGATGAATTGTCGCAACATAACATATGCAAATGACACAGTGCTGACACAGAAACGAAACTATAAAAGCTCTTACAGCAGGTAGTGAAAGAAAGTGAGAATAAATAAATAAACATCAACTGTAAAAATACAGACGCATAGTTGTCAGAAAAAAGAACAGCCCAACACGCAAATGACGAATTGAAGACACCAAAATCAAACGGTTACAATAATTTAAGTTGCTAGGAAGCATTCTATCAGAGGACGGAATGTGTCACACAGAAATCCAAAGACGAATTGGGATTGAGAAAGATTCCCCTCAAAAGCTAAACAGGAAAATTTCGTTAGAAACAAAGAAAAGAGTATATAATATTAATGCTCCTATGGCAGTGTAAGCTAGGCAATCTCCTCACCGATCAAGAAAAGATTGAAGCAACAGAAATGTAACTATTAGGATTCTGAGAATACCATGGACCGAACATGTAAGCACCGCCGAAGTTTTAGATAAATACAAAGCGAAAAGGCACTTAACATAAAAAAAAGTTGGAATTTCTAAGGCACTTTATGAGGAAAAAAGGAACGGAAATTTTCATACTCAAAGGACAGATTGAAGGTGAGGAGGGACAACGCATAACCTACCTAGCGAGCTTGCGTAAATAGATGGCAGGACAGGGTTTAGGACCACTTCTTGTACGATCACAGAAGTTAAGCGACGTTGAGCCTGGTCAGTACTTAGATGGGTGACTGTATGGGAATACTAGGGGCTGTAAGCTTGGATGTGGTAACGGTGTAATGGATAAGGACTCGGAAGTGGAAATCGGAAAACCGAGTTCCAGTTCCAGTCGGGTTCGTTATATTCTTTTACGCGCAAATACACTTGGAAAAAGTACGAATCCACTTTTATTTCTCCTCCAGCTATGGGTTAATTAGTAGGACTTTTATCAGCCTACGATGTCAGATGCGGATGCTGCTGGTATGACAGTAGAGGCTAAACATTCTCCGTCATGACACACAACCCTTCGCTTGGTTACAGATAGTAGTTCAACGAGAGACAGGCAAAACGGCGCTCGACATAAAAATGCCTACGAAGGAGTGGCGTATCAGTGAATGCCTCGATACGGAAACAATAATTTTGACATTTATCGAGACTTGTTGGACGATTACGGCGTTCAGTCAGTGGATGCGAGCACAGTTAGCCGTGGCTTAATGCGGTTCATCAGAGGCGACGGTGATAAGTGTGACAAGTCACGTTCCGGGTTGTTTTCACAACTGTCAGTCCACGAAATTCGTCGCTACCGAAAATGTATAACCAGCGGTGGTACCTATGTCGGAAAGAGAGAGTTTCAGAGTTAGCCAAACCTCCGGGTTTGACAGTACTCAGCTTGTCAAACTCTCTTCCTTCGGGGAAGTAGGAACCCAGATGAGGCCATGCCAAAGGGCAGAGGCTATGCCAAAGGGCAGAATTTTTGCCCGTGTCTACGGGCTCGGAAATCCCCACGTTGAAAAACCGGCCTTGTGACACATCCCGCCTCGTGGGGAGGACTTGGGTAAAGACCGAGAGTTTAGCTTTCGAAAACTTGCGGTATCCAACAGAATTATTGCGCTCCCGGCATCTCTTGCAGTTTCCATGAAAATAAATTGGAGGCATAATTTTCGGAGAGCGCGCACACACACACACACACACACACACACACACACACACACACACACACACACACACACACACACACACATATATATATATATATATTGAGTTAGCTTTCTGACCATGAGACCCGGGTTCGAATCTCACCATAGCCGGTTTGTCAGGAAGGAGACTTCCTGATGTTAACGGAATGGATCGTGGTCAATCCCAAGTTGTGGCACTTTTAGAAAGTGCCCGAAAAGCATACCACGGGTTGACCCAGGCCTTGTGAGTGAAATTGTGTAGACGAAACTCTTTGGGGCCGTCGATAGTTTTGCTATCACAAAGTCACGAGTCATCGTGGCTGAGGGCTTGAGCGTGCGGTCCTTGTTCAAATTGTTGATTACACTAGATGACACGCTCTCTCCCAGAAACTGTAACTAAGGTCTGCTCAGCGTAGTTGCACTATAAACCACAGATGGGCTCTGTGGGTGTTATGGAAACACAAATGTGCCTGAGCGAGCGTCTCCAATATGGATCGGCTAGCCGCGCTAGTAGACGGGTATCCTCGAATACGAGTGCCCACCTATTATACATATATATATATATCAGAATTGAGTCACTCTCAGTCACTGTGTGTTTATCCGAATCTAAAAATAAACACGCTAAAATTCACCTTCATCCCGTACCGTAAGGTGATGGCTTAGTGGGAGAAGTTCGGACTGAGGCAAATTCAGTCGGGTTTCGATCCTAGCGAGAGGCAACCAGACGTCTAGCCACACTGATGAGCTGCGAAACAGTCTGTCTGTGGATGACAAAAAATATATATATTGTTTTAAACGTTATTATTAGTGGACACTTGTCTTTGGTAAAACTTCATTTATTTTAAACCGTATTATATTTAGTCTACGTGATTGAACATTCAAAAAATATTATTGTATAAAATGCACACAGCCGGAAATATAATACTGTTCAAAATAGAATATCAACTCAAATATGGTTAAAAAAGTTAACAGTAATACATACATACATACATATATATATATATATATATATATATATATATATATATATATATATATATATGGGTTAGCTGAAAAGTTCATAGGCTGACCAAGGTACTCTTATGGAATGTGATCAAACGAGGTCTATTTTGCAACATAGTTTCCCTTGCATCCATCATTGTTGCAGCGCTTGGATTGGTGAAAGAAGCTTTCATCATGTTGGACAAAAGTCAACAACAGCAGATATTACGTCTTCATCACTTAGATATTGGTTTCCAGACAAGTGTTTTAGTGTGTTGAGGAACAGATGTTGAGGGACATGTCAGGAGAAATAGGGACGGTGATCAACCAGTTCAAATCCACAGTCATGCACATAAGCCATTGTAAACAAGGACTTGTGTCCTGGGGCACTGTCCTGATGGAACAAGACAACTTTCGATAGTTTCCTGAGCGTTTGTTTTGATATTTCGTAAATATGTCGGCAAGTTTGAATAGTTATCCCCATTGAAGATAGACAATAAATTCAATGATTTTTTATCCCCCCAAAAAACTAAGGTCATTATCTTCCCTGCGGATGAAACGGTCTTAGCCATTTTTGGTGCAAGTGAGAAGTGGTGCTTCCACTGCATCGATTGTCTCTGGCTCAAAGTGACGAACTCATCCTGGGTCAGGAAAAAATCAAGGAAAGCAGCTAGATGTAACTCAAACAGTGTCAGATTTTCCCGTGATTTGATCAGCCTGGTGGGCTTTTGATCGGGTGTCAAAAGACGTGGCACCCAAGAAGCAGAAATCTTCGTCGTGTCAAGTTCATTGTGTAGAGTATTCTCAACTACTCTCTCACGGCTATTTGATTTATAGCCAGTCGCTTGTCATCCATCAACATGTGATGAACACGGTCAATGTCTTCCTCTGGGGTGGCAGTTACAGGACTTCCAAAACTTAGGTTATCATCAAGACTCTCTCTTTCCTTCCTAAATTCAGCTGAACACTCCTGCACTGTCGATAAAGATGGAGCGTCTTCCTCTAATGTAGCAACCATGTCAGCACGAATGCCATTGGTTGTTAAAGCATTTTCTGCAGGTACGTGATACCAAGAAAAGTCGATATTAGTTATTGTTGAAGTCTCCTTTGAACAGTTAGATGTCGGGTTACCTGGAAAGAAACAATGCAGTTATTCATAAAAAGAGTTGAAATAAAAACATTGAGCATTTAACAGCTCTAGAATTATTCCTTCATAGTCAGCCTGGGAACCTTTCAGTCCACCCTCGTATATATATATATATATATATATATATATATATATATATATATATTTATCATACGCTTCATATCTATCTATCTGTTTATCTATCTCATTATGAAGAAATATAGTTTGACGGTGTGCTATATAGATAAAGTTCTCAATACCTGAGATAGAGCGTATGTAAATATAAATATAAAAGTGAACATTGAAGTCAACATCCAGAGGCGACAGACTATTTCAGGCCTGATGATAACGTCTAGCATGAAACAGTCTGTCGCCCCTGAATGTTGATTTCAATGTTCACTTATATATATATATACACACATATATATATATATATATATATATATATATATATATGTGTGTGTGTGTGTGTGTGTGTGTGTGTGTTTGTGTGTATACGCTACTCAGCAGTATATATATATATATATATACACAACTCAGCAGTGACAGCTGTACGCCCATGAAATGAAGAATGTGGAGGCAGTTGCGATGTCCATTGTTTTTGTAGGTGAAGGCTTGCTCTATGTAAAGGTATTATTGTGTTAACCTGTTTCTACTAGAGAATGCAGGAAAATAAATTGGAAGAAATGCTTTCGAAACATTTCGCGTGTCTGTGAATGCGTCGCTAGTAATTTCAGGTAGATTTGCGCAAGGTGAATAAATATTTATATATATATAATATACTTAAAAAATATAATAAGAATATCTGATCATTACATAGACAAATATGACGAAATGGGAATAACACTTTTAAAATAAAACTGCAAAAAAGGAACACATTTATGAAATATCCATTGAAAAAACCCCGGAAATATATATATATATATATATATATATATATATATATATATATATATATATATATATATATATATATATATATAATTCTGTTCATATCTTTCTATTTATCTATCGCATTCTATTAATATCTATCTATTTATCTATCTTTCTGTTCATATCTATCTCATTGTTAACATCTATAGCATGCTATTTATATCTATTTGATTGTTCATATCTATCTCATTCTGTTCATATCTCTCTATTTTTCTCTCTCTCTCTTTCTCTCTCTCTCTCTCTGAACAATGAGATAGATATGAACAGAAAGATATAGCTAGATAGATAAATAGATATTAATAGAATTAATATAATACAAAGATATGAACAGAATTATATATATATATATATATATATATATATATATATATAGATAGATAGATAGATAGATAGATAGATAGATAGATAGATAGATAGATAGATAGATATTAACAGGCTAGAGATGTGATCTAGATACAAAGGCGTGAATAGATTGAAACAGTATGGGACAAATACATTAATAAAAGCAAACGCATCTTTTCTCAATTATAAGAAATATAGAATGGAGAAGAGAATAAAAACAATTGAAAAAACGAAGGAAACAAACGAAGGTGTGAAAATAAAAAAAAGAAGGAAAAAAAACGTTTTAGTTGTAATACGTACTTCCGATTTGTGAAGATTCCTCTAAATAAAATTATACCTCCAGATTATTCGATGAGATGATTCGAATTCACTCTCATGACAAAAAAATAAATGATTCTCCATATAAAATATTTACCCAGTATCGATTGCGTTTCTTTTTTTCTTTTAGGATTAAATCCAGTACAATTTATAAAAGTAATGCATTACCCGCCATGATTCATGTTTTTGTCTTGGATGGAAACTGAGCTTTTATCTACAGAAATTCGTTTCTAAAATTCACTCTGATTTCGCTATTTTATCAGTAGATTTTTGTTTTGATAACGATCTCTCTGATTTTCTCATTTCCTCTGTGATAGATATTATATATTACGAAAATAATGCTCAGATCTACCGTTGTCTCTTGAAAAAATGCGGAGGTATCAAATAATAGGCAATATCTATCTATTTCCAGAAATTTAATATACTAGAGGAGGTATCAAATAATAGGGAATATCTATCTCCAGAAATTTAATAAGCTAGGGGGGGTTCAAATAATAGGGTATATCTATCTATTTCTAGAAATTTAATAAACTAGAAGGGGTTTCAAATAATAGGGAATATCTATCAGTTTCCAGAAATTTAATAAACTAGAGTGGGTTTCAAATAATAGGGAATATCTATCTATTTCCAGAAATTTAATAAACTAGAGGGGGTTTCAAATAATAGGGAATATCTATTTCTAGAAATTTAATTAACTAGATGGGGTTTCAAATAATAGGGAATATCTATCTATTTCCAGAAATTTAATAAACAAGTGGGGGTTTCAAATAATAGGTGTTGATCACGTTCACATAGTCTATGAATATATAATCCAGCGCAGTACGTAATCTGTTCAATGAAACAACGTTAAAGATTAACACTCACGAGTCAGACACTCTACTGAAGTTGACTATACAGCCAATACCACCAGCAGCTGTTCACTAATTCTTCAGTCTTTGATATCAAAGGGTGCAGTGAATATTCCAGCAAAAAAACATGGCCGCTTTTATACACGTCTTACTAAATATTTTGAGCCTTCTGATTGGTTAAATCTTCTATTGGTGAACTATAAAATGAGTCAGCTCATTTTGACTGGCTCACTAGTATACTAAGGTACCCAAAAATCCAACAATAGGGAATATCTCTCTATTTCCAGAAATTTAATAAACTAGAGGGGGTTTCAAATAAAAGATGTACTGCTAATTTTCGAAAATTATAACAAGTATAATTTACCCTCGGGAAACGCGCTCTGTTATAATTATGAACACGTACTCCGTAATAATTAATTTAAAAATTAACTGTTAAATGCTTTATCTGAGGGAGGTATCTTCAAATTTTAAAATCGTAACTTTTTAAAATTAGAATTTAAATGATTTAAAACATTGCTGTTATAGACATTTTTTAAAAATATTGGTGTTATACTCATAATTAACATTATTTACTGTTGATTGTAATTTTCTTATATAGAGGGCTTCAAGAATTTGACATTTTTATTTGTTATTTTCATGGTGGAGTATACTTGTATTGTGAATTAATAAATCTCTAAATAGTGAAAGTGGACAGTAATATTCCTTTAAATGTTGTCAGTAGAACTTGAATCCGACGTATGTAATGCAAGTTTCCTAGATAATGCTGTTGTCGCGAAACCAACATATATACTTACTTTTTTGTCAAAGATACAATCTCCCAAAGAACAATTAAACTGATATACATTGTTGGTCTTTTGCAAAATATCAGTTGACGGAGAAGAGTTTTTATGCATGTTTAGTAGGATATATATATATATATATATATATATATATATATATATATATATATATAAACAATCTGAACACAAAATATTAGCCCGAATTAAAAACAAAAACATGAAAAGGTCAGTTTTTTCCTTACACCAATTCCCTTAATCACCCAGTAGCCTATATATACATACAGATTCCGTTAAAAGAGTAGTGACATATGGTTTTGAAGATTACATGCGCTATTGGATTGACACGCAAAATGCTGTGCGATAGCCGGTCTAACAGAGAAATCCAGTCGTTTGCCATACATTCAATTACGGGCAAATGCCATTGGGAAAGGTTTGAATTCCACAGCTATTGGAGAAATAGTAGGATTTGTATCTGGAAATTATTGTTATTATCTCAAAAAATGGCAATACAATATTCGTTCGGAAAAAAAAGAATTAGTCTTGCAATACAACGTATGTTTCAGTTTTAAATAACACACAAAAGGCTGATAAGTCTTAAAAAGCAAAGTAATTAATCAACACCATGAATTGCAAATTACAATGACCATAATGTTGATATTCTATAAACACACTATATTTGATATCAAAACTCCTCCACAATAAATATAGCCACATCTAAACCATATATATATATATATATATATATATATATATATATATATATATATATATATATATATATATATATATATATATAAATTAATTGATTTCTCTACACAGTGATAACCATGTTTCAAAAATGGAAGCTAAAGCCTTGTTTTAAATGAATTAATTTATAATATTAATGCTCTGTAAATTTACATTGAGCACTATTGTGTAAAAATAAAAATATCTATAAGAACACCGGATTTTATATCTTACTGTTATTTCTTTATATATATATATATATATATATATATATATATATATATATAATGGACTCTTCCGTCGGTTTCGACGTATGAGGATCTGACAGATTACTTGATTCAGTTATGGAATTTTGTGCGATAATCTTAAGTGGCACTTAAGACCCTCTAGTGATTTACAAAGGAGGCAACATATGGAGTGAGGATTGTGAGATGAGATCACTTTTAGATTGGCTGACCTTTTAGATCTTGTTCTCGCTTCTTGAAGATGATTCAAACAAGCAGAGTGAAAACTGCTGAGTCCACTAAAACACGTTGATCTCCATTGTACCCGCTCCAAGGCTAAGCGCTCAAGAGTGTTATGTGACAGCTGACAAGTAAAACCCCTCCATTGATGGGCCAAAAGTTATAGGATTTGTGACAAGTATAGTGTAGGACAATTACTAGCCCAGTAAAGTATAGTAAAATGGCATAGCATCGAATCAAGGAAACCTATGGAGATATGTCCAGCCGTACCATCTTGTCAGCTGTCCACAGCACTTTGGTATATTTTTTAATCATTTCACCTCAAGCAAGGCAGTGAAGCCACAAAGACACCATGGGTTACTGGGTGTGAAAAATAAGGGACAGAGAAACCATTATCAAGAGCATGAACAGTGAAAGACGAGAAAGCAAGGAGACCGTAGATAACAATTGACATTGTAATTAAAATGTGGATAAATAATTTGTCTGGAATGCATGAAGCAGTAAGTGAGTCCCACGAGCGGTAAGCGCGAGGGAAGAAACTGTTAGCACAGAATTTTCGGTTGCATCTAGCAAGTAAATAAATCAAGTATAAATTGATGAGATTTTGTTCCCAATTTAGAACTGCGCATAAATGCATAAAGTCTGAGTAACATAGCGGAAAGTTTATAAGAACAATTACACTGTGTAACAAGATTTTAGGTTCTTTTCCTTTTTTGCTCAGTAAGTATTATTTCTTAATTGCTTCTCTCTAGAAGCCAAAAAAAATGACTATTATTCCATTCAAACTTTGCTTTTGCGACATGTTGTTGTGTTTTCACGCAGCTGTTAGTAACCTCCGCGGTCGACCGACGATAGGGACTGGATGCAGAGGGTCGTTTAGAGTCCGTTGTTGCGGCTTATCGCCGAGTAGACTCAGCTAACCGCAACGTTTACAAAAGCTCTAAGCTCCGATAGGAGTAATACCCATTCAAGAGATCATCCCTTCTCTAGTACACACAACACTTGTTTTTCTATTGACAACAGGTGGCGTCTTTTAAGGAGGGCGGGGGGTTCTAGAATCCTTGTGTTTATAAAAGTCACGTGGTAATTATTATGTCATTATGTCTTTTTTCTTTTGGATTTTTTACATTGTCTCTGTCAGTCGGTCGCCAGGTAAGCGAACGCATATCCAGAGCGTGTTAAAATCAACAGCCTCTGGACAGGTAGGAAAAACGTTTTTTTTGTTGTTTTTTGTTTTGTTATTTCATAAATATCAAATCAGATATTTGATTCGACACAGGACTACTTACACAACAAAGGTGTTTTATTTTTGTTTTTATATTTTTTTAGTAATTCAAGGTTCTAAATTAATGCACAAACAACAATAATATTTTCCTTCCTAGAAATTTACAATTAAACAATAGTTTGTAGTAATAAGATGATCAAAATGCACCATAAACATTTCTTAATGAAAAAAAAACCCAAAAAACATTCAAAATAAGGTAACTCTAAAAAACGTTTACACATTAAATGCAAGTGTATTTTAGAAATTCTTGTAAAGGACAATTATAACACTTCTCTCCGGTTGGTAATGGGTCAATTCCCACGGTAGTCGATACTGTCTCTTATTGTTGAACGTTGACCGCCTCAAATCCGAGCCCTGCCCCATCCACCTAGTGCGTTTTGATCAAGGAGCCGGTAAGGACTGAATTAGCGTCAGCAATCGTAGCGTTGGTACGAACCACGGTGAACCTATGTCATAAAGAAAAAAATATTTTCTTTGCAGACGAAATAAAAGAAAACAAGAAATCCTTCGGGTCAGTTTATAATGTGGTTTATGTAGATCCTCGTACAGAAAAATTAACCCTTCCTACTTTGATTTCTACAGTGACCTTTGCCCATCAAATTCTGGAACAAGGCTCAATTCGGGAGTTCATTTTAGCAGCAAGTCACGTGGACTTCAGCAGCGTGGTCGTCTCTCGTAGTCTGTTCTCTGGAACTGCTGCAACTCGTTTGGTCGCTCCAGTGCTCTGTTTATATTGAACTCTGCCCAAAACCGGCATGCGGACTGACGTCTTTGGGGACTCGGGGTTTGCCTGATCTTCCAACGGGAGTTCTTTGTTGTCTGGCATTGGAAAATTAATTATCTCTCCAAATTTGGGAGATCACTTTTTGTATGTGTAGTGGTCGCAGGTACTGACCCGCCCATATAACTCAAACCTTCTCTCATTCATGCCTCACACCATTACTTCCCAACAGGCGTAGGAAATTCCTCCATCTCTCTCGATATCTCATCTAAGATTTTCACCTTGCTTGTCATTTTGACAAGTCCAATTTTTAAACCGCGTAGCGTGGCTTAGCTTCATTAGTAGTAATTATTTTTAATTTAAACAACGAATTTTCTCAGCCCTTGGTCTTGTTTATGCAATCAGAGATTTATCAGCTGTTTCCTCCGACCCGTCAGTGGAAAATATTTGCCCATGTATCACTTTCGCTCAATGGCACTTATGAACCTGATAAGTCCGTTTCCTATCTTAATTTCTTCAATCAAGGTTTAAAATTCCATTTCTCCAATTGTTTACAATCTTCTGCTTTTTGACAGGCAAAATAAACCAATTCCTTTAACTTGGCCTTCGTTTCTGAAAATTCCCAAATATTATTTTTCAGTTGACTTTCTTTTCAGAAGTTTTAGCAACCCAAACCTTTAGTAGCGACCATCAATTAATTTCTCTATATTTGTATTGCCTAGCAAATTTCTGTCAGCTGACACTGAGTGGCCTTCTACAATGTCTCTCCCGCCACTTGTAGGTTTAAATTTCCCAGATGGCCTTTTTGATAATATCTTCTTTAGAAGAATAAGTCCAGTCTCTGCTTACCCCTTTCATCTTGTTCCAAGTAATATTTTAATTTTAACCCTTTTTCGTTTTGTTCAAAGTTATATTTTAATTTTAACCCTTTTTCGTTTTGTTCCAAGTTATATTTTAATTTTAACCCGTTTTCGTTTTGTTCCAAGTTATATTTTAATTTTAACCCTTTTTCGTTTTGTTCCACGTTATATTTTAATTTTAACCCTTTTTCGTTTTGTTCCAAGTTATATTTTAATTTTAACCCTTTTTCGTTTTGTTCCACGTTATATTTTAATTTTAACCCTTTTTCGTTTTGTTCCAAGTTATATTTTAATTTTAACCCCATTTCGTTTTGTTCCAAGTTATATTTTAATTTTAACCCTTTTTCGTTTTGTTCCAAGTTATATTTTAATTTTAACCCTTTTTCGTTTTGTTCCAAGTTATATTTTAATTTTAACCCTTTTTCGTTTTGTTCCAAGTTATATTTTAATTTTAACCCCATTTCGTTTTTTCCAAGTTATATTTTAATTTTAACCCTTTTTCGTTTTGTTCCAAGTTATATTTTAATTTTAACCCTTTTTCGTTTTGTTCCAAGTTATATTTTAATTTTAACCCTTTTTCGTTTTGTTCCAAGTTATATTTTAATTTTAACCCCATTTCGTTTTTTCCAAGTTATATTTTAATTTTAACCCTTTTTCGTTTTGTTCCAAGTTATATTTTAATTTTAACCCTTTTTCGTTTTGTTCTAAGTTATATTTTAACTTAATCCTTCTTTTCCATTTACTGGTGTCGCATAGTAAGACAAGTACTTAAACAGCAGGTCAGGCGAGAAATCATATCAAAGCCGAACGCATTTTAAAAGAGGCGGTGAATATCAAACCATTTTTTAATCCCCGATTAATCCCAGAGGGGATTCTAAAGGAGCCACACCTTCCCCAAAGGTGACCTGGAGATAACAGAGGTTAGGGGTACCCTCATTCCTATCTTATTCATAAACTTCATTGTCGGTTGTAGTTTCAAGTCCTACCAAGAACTGTTGATGGGGGAGCTTTCAACAAGCTACTACATGTTCAGTTTTCACACAGGTCGAGAAAAATCATTGTTCATCATCGCCGGGGGAATCCAGAATTCTGAAAGCTGCAAATTTACTCAGAGTGGAGGCAAAACCCAGATGGTTGAATTTAGCGTGTCAATCAAAGGTAAAAAGTCTAGTTAAAAGAGTGTCTTTCGCAAGGAGAATAGGGTGTGCCACTTCATAAGTATACATATCCCATTTATCTATCCTTCCTCTTGAACGAAAAATACACTGATCATTGCAAAACAAATCAGATTTTTTACTAATCCAGGAATATCATCCTTTGTTGGATTCGAGAGATATTTTCTTTCTTCCATAAAGGCTTTTGCTGCTGTAATGTTTTTTATCAGATGAAGCCGGACACACTGCTTGCAGTCGAGAACAAAATTTCTCACTTTATTAATGAATGATATTACACTCGATGTCACTCTCAACAATTTATCGAGAAGTGAATCGAAAAAACAAAGCCGATCGAATAACGTTCTTGTTTTTTTGTGCTTATACTTTTTTAAGTCACTGGCTAGCCTGTCTATAGGCTGGATGGACAGTCACTTTGGTCCCTTTACCTAAAGGTCAAAATTAATTTTGAATTTTCTCATCGAAATGCCCCGAGTAATCATGTCAGCGGGACTTGCATCTGTAGGCACATATTTTAAGAGGATTCTGATGGAGAACCTCGTATCGAATTTCTCTTTTGATTTCTCTAACATCCTTGACTCTGTTCTTAACAAAAGATATTCTTAGTTTAATTGAATGTGACAGCAAGCACGACAAAACAATCTGAGAATCCACGGCAACAATTATCTCTACAAAATTTCCACGAGAAAAGCTACACAACAGTGTAACAAGGCATTTAAATCCCAAAAAGACAGACAATTTGAAGGTAAGCAAGATTTTTCCTTGAGGAGGGCACTTTAGCCTTGGCGAAAATTATAGTGGACATTGCTTTTTGCACAGAATATACTGTAAATCAATATGCCTGTTTTGAAATATGACAAAACAAAATTAATGAGGACACCTCTCCTTCATTTGGTGCCCATCTGAGAAATTGCAAAGTACTCAGAAGGGACTTGAACAATATGTTCCACGTTAGTAGTTGTTCATGAGGAATGGGGTCGTCCCAATCTAAATTCAACTTCCAAAGTTCGCCTCTAATTGTGACAGAATAGTACAAAGATAGGAGTGTCAAAGTTTTCGGTACCTCAAAAAGCATACTTCTCTTGGTAGAAGCCTCGGGGTCATTGAAATGATGGGAGACGCACAATAAGTCTTGGTTGGGATTTATATTCATAGCCTGAGACCTTTTCACATTGAGACAAATGTTTCAAGAGATTACCGTCCTCCACCATTTTCTCTCTCAGTTCGCTGCAGTTGGTTACAAGAGCGAAGTTGAGAATTACCTTCTCACATCATTAACGGACTCAGAGTAAAGACATTTTAGTTCCTGGATGTTATTACATGTTTTAAACAGGTTGTCCACATAAAGACGATTGTTGAGCATATGAGTAGACTCATCTCGCAGTGTGTTGCTTTAGTTCATAGTCCAAGATAAATGGAAATGCATTGAATAAAAAAATGAGGGAACAGTAACGATAACAAACTCGCGGATAGGTCGCCCCAGCGGATAGGTCGCACCCCTACTTTATGGCTTAATAATTGATGATTGACTGTTGACACGCAGATACGTCGCACTATAATCTGGGGAGTTACACGTTCCTTTTTAAACGTAAGAATTATCAAATATCTACCTTTATTTCTGCCTTATATTTATATTTACTGCATATTATTTTTATATCGAATCGACTCGAGCAAAAAGAAAAAAGAAAGAACTGAAGAATAAAATGTTACGGTACATTTAGAAAAAAAAAGTGTTTATCTATTTATATATCAAGTTACAGTTTTAAAATTCATTCAGAACTGAATCCACAGCTTTAGTGTTTATGGGTATCATTTCAAATTTCTCAGAAATCATGATGACAAGGTGTTGTTGTTTTACATTTATGTTGAGCGAATAGGTTGTACCCACAATATTTTGTGAAATTTTTGGTAACAAAATTGCGACCTGTATACGATAGCCAAAAATTAAGGTTTTCCTAAGAATAATTCATTTATTGAATTACGTAAGGTTTATATTTTCAAGCTGGGAAAATTCTACAAATACTACACATGTTCTTTCCTTAAGGGTTGGCCTGATTCATGGCCTCACGCCATTCCCGATTTTCAGTGCTACAAATATTACCATATATACTCGCGGATAGGTCGCCCCACCGGACAGGTCGCGCCCCTACTTTATGGCTTAAATCTGGGGAGTTACACATCCTTTTTTAAACGTAAGAATTATCAGATGTCTACCTTTATTTCAAAACTTACAATTATTAATACACTTTTGCAGTTAAAATACATTTCGTCAATCATCATGTAAACAAAAAAAGTAACTGTTGTACCGGTATTTTTATATTTACTGTATATTATTTTTATATCGAATCAAATCGACCAAAAAAAAAAAGAAAAAAGAAAAAAGAAAGAACTAGAAAGAAAGAAATGTTATGGTACATTTAGAAAAAAGTGTATATCTATTTATATATCAAGTTACAGTTTTAAAATTCATTCAGAAGTGAATCCACAACTTTAGTGTCTATGGGTATCATTTCCGATTTCTCAGAAATCATGATGGCAAGGTAGTGTTGATTTACATTCATGCCGAGCGGATAGGTCGCACCCCTAATATTTTGTGAAATTTTTGGTAAAAAAAGTGTGACCTATCTGCGAGTATATACGGTAATTGATTTTTCTTCTTCAAGAAAAGACAAAATCTATTCTTGTCTTCCTCGAATGACAATCTCATTCCCAAGAAGGCTTTTCCGATATCCCCCAGCAACACGAAACAATAACAACAGTTTCAACAAGTCACCCATGAGATTACCGGGATAAGCAGCCTCGTTTAGCGAAAGAGAACCTTTGGTTTTCAGCAAGCAATTAAAAACCGATTTTACTTTAGTCGTGGATTGATTACTTTCTTCAAAAAGAGGACGATGAGGTAACCAAATATAATTTTTCTATTTACTTGGGAGGATCTCTGTTTTCTCTATTATTCCTTTTCTTTCTTGCTCTTGGAACACTTTTTTTAATCAGTGTCACCTCAAGCAAGGTAATACAGCTACTAAAACGTAAGGGGTTATAGGATATGGAGGAATTAGGAACATAAACATTAGTAATGAGTTGAAAGAGATAAGAGCAATCAAGAGTACAACAGATAGCGATTTGCAATGTACTTAAATTCTTGCAAAGAAACAGAGGCAGAAGGAAGTTCCACAAGCGAGAGGTTCAAGAAAAGAAACAGTTAACGCAGAAGTTACGGCTACATCAGGCTAGCTGAACTGTAAATTGATGCGATGTCGCCACCAGTCTAACATTGTGCTCAAGTTAATACATTCTAGGTACCGTAGTAAAGACACCATCCAGACAGTTACCACGAAAATAGGCACAGAGAAGCAACCTTACGGCGGTGGGCAAGTGACTGAAGCCGAGCCGCCAGATCAGGACCAATAATATTGCTGATTCTTCTTTGGATCTTATCAAGGAGCTCCAGGTAAATCACAGGGGCACTAAACCATATATGTCAGCAATATGGACGAATGGTAAACTTATAGATATGCAACAGAGATTCAGGAGAGAGGAATTGTTTCACCCGACAACGGGAACTGATTTTCTTAGCAGCTGGCCTAGCAATAGATTCGATATAGTCTTTCCATTTCATGTCAGCTGATAACATTATTTCCGAGAAAGAGCAATGAGTCACTTTCCTGGTCTTTCATAGGATTAATAGAGAAGTTAAATTTTGGAAGCGTTAAAATTGACAAGCCATCTTGAGGTCGTCTTGCAAATCAGCTAAGATTTTGATCTTGTCCGACTGATCAGCCTTAGAATCGAGACAGGAGCAAATGGTAATGTTGTCAGCGTAGATGAATGTTGAGAGGTGATGTCGTCAGGAAGGTCGTTTATCGACCCAGGATGGAGCCCTCGGGGACACCCACGCTTCTTTTATACTTTCATAGTGTTTTCACTCCAATTGGAGGATTCACTATTTGCCCATAGCCTGGACCCTAACAGGAGCTACCATCACCGGTCAGGGTGGACATGGGAACAGCAACTATTATGATACACCTCAAAACTTCCGGATCAGAGGCCTTTCTGTCGGATGTAGTCTATCGTCATACATAGAACGGACTTTTGATATATATATATATATATATATATATATATATATATATATATATATATATATATATAGCCATCCACAGGCAGACTGTTTCGGTGTTTCACAGCTCATCACTGTGGCTAGACGTCCGATTGCCTCAAGTTGAGATCGAAACCCAATTGTTTTGGTATCAGTCAAGTCATTGGCGCAGGGCAGGGATGAAGGTGAATTTAGACGTATTTCGTTTTAGATACACACGCCAGTTATTAGAGAACTCTATTCGTTTTGAGGAAGAGTCTTGCATCATCAGCAGTAATAGTCACTGTTTACAAATTCCCTTTTCTCCCCGAGAGCTCAACCGAAATAATTATATATATATATATATATGTATGTATATATATATATATATATATATATATATATATATATATATATATATATATATATATATATATATAAACATATATAATTTTAACGTATGTTATAGTTGTGGACAAAAGGGATAGAGCGTGTGTAAATATAATCAAAACCAGTTGACGACAGCCTGTTTTCTACTGGGAATTAACAAAGATGGGAGAAATGAATTCATTAAAAGTAAAGATGTGTTGATTCGAGAAGAGTGTAAACATGGCAAGAAATCGAAATCAGAAAACGAACTCATACTATCCCGACAACAGAAGTATTGAAATTATCAAAAATATACAAAAGCGCGTATTAAAATGACTTGATATCATTTGATTCCTCGAGGGAACCATTAGTTACATCTGGTGAGAAAACTCACACATTATAATAGAAACATTTTCTTAAACATTCGAGTAACTGTAGGTTTGCATTATTTAGATTCTGTCATAAAACATGTCATCGTAAAATAACGACAGCTAATATCGGAGCGATATTTTTATGGCATTTCAATTTACAGAACAAATTGTTAGAATTAGAAAGCTGTCAAATACTCAACAACTAAATGGAAAGATGTCTGGTTGGGTTATTGGTTCAACTGGGCAATAGGATGTAATTTGCTGTTTTCTTGCGGTTAATTTCTAAGTCATTTGCTAGCAGTAAAATAGAATTAACTACAGTTCTTCAAAAATGCATGCATTAATGAACAGAGACAACGACTAACAGAGAGGGAGATATGCATAGACAGATAGATAGATAGATAGATAGATAGATAGATAGCTATGCACAATATAAGATACATATGAAGAGAGTGACATAGATAGATAGATAGATAGATAGATAGATAGATAGATAGATATGAACAATAGTAGATAGATTGAAGAGAGTAATATAGATAAATAGATAGTTCGCTAGCTAGCTAGATATGCACAATATAAGATACATATGAAGAGAGTGACATAGATAGATAGATATGCACAGTATAAGATAGATATGCTCAATGTAAGATACATATGAAGAGAGTGACATAGATAGATAGATAGATAGATAGATAGATAGATAGATATGAACAATAGTAGATAGATTGAAGAGTGTAATATAGATAAATAGTCAGTTCGCTAGCTAGCTAGATATGCACAGTATAAGATACATATGAAGAGAGTGACATAGATAGATAGATAGATAGATAGATAGATAGATATGCACAATATAAGATAGAAATGCACAATGTAAGATAGATATGAAGAGAGTGACATAGATAGATAGATAGATAGATAGATAGATAGATAGATATGCACAATATAAGATAGAAATGCACAATGTAAGATAGATATGAAGAGAGTGACATAGATAGATAGACAGAAAGATAGATAATGAAGAGACTAAGTGAGCCAACTAGATGGATATGCATATTATGAGATAGATAGGAACAGACTGAGATTAATATATATATATATATATATATATATATATATATATATATATATATGTATGTGTGCATCTATCTCCATCTCTCACTCTTTATATATATATATATATATATATATATATAGAGAGAGAGAGAGAGAGAGAGAGATACATAAATACATACATGCATAAATAATGTACAGATTGATATATATATATATATATATATATATATATATATATATATATATATATATATAGAGAGAGAGAGAGAGAGAGAGAGAGAGAGAGAGAGATAGATAGATATAGTTATGAACAAATCGACAGGTAGGCAGAGAGCAATAAATAGCGAATTTAATATTAACTCAATAAATAAATTGTTCGCTTTCATGATTTGAAAAAAAAAAGAATTACCTACGGCGGTTTGAAAAGATTGTGTAAATAGCATTTTAAGAGATGCAGATCCACAAATTTATGACAAAAGAGAAAGAATTAAATGGAAATGGATATCGATTTTGCATCTGAATAAAAGAAAACAATAATTTCCCAGAAACCAGTGTCACTTTCAGAAAATATTTTCAGCTGACTCACATTCGTTTCTTCTCCTTTTATATGCCATGAATTTCCAAGACATCCGTAATCATGGCTCTCCACAACTTCCTGTTTTTTGTCGTAGGTAAATCCCGTCTGTTTTACTATTTGTTCTTGTTCTTGCATCCATCTATTCAGCTCAAGTAATTTAATTACTGTTTTGGCCTGCTTATCTTACCGTCACTATACCATGAGAGTGTTAGTTTTTTAAGCCTTCTTTCCTCATTATATCTCCCTAAATATTAGAGGTCACTGATTTTCTGTTCTTCTTGGTTTCCTCGACCACCATGTCTGATAGTTTTTTTTTTCAGTTTTCTTTTCATATCTCTCACACGCATATGGTCATCTTGTGTGTTGCCATATCTGCGGATATATATATATATATATGTATATATATATATATGTGTGTGTGTGTGTGTGTGTCTTGCTATATCTGCGGATATATATATACATATATATATATATATATATATATATATATATATATATATATATATAATGTCTTGCTATTTACTCACGCACGTTGGAGTAATGGATAGCGGATCGGATTGAGACAACGCAATGACAATAAAATCTGAAGCATTATTGGGATAGCCAAAGATGCATTCCAAAAGCTAAGCAAAGTATTAAGAAATAGAAAAGAAATAGAAAATTCATGCCTGTCGATAATACGAGAGCGTGATCTACTAGACCTTTTACAACGTGTAATGTGTCTTCGCCATATCTCGAGTGTTAAATTCTCCAAGCCCTCTTTCTTTATTATTTTCCTAGAGATTTCAACAGTTACTTTCTGATTGTAAGTATAAGCGTCCGTTTTGTTTTCATTTTCCTTAAAACTTCCTCGTTACTCACATGTTCAGTCCATGGTATTCTCAATATCCTTCTGTAGAACCACGTCTGTTCACGTCTCTGTTGCCTCAAGTCTCTTCATCTGTGTCTTTTCTGGAATATTCTAAAGGGAAAGCTTCTGAATATAAATCTTGTTTTGTGACAGACTGAAAAATTAAAGTTTCTCTAATTGGGTCCAGTGGTCGGCCTCCGCGTCCAACTTTTCGTATCCCGAAATATGAAGTGCAAATCGGAGATACCAAAATCAAACAAATTCGGAAATTTAAATATCTGGGGAGTGTTTTAACAGAGGACGGAAATATATATATATATATATATATATATATATATATATATATATATATATATATATATATATATATATATATATATATATATATATATATATATATATATATATATATATAGTGTCTCAAAAAATGTACTCACACTTTAACTGTCTCTAACATGCTTTTTTTTCTTGAACATTTGCGAACATGATTCTTCAATTACATTTTTCTTCTGTATTCGAAGCTATTCCATTTCACTCTATGTTCATAAATAAAGGTTTTCTCGTCATTCAAAGTGAGAGTACATTTTTTGAGACACCCTGCATATATATATATATATATATTTGTCATCCACAGACAGACTGTTTCGCTGTTTCACAGCTCATTAGTGTGGCTAGACGTCCGGTTGCCTCTAGCTAGGATCGAAACCCGACTGAATTTGCGTCAGTCGGAACTTCTAACAGTAAGCCGTCTGCGGGGATGAAGGGGAATGTTAGCGTGTTTATTTTTAGATTTAGATAAAAACACAGTGACTGACAGTGACTCAATTCTGCCGAAGAGTCGTGCAATATTAGCTTAAATAGTCAGTTTACAAACTCATATATATATATATATATATATATATATATATATATATATATCATACCTTTACATTCCTTGAGGGACATTTCCTCAAAAATAATTATAGAATGTAACATACGCTCTGAGGTGACACAGCATTATAAATGCAAAAACAAAATATGTAGGAGATTCAGCTACTGTCGTAGCATCTTTAATATTAATGATATAGTTTTTATATGTCATAAAATAGCAGACGAGATGGATCATAAATCAACGACTCTTTTGCCGCAGCGCAAGATCTTATACATAAGATATAACTTGTTTGTTTACAAAGTTGGTTGAGTTGAATCTGAGCAGTTAGTTTATTTGACTGATCAAATATTTTGATTTGCTTTTCAAAACTGAAACCTCACCGTTTAAATGATCATTAGAAATGCGTTCACGTCTTTATTTATTGACGTTGATCATTGTGGACGCCAAAGAAATCAATCCAATGACAACAAGATATGGAAACCACATGAATTTGTCTCAGAAAAAAATCTCTCTTTGCCGAGATTTCTATGGTTTCAGTCGTTTTTAAAGTTTTGAAAAAAAGAAACCGAATTTAGCTTATCTCGCGGTACTATTCGGCGCCCGCTTCAATCTCCAAAATTAAAATTAAAATAAATAACAGAAGTTGTCTGAGATGAGTCTATAGTCAAAGTCTGTCGTCCATTATCAAATGAAAATTGTTGAAAAATAAAGATTTGTTGAGTAAGATAAATGAGTTTTTTTTTTTTCGTTATGGGTTACGACTTATCAACTGCATTAACGTTGGAGGTTATGTTGAAAAAATTATTTTGTGAAATAAACGTATCTTTTAAAGATTACGTGCTTTATTTTACGTACATATATACGAGGGTGTCTCAATAAATTCATTGCCAGTTATCAGCTGAAAATAAGTACGAAATGTTCTCTACATAATGATTGAACATTAGTTTACGAACTTAAAGATTTAACAGCGTGCAAGGGAAAGACTCAAAGTCTAAATACTTTCTCAAATTTGAATCATAAGACCGACTGATCAATTTGGTTTGTCAAATTACCTAGCGTTTTCCCTATCTTGCCGGATATTTCGTGAATCTCTGGATTTGGTTGTTTTTGTTTAGAGGCATAGCAACGCCTCTATGGCTTATTTAATGCCGAAATCTAAAGATTTTAGACGCAATTTTATGGCTTCAACATAGATATTTTTTTACATAATTTTATACTTTTAGCGCAAACATATGTTACGATATACAGTGGAACCTCGGCTTACGAATTTAATACGTTCCTGAAAGCCGTTCGTAAGCCGAAATGTTCGTAAACCGAAACTATTTTACAGATAGGAATCAATGTAGAGAAAAAAATCACAGTACAATAAAATTGAAAAAAAAAGTAGTCCAAAATAACACACGAAAGTATACAACACGTATATTATTCCGTTCGAGTTAACTCGGTTCGGCAATGTTTTTCGAGAACTGAAATTTTATTTGATAACCGAAGCATTTTCAACTCGAATTTCCTGTTCGAAAACCGATGTTTGACATGTGAGACGTTAGAGAATTAAGGTTGCTCTGTATAGTTTGTAGGTGATAAATATATTGCTGGTAAGTTTACTATAAAAATGTATTTTTATAGTTTAGTGCTGTATTGATTATCATTTTACTATAAAATGTATTACAACTGGTCATGTTTTTAAATAAATACATTGCTGGTATTTTTACCAAAATGTATTATCGTACATCGTGAACCAAGAAACAAAAGTCAAAAGACTATTTTCCCATAGCTGGGGCCCAATCAGATGCTCTGGTAAGCCTCAGTTCTTCTTGAAATTTCTTAGTCATCTGATTTCAGATTATTATTATTATTATTATTATTATTATTATTATTATTATTAACCTTTGATTACTGGTGTGGACACATTTCTTTCTGGGTCCCGTCCAAAGACATAAGGTTAGAAATGGCATCATGACATTTTCCATGACCAATTAAAACAAAAAAAACATATTTTACATAGATAAAGCCCTTCGTAAAGTGTGTGCTGTACTCGTGAGAAATTCTTTTTGCATTTCTTTGAGGCATGGACTTCCAGGAATCCCTTCAATGAGTCTACTGGAATCTTTTCCAACCAATCCGAGAGCTCCAACTAAAACAGTGATTGCTGATGTTCTCATGTGCCACATTTTTGAGATTTCGATTCTAAAATCCTTGTATTTTGATAGCTTTTTGATGATCTTCAAAGATACATTGCATTCTGCAAGGACTGGCATATCAATAAGGAGGCAATTTTTGTTTGTTTGCGGACTCTAATAACAATGTCTGGGCGGTTAGCTTTGTTCTGTTTGTGTGTATTATGTAGTTCTAAAAAATTGTAACATCCTATCTCCGTAACAAGGTCTGGGTGGTGTTCATACCAGTTTCTTTCAGTTTCCTTTCCGTAGAATTTGCAGATTTTCCAGTGAAGATATTGGCCCACTCTGTCATGCCAGGTTTTATATTCAGTGGGTGCCGATACCGTGAAACCTGAAACAAGATGATCAATTGTTTTTGAATATTTATCACAGCATTTTGGGCTAACACAATATCTTAGCATGTGTGCTTGATAATTTCTAGCTAACAAGCATTGGTTCTGTGCAGCAAAAATAAAACATTCGGTTTCAGCTTTTAACCCTGGACTACATAGCCACTGATGGGTACGGGGTTTGTCTACATCAGCTTATTTGGTACGGGCAGAGTATTGTCAGTGAAGCGGTTTATTTTGCCATCGTTTCTGTATCTGATCAGTTGCATTTGCTTTTTTTAATTATTTTGCAGCTTCAGTCGGTGTATTGTGCTTTACTTGTATTTCTGAACCCATTATTATTATTATTATTATTATTATTATTATTATTATTATTATTGATGAACGGGTAATGTAGCGGTTAACGGTTCGAAAAGTGGAATCGGTGTGCCAATGTTAAATTGTAACCGTGTTTCGGTTCGCTTCGAACTGATGCCATTGGAAAAGGCAAAATCTGTTTTTCTTCGGTCACGGATTAAATAAAAGGGCACACTCGGCTTTCTTATCCATGTGATGGAATAATCCATACTAACCTCTCACCCCTCCGGTATAATCCACTTTACACCAAAAATCACCTATCAACCAATCAACACTCTAGTTTCAGCAAGCGAGTCTCCTCATTGGCTCAGACCCTTAGAACTTTAACAAGTTCACACGAAAATGTCTTTTCTCGCCCAGCGCTCTGGAGCCTATTTTCTCGACCAAAACACTATAAATAGAAGAATCTGAATCTACTCAAAGAGTCAGACTTTCACCCCTGGAGAGATGCCAAACTAATCCACGCAAGTTAAAACCTTGACCAACTGCACTTTTACCGCGCAATCTTCTCTGACTCAGCAAACAGCAACTATGCTCTCTCAGGAACAATTTCTAGCAATTACTTACAATACTTAAAAAGTGATATTTACTCACTACTAAATAAGTATCCGTAAACAATCAATCAAACATCCAAACAACTAAAGGTTCACAAGTCCTACCAATTTTGAACAATAACTTAAACAAACTTACGCACACACACTATTGATTGAACTCGCACAAAGGACATTTTTGTACATAACCAAATACTTAGTTTAATTTTAAGAACAAATTTTAATAACAGCTTCACACACGCTGAAACTTCACAAAAATACTCTACACAATCTAATTCAACCATCCTAATTTATCCAAAAATATTCAACCCAATTGTATGTCAGTTGTATATAAATCAATGTTATTGTTGCACTTTTAATTATGTTTGTCTTTACTCTGAATTTTCTTGCATGATTTGTTGTCAATATTCCTTTTATCTCTTAATTTGTTGTGGACGAATGTTTAAGTACACCGACATCATAAATTCTGATAACTAAAAATATATTCACTAGTCCGCAACAGTTGTATAGCAACCAGTCTAAGAGAAGGATAACAGCCGATCCAAACTTTCATCGCCCTGTCGGGAAAAGACGAACGTGCAAACCCTACGCAAAGTCGAGCCCTTACAACAGTTGTGTGTCGTTCTGCCCCACTTTCCGGCAACACTTGCAGCTCTACCGGAAGAAAACTTTAATAGTTGATATTTTCCTTTAGAATTTACCGGCAACACGGATGCTGACATATAGGCAAAGCAGAATCTCACTATCTCTCACCCAGACTTATAGCGCTACGATGTCGTCTGCCGAGACTGATGGATACCAATGCAACGCGTTATTATTGTTACCATAGTTAGTTTTATAATCACCTCCATCTAAAAGTGTTTATCAGAAAGCCACATATCCCCATTACCGTTATTTCTTTCCCTATAGATACTATTATGGTCGAACAATCTCATCGCTATAAAAACAGTGAAAGATACTTTAATCTTTTGATTTCTTTTTGAAAGTTAATTTGCTAACAACTTTTAATGGAGCAATTAAGTAGAAATACTAATCGATATGTTTGTACAAAGCAGTTGTTTTGTTTTAATTGATAGCATGGCAGGCAAACATTTTGGTCTTTTTTTTTTAATTTCACATTAACATCATTTGAATTTTACCGGAAATTGTTCAATCAAAATATCTTCCGCCATTTTTTTTTTATTCTTCTTGGAATCGTTTTTAGAAAAGCGTTTTCTTGAATGTAAAACCATATTTAAATACATGAAAGAATCTTCCTTACTTTGATCTTTGTCGTAATTGTCGACGAGAAAAGTTCAGCGGCAAATAATTTGGCAGTAGACTTGCGATCGTCAATAAAATAATTTAGAACTAAAATGACTAGATAGCAGTAAAAAATACTGTATAATTAAAATAGAAATCATATTTTTTTTCTTTAATGATTCATTTTTCCATAACTGTTACGAGACGAAACGAATTTATTACTTGTAACGCAAACAATATTATTCTTGTGAATCCGGGTAAATTATGGATTTTAAGCAAACAATATACGTATTAAGAAAACCTGTTTATAGAAATGTACGAAAGAAAGAAACTCCATCGTTGAAGTTATCGAATATTCAACACAATCTTCAGTTGATGACTCTGCAGCCTTTACGTGCCGCGTGTGTTGCCCGAAGTAAAATATTTATATTGACCATTGAACATTGGAAAAAATGATTGATCGTGGTCAGAATTTACAGCAAGTTTTATTGACAGCCTGGGTTCATTATCTCATTATTATTATTATTATTAATAATAATAATAATTTTATTATTATTATTAGTAGTAGTAGTAGTAGTAGTAGTAGTAGTATTTTTTTATTATTATTATTATTTTATTATTATTATTAGAAAGATATTCTTCATGGGAAAGCGAATGAATAGACAAGCAGAGGAAAGAGATTTGATTGATTTAGTTGTTTGATTAATTTTTCATAGCTTATCAACCCCTTGCAGGTTATTTAAAACCAGAAAACTTTTTTAGGTTTGCAAGAATTTTTTTGTTTTGTTTTGGAAATAATAATGGTTTAGTAATACAAACCTTACAAATTAACCCATCCACAGGTGGATTCGTACCGATTCCAAGAGTATTTACGTGAGTAAATAACACGAACTCAACAGGAATTGGAACTCGGCTCTACGATTAACAATTCCGAGCCACTATCCATTACACCACCCGCACATCCAAGCTTACATCACCTGGTATTCCCAAACATTGGAAAGGGTGAAAACATTAAAACATTACTAGTGCTATTTTTGTTCAGCCTCTCATTCTCTCCCCTACCAACATTTTCAGCAGATTGAATACTCACCAACTAAGATCTCACAGCTGAATTTTGACAGTCTTACCATTAAGAAGCCGATCACTGGCAATTTCACTAACCAACTTTTTTTCTTTTTGTAATTTTTATTTTAATATGCAATGAAAATATTTTCAATTACTTTTTTTTTCAATTTAACCGTGTGATTAGATAAAGCATTGTAAAATGATTATCAGTATAACCAGATTCGGACTAGATTATTGTTACTGTCTCATCGTTTTACTGTTGAAATTGCCAGATGAAGCCGCAAGTTCTATGCTAATAGTTTCTTCTCTCGCATTTCTCGCTTGTGGAACTCTCTTCTAGTTTCTTGTTTTCCTGTCAAATACGATCTTCAAACATTTAAATGCAACGTAAATCGCCATTGCCTCTTTGCTTAGATCTTGTTCTTTTTTTTTGTCGCCACTCTTAATAATGTTTTCTCTTTTTTCTTCCGAAAGCAAAGCAAAGTATTATGAAAAAGGAAAATTTAATGAGAAACAACAACAAAAAAAGAAATCCGTACGGAACTGTTATATGATATCAGTCCTCTGCCATGGTAGTGAATGCTGGACATACGTTTTATAGATGAAAATAAGACTTGAGGTGATAGAAATGTTATTCTACAGAAGGATGTTGAGAATCCCATGAACTAAACATGTGAATAACGAGGAATTCATATTCAGAAAATGGAAGCGAAAATGACGAAATAAAAATGAGAAAAGAGAGCTTGGGGAATATGACACTCACAAGACGCACTAAAAGCAAGTGGAACAAGGAAAGGCAAGCGATTAATCTATTTATGAAGGTTGTGCAAATGAATGGTAGAACAGGAAAAGTAAGATAGGGATTGGAAAAGACAAACTTAACTTTCCTAAGAGCTATAAAGGGGAGGAAGTTGTGGAGAATCATTTTTTCTCAGATATTTTAGGGACACAACTCATCTTCTTCTTTTTTTTCTTCTTCTTCTTCTTGTTCTTCTTTATGCCGTGTCCCTTCAGAACGTAGGCGATTATAGCTCTCCACAATTTCCTGTCCTTTGTAGCTCTTAATAAATTTTGCCTTTTTGTTATCTCTTCTAAACCTTGGTCCTCCATACATTTACTGAAGATCGCTAGGATGGTTATAGGGATTGTAAAAAGAAAAAGCTTCCTATAAACGGTAGGAAGTTGTGGAGAGTCATGTTTCCTCTGATATTTTAGGAACACAACTCAACTTCTTGTTCTTCTTTTTGCCGTCTCCCTTCAAAACGTAGTCGATTATGGCTCTCCACAATTTCCTTTTCTTTTCTAGCTCTTAATAAATTTTGTCATTTTGCTATCTCTTCTAAACCTTGGTCCTCCATTCATTTACTGAAGCTCGCTAGGTAGGTTATCCTTTGTTTTCTTCTGTCCATCTTGCCACTAATCTATCCTGTGAGTATCAGATTTTCCAAGTCCTCTTTTCTCATTGTGTGCCTTAGAAATTTCAACTGTCTCTTTACAATGTTAAGTATAAATATCCTTTTGGTTGCCATTTTCTCTAAAATTCGTAGTTGCCCACAGGATCAGTCCTTGGAATTCTGACCATCCTTCTGTTGGAATGCATTTCTGTTACTTCAAGTATCATCTTCATCTGTGAGGACGCTGTCCTGCCTGCACTGCCATAGAGGAGGACTGATATTGCATAACAGTTCAGCACTGTTTTCTTTGTTTCTAGCGAATTTATTTCTGTTCTTAGTATTTTGCAAAGATTTGGAAAGGTATCTTTAGCTATACCAATGCCCTTCGGATTTCAGTGTTGCACTTTCCGTCCTCTGTTAAAAAAAACATACAAAGATATTTAAATTGTTGTACCTGTTCGATTTTAGCATCTCCAGTTTGTGAGTTGCATGTTGGGCTCTTCCATTTGCTAACAACCATGCATTCTGTCTTCTTGCAATTGGTATTTAGTCCTTTCTTCTCGCTTTTCTTAACTGCCGCCTGTAGATAGTTTCCTAATGTTGTTAAGATTGTGGTCGCCATTATTGAATCTTGGTAGTACATATAATTCTCTCAGAATCCCTTTACTGTATAGATTAAATCTGGTGAAAAGACACATCCCTGTCTTATGCCTCTTTCTATTTTCGTATCTTTACTGAAGTCATTTTCTATAAGACAGTTTGCTACCAGTATAGGTTTTTGATTATTCTAATATTCCCAAATATGTCAAATGTTACCTAGTAGTTCCAACAGTTCTTTGTGAAACACTTTATGAAATGCTTTTGCATAATCTATAAAATCTTCTGCTTTTGTAAAATAGAAATTCTCCTTCAGGTAAAATTTGATCTAATCTCAAATGGTCTTTGTTTTCCATTGAAAGTTAACCACTCACAAGAAATTTTCAAATTCTTTTCTTAAATAGATAAATCAAGAAGAAGCATAATCTATGTCTTTTGAATTCAGAATTTTCCTTCTCCTAGAGCGGTTATAAGGATATAAAACTCTGTCCTATTATTTACCCATAGATGGGGGGGGAAGAGTTGGATTCATACCTTTCCCAAGGTATAGCATGTAAGTGAAATTAATGAATTCGACTGGAATTCGAAGTCGTGTCTCCGACTCCTAAATCCGAGTTACAACCCATTACTCCACCGTGCCTCCTATAGACAGAAGCTACAGTATAATGGTATTCACCTTATAATTTTAGTATTTATTTTAATTCTGTTAAATGAGTCATTATCACTTATTATCATTAAATTTTATTAGTATTTCCTTTTGTGTTAATTTTTATTTAAGTTCATGCCTTACGTTAGCCTAGTTGTTATTGAAAAAAAGTTTATCTTTAGAGAAGTTTTGTATTTTTCGTATCCCGAATTCAGTTAATTCATGTCTGATTTCTGATTTTTCGAGTTTATAAATATCTGGACCGTCAGCATCCTTACTTTTCGAGTTCAAATACGCCGATGACAAATGCACGCTGACACATGAACTCGAAGACCTACAGAACTTCTGGGATCTTGCATTTGGCGAGAGATCACGTAGAGTTCCACGTCGTCGATTCAAGGATCTGCTCAAAAACACTTTGCTGAGGACAGAAATCAATCCAGTCAATTGGGAGACGGAAACTGCAGAAAGAACCAACTGGGGAAGAGTAAGTACACGAAAAAACCAAGTTCCTTCGAAGACGCCAGAAGTCAAATAGAAGAGAGGAAAATAGCCCACAGAAAAGCCAGAGCTCTCTCCATCCTCAGAACGCTCCTACTTTAGCATACGGTTGCTGCGTACGTTTTTTTCCGACTCATTTCCCACTGAAGGAAATGTCGATGATCATCCCAATACCCGGCAACGAATTCCGCCAACGACGACTTTTCCAGTTCAATCCTACCCTCTAATATCCTGAACTATTCACTTCCTATGATCTTTTCTGTTGGAGTTTTTTGGGTACCTGCTATATACTAGTGAGACAACCAAAATGAGCTGACTCATTTTATAGTCCCTCAAGAAAAGGTTTAACCAATCAGAAAGCACGGAATATTCAATCCGACGTGTATAAACGCAGCCATTTTGTTTTTTCTCCAAATATTCTCTGCCAACCTCTGATATCGAAGACTGAACAGCTGCTGCTAGTGGTATTGGCGTTGTATCATTGATCAAATTACTTACTGCGCTGGATTCTACATTCACAGACTACGGTGAACATGGTCAACATTTTCTCGATTTGAACATGTGTCATCCCTTTTGCTATATACGGATTGCATCTTCAACAATTGACAAAGTTGGAATTGCGAATAAATTCCGTGTGTAATAAAGGTATTGTAAAAAAAACAAAAAGGCTATTTTACGCGTAAGTGAATATAACAAACCCGACTGGAATTGAAACTCAGCTCTCCGATCAATAATTTCGAGCCTTTATCCATTATACCCCCTACACATCCTATGCTTGCAGCACTAACTTGGGTACTGACCAGGCTCGACGTAGTTTAACTTGGCTGATCATACGGGAACCGGTGTTTCAACGCGATGTGGACGTAAGCTATATGAAGAAAAATATAATGAAAAAGAAAAAAAGGAAATGTAAAGAAAAGAAATTGACAAAGCAGGAAGAAATATTAGATTCGAATTGAGACATTTGTTGACTCAAGTCGGGCCATGAAATCGTAAAACTAGTGTGTTATTTATGCAACCAGCTGTTTGATACGCTGACTGTAAGGTTTTCTTTAGCAGGCTAAGTTAGTAATCTTGCTACCAGGAAAATATGGACGAAGTAGCGCGTAGCCGATGTAAATAAAGAAGCATATTGCTGGAGCTTGTAAAGAAATAAAGACGAGCATATTCTGGAATTAAGATAGATTGGTAATGCAGCTATCTTTTCTTATTTTTTCTTTGTAAAGCCAATATAAATTAGAATAATCGTTAACATAAACAAAGATCAGAGGATTGAAGACAGAACATAATGCAATGTGGGAAATGCATCATGTGTTGTCTACAGAAAATAATCTGTGGTCGTGCAAGAAGCGTCTCTGTGATGTTGATTCGGGGAATATCTTTCTTTTTATGTGCCATGTCCTTTCAGGACGTAGGCGACCATAGCTCTCTACCTCCCTCTATCCCTTGCAGTTCTCAAACAATTTCCCTCCCTCTGCTTCCTCCCCCAGACCACGTTCTGTTATCCACATGCTTTATCCCGCCAGGTATGTCACGCGTTGTTTTCCCTTGTCTCTCTTTCCCTCTTTTCGACCCGTGAGTATCAGATTCTCCAGGCCCTCCTTCCTCATTATGTGTCCCAGAAACTTCAGCTGTCTCTTCCTGATGTTAAGTATAAGCCTCCTCCTTGTTTGTAATCTCTCTAAGACCTCATCGTTGCCCACACGCTCGGTCCATGATATACTTAGCATCCTTCTGTAGAACCACATCTCCGTCGCCTCGAGTCTCTTCGGGGAAGTTAACTAGCTTTAACCTGTTGTAGTTCTGCTTTTAAGGATTAAAATCGAGAATGAAGGATTGGGTTAAATCGTCCTCTGGAGCGCTTCTGGTTAGTCATAAAATATCTATGAGGTATTTCCTACCAATTATAGTAGCTACTGGAATTTGATGTTTCGATCTTATCGCTTTGGTAAAATTTTTTATATTTAATTTCCGGTCACCGATGCGTGATGTTCCACTACAGAAATGTCGTTAGAAAAAGAGAGAAAAGAAACGAAGAAGTTAGAGATGAAACCAAAATATTTTCACAGTCTGTTCATTATCTATCTATCTATCTATCTATCTATCTATCTATCTAAACACATTATATCTAAATAAAATGTGTCTTATTTATTACATTTTAAACAATTTGACAATTTTAGGAAATAAACACGTGAAGAACGCCTACACAAACGTCATCAAACCAATCTTCGGAAACGTCAACATATGAATTGACTATTCTGAATTAAGTTCGAAATTTTAAAATAATAACAGCTGAAGAGGGCCGGGGATTACAACGGCCGAAACGTTGTGAATGTGACGGATAAGTATAACAGTCCGAACAATGTAAATAGTGTAAGTAGATATCTCATCTCAGAAATATAAACAGATAAGATTATTATATCGAATACTTTAGGGGTTGAATGGAATAGCATCTCTAAAGGACAGGTAGAGAATGCAATGAATCTATAAAGGAAGAGAAGGTAACTTAATGAAAAAGCAAGGGGGGTAATGTCAAATATATATACATACATACATACATATATATATATATATATATATATATATATATATATATATATATATGGTAGCTGCTGCGGAGAACTCTTGATAGGGCCTTCATCATAATCGGTTGGGAGTAGTAGATGCGACAGGCAACAATAAACAACAGAAGAACTCAAAATTGTTCGCCGCATTTAAGTATTGCATTAATATTTAAGCTTACTTTTTAAAAGTTCTACAACACTTAATTTAAAGACAATTTGATGTACGTAGGTCCTTACTTTCCGTACAAATAATTATTTCATGGGTGACTGTCTCTGGATTTCGCAAGTAATTTCGATTATTCCCTAATTTATTTCCAAGTTATAAAAATTGTCATCGTACTAAAAACTGTTTTTCTTGGACACGAAATAGGATAACTGGCGTCAGTGAGAAATAAATAATTGTTTAATTGTTTCGAGAAAAATAATAGGGAACATAGATAACATTTTTGCGCTAAGTGATACCAGCAAGTGTATACAGTTGTATACAATAGTTTGAGAGGCGAAAAACTATATTTAAGCCTACGTTTATGCACTGTCAAAATGAAAAGGTAATACTATATAAATGCATATATGGAAAGAGTATTTATACACACACACGCTCGTGCGCGCACACATACATATATATATATATATATATATGTATATAATTGTTTATTTAAAAATTATAACATAAATATATTATAAAACCACTACAAAAATAGCCATTTTGTTTCAACACCTCCGGTAGGTCGGTTAATAAAATTCGAAGATTAAAAAGCCATCAAAATGATACCAATATTGTCAATAAAATTTATATATATATATATATATATATATATATATATATATATATATATATATATATATATATATATATATGATTCTCAAAATGTCTGTGTGTGTGTGTATGTGTGTATGTGTGTGTTTGTATGTGTGTGTGTGTGTGTGTGACGGATGTTGTTTATGCATTTCCACAGTTTTCATCCGATTTTAATGAATTTATTTTTGTTTGATAGATAATTCTTCAGTGCCGGTTTAGAGTCCAAATTGGCAGGAAAAATGACAACCTTGAAGGTGAAAAATCGATAAAACTGATTTTTTACACTTTGAGCAAAAATCAAAAGCAAAATTTAATGTCTGTAAAAAACAGAGTCCAAACAGTTTTGAGTGCTGAAATCTAACGCAAAAGGTTATTAGAATTATAAAGAAAAAATAATATAAATAAAAATTATCGTATATTATTATTATGACTGTCCATGGAAGAAGTTCCTTCCTTGCAAGATTGAGAACGCAAAAAAGGCCTTTTTCAGCCCCTCACCCCACACACTTCAATTTGTTACCCCCCACCATTTGGGGATGTGCCTTAGTTGCATCCGATTGTTGTTACTAATATTGATTTTCGGGTGGGCTTTAAACTTAAACTGCTCCACCTGAACGGCAAAAATTCCCAGTAATGAAACCCCCGGTCGAAGACGGGTTATACTGTTAGTTTATTATATATTAACCTTTTGCCTGAGTTGAAGCACCAAGAGATACATTTTAATGTGGGATTTTCGTTTTAGATATAAAGAATATAGATGAGGTTGGCTAGATTGAAAAAACGTACTTAAAAAAACAAATTCTTTCAAAGTTTTGAAACTACCAGCGTCTCTCGTTCATGCGCCTGTATAGTCATAACATCTTAAACAAAACTAGTCCGATGAAGTCCTAACGGAGGAAACGCGTCACAAGTAAACGTTTTCCATTTAGTCTTACAATTTCCTCAATTATTCTCTTCGCCTTCAACCGTTTCCCCACCAACGAAATATTACTCGTCTCTCGCTAATCTCTGACTGTTTTTCTGGCAAATTTTCAGACGAGCTGCATTCCTTAGTTCCACCAGTTAAAACCTTTACAGCTAGGACCCGCTATACCACGCCAACGGTGGTTATACATCCTTATTCCCTTCGCATTCCTTCGGTAAGGAGGAAGTTACAATCAGATAGCTGCAGTTGTTTTTTTTCGACCAGACAATTGAGAGGTCACTTACTTGCCTACTTCAATATTAGCCTCTTCACGTTTAGTGTCCGCCGTTATATAGCCTCATCTTCAGTGTTCAGTGGTAGTCGGGATCATCGAGCCAATACGAACGATCCTTTCTCTAGCTGTATAGTATATGCTACGCCAGGGCTACATATTTTTGTGTTCAGCGTTACTTTCTCCTAGACCGGTTACCACCCAAAGCTATAGAACTCAGTCTACCCTGTTATTTATCCATAGCTGGCGGAGTGGGGAATGGGGATTCATACCTTGCCCAGTGGCATTAATACGTAAGTGAATCTAATGGATCCGACTGGAATTCGAACTCGGCTCTCCGATCTCATAATATGCACTTCTCTCTCCTTATTTTACGCACTTACAACAATTTAATTCAGTCATACTCTACCTAGAGTTACTCTTGGGTTTTGCATTGATTGAGCAATAGTATATAAAAAAAGAAAAAGTAGAGGGCGTTTTCTATTTTGTACATTATAACATTGTCTGGAGTGTTTTTTTTTTTTTTTTACAATGACACGTGATAGTTGAATGAAGCTATATGTTGTCCAACGTTGATCTGATATATTCAGATGTCATGAATATCTGATTTCCTGTGACATTTCGCATATCTCCCACGTCCGGTCCTCCACTTGCCTTTTTTGATTTCCTGGGAAAGCAGAGAAAAGAAAAAAACATCTAATGCCACCAATTTATATCCTAGGGTTAAAAAGAGAGAAAGAACTGGGTTTAGTACAACAGAAAGGAAAACAAAACAAGAAAGACGTGAAAGAAAAGAACAGACAAAAGTCTAGAAAGGATCTTTGTAAGAAACAATAAAAAAAAATGTCCAAAGATAGTGAAGAAAGAAGCAAAAAGGAATTAAATTGTAAAGAGTAAATCAAGCCCAGAACAGCAAACGCCTTTTCAAATGGGAGTGTTCATTTTGATCAAAGAACCTTCAGGGCTTGCTCTGCCGTCTGCGATGCTCACCAATAATCTTCAACTGGAATTTCTAAGCAATGTTTGAAGAATAAAAATGCGCCTGCCCAAGCCACAGACACCCACAAGCTTTGTCTCTCTCTCTCTCTATCTACCTATCTATCTATCTATCTTTCTTTCTTATTATCTCTCTGACTTTCTCTCTCCCTCTTTCACTTTCTCTTTCTCTTTCTGCTTCTTTTTTTCTCTCTCTCTCTTTCATTAACACGTTTAAATGCAGGACCTGTACACGACACTTTATTTTAATCTACAATGTCGACCCTTACAAGAGATATGCACATTTGATTAATTTCCTTCTTACCCACACAATCTCCTCAGTGGCCACCTATGGATAATAAAAGATTTAAAAAAAATATTCACGTCGTTTATTCAATGAATGGGAGTTTGTCTCGTGATTCTTCAGGGATTTCTATTTTTAACCGACGAACGCTAGAGGCCGGCCAGTAAAGATTCACCAACGTGATATGATTCTAGTCATGTAGAAATATAAACTTTTTTCAATTACAAAGCTGAGTTGATTTCAAAAGGATTTTTAAAGTTTGTAACAGCTTAAAGGGGAAAAAAATCTCCTGTAGACATTAAAACACGATCTTTGCTATTTTCCCTCTTTTTTGTAACATTTTATCATTTATATTATCGTATTGGATATTATTACACATGATTGACTTCTGACAAGGGTGAAAATGAATGTAGTGGCATTTTTTGCCGCTGCTTGGACAGATCAAGTACTCTTGTGTGAGTAACTCAAGAAATTGTTAACTCGCCCGTATTTGTAAACATTAATCATCGCGATTTAGTCAGATTACTACCGATCGTGCTCGGATTCATGGTCTTTAGGTACCTTAAGATGAAGCAAGAGACCATTGATCAAACACGGTTAAAAAAAAGGTATTTTGATTCACCTATCGCCCGATTCCCAATCCCCACCCCGATCTATGGAACAGGAGTAGAAGTTTAACTCTTCTTTCCTGTTTAGGATTGGGTTTCCGGTTCGTTCTAAAATCTACTTCAACTCTATACTTCTAATGTCTCCCCTAAACTCTGAAATTTTATTTACTATTTTTTCCTCAATATGAGTAGATAGGTTTGTCTTTTGTCCGGTTCACACTCCTCCCCGGTCTTTTGAACTGGAGCAGAGATTTAACCCTTGTTACTTTTTTGGGATTGAGTTTCCGTTTCCTTCTATAGTCTTTTCATTCTCTTTCACCCCCAGCAGCCTCTTGCATCTTAGTGGCATTATCGCTTTGATTGGGTAAATAGATTAAATTATATATATATATATATATATATATATATATATCATTCCATGGTCATTTTCCACCTTATTCAAGATGATCTTCGTCCTCTCTAAACTTCTAACTTTCTATCCTGGAGTAACAAGGTGCATCACACGTTTCACGTACGATTTCATTTTGAGGTCTTTTTTCACTGCTCTTTGGATTATCATAGCTGAAACTCACTTCTCGCGTGCCAAAAGCTTTATGGATTGAGTTGGATTTATCTAATTGATCTCTTTATTTCTAAGTTGAAATGATTATCCCTCTTTCAGTTGTGATCTGGACCAGTTGTCCTCTGTACTGTTCCCTCATTTTTAAAATTATTCAGCGTTCTTTTGATGGTTCTTGAATGGACTTGAATGGAATATGGAAGCCAGAGTATAAATATTGGTAGCATTACTGAAGGCCTGAATGATCATTTTCTTCTCACCATTGCTCAGTTGGGAAGACAGTGGGTCTGACACAAAACGATTTTAATCAGTTCTCAAAGAATTTTTCAATGATTTTTAAGACAATATAAAGATGGCTAAACATCTTATCTGAAAACCTGAGAAAAGAAACTCAATATAGTTTAATTCTTTTTTTAGATATTGAACATATTTTAGGATGGACAATTATACGGATAAACGATTTAGACAATTCTGTTGTTACACCCGATGTACACACACACACACACACACACACACACACACACATATATATATATATATATATATATATATATATATATATATATATATTAATTTAAAGAAAAACAGACCACTTTTTCTTTAAATTATTAGCTCTGAATTTACATTGAGCTCTCAGGATTTCATCCTCCTTGGGACTACCTATACGGATTACCAAATTTTTCGTAACTTATATATATATATATATATATATATATATATATATATATATATATATATATATATATATATATATATATATTCTGTCAGTAACACATTTCATCATTTCCTGACTTAAGACAATTATGGATTATGGCGTTATAAGATACTCGCTGAAATATATCAGATGGATTCACCATTATTTTAGTTTTTAAATACTTTTATAAAGTTCATTTTCTAGTTCATTTTCTTGTATTAGGTTGAGTAATAAGTAATTACTGCGGTTCCTGGCGATGATAATAAACTATATCCGGCAGTAAGGCCTCTGAATGGGTCGTTTTGAAACAATGTCATTTGCCATCGCCGTGATGTCGTTTCCTTGTGCCTTTTTTATAAATACTTTCATGGTATTTCTTCTGATAAATTTTTACTCTATTGAACGTTTGGTTTGGTTTGGTTTGGTTTACGACATATCAACCACAATGGGTTATTTAATGCCGACAAAATTTCCTTTTTTTTAAAAATGTATAGCTGGCAATATCTTTTTTTAAATGTATAGTTTGGAATGTTTTGTTTTGTGGCATATTAACCTCAATGGGTTATTTTATGCTGACAAGATTTTTATTCCTGGTAATATTTTCTTTTTTCAAATATTTATAGCTGATATTATTTTTTTAAAGTATTTAAAATCTATTTGTACACTTTCATAGTGCTTTGAATCAGGTTGTGGGGACAACTATTTGCCGATAGCTGGGACCCTAACAGGTGCTATCACTCCGGGTCAGGGTAAACCTGAGAACACCGGCAATTAATAGGCGGTTCCACGCTCCTCAAAACCTCCTGATCAGAGGCCTTGCTGTTGGACGTAGTTTATCGTCTTACCCAGGACGCGGATGTAGTTTATCGTTATGCCCAGGACGGTCTATTGCACGTAACTTAATGAATAACAAAAACACACGCACAAACATATATATGCGCTGTTGGTGTGATGGTTAGCGATCCGGAATGTGGAATCGTCGAAATTGAGTTCGAATTCCTGTGGGGTTCGTTACATTCATTTTCATTCAAATATCCTTACGAAAGATATAAATCTGTCTCTTCTCCTAACCAGCTATGGTTAAATGATAGAATGGGCTCTTTACATTTCGCTAGACAATTCTGAATTCAGAATCCGAGAAGCATTGTTTGAAGCCCAGGTGGCACAGGATGTGCTCCTGTTCTCTGTCTTTCGTTTTGCAGAAGCCTTCACTTCTGTAATCAATTTATATCTGCCAATTTTATGAGTTCTCTATAACAACTGTAAACCTAAATAATCATTTGGGGGTGCAGGCGCAGTTGTTTGGCAGTTATATAGTGATTTTCCAAGTGTAGCTTAGATGTGGCACAAAGCCGAAAGTGGAGGGCACCCAGTGAGAATCGAACTCACTACTCAAACGTAATTGTTCTAGCAAGACAAGCTTGCTAACCATTACACAACGTTGAGGTGCCCCAAAAAGTGATTTTCCAAGCATAGCTCAGATGTGTCACAAGGCCGAAAGTATGGGGCACCCGGTGAGGATCGATCTCACTACGCAGTCGTAGTGTTTGGCAGTTATACATGTAGAAGAAGTTAATTTCAAAGTTAGAATAAATAAATAAGCTTTTATAAAAGAATAAAATAGGCTTTCTGTATTTAATAGAATCATTTTGTTTATCCCAGTCGAGACGTGTGAGAAATCACGAAATTCCGAGTCGGCCTGCGATAAGTATTGTGAACTTGTATTACTCTGATACAATAATTATTGCGTTATATAATTATCGAGCATTTTTTAAGGGCAGAAATTCTGTTCGTTTTGATATATGTAGAATTATATAATTTTACGTATATCAATAGGTGATAATTATTTTTTTTTATTTTACACGCACACACACACATTTATATATGTATAGATGTATATGTGTGTGCGCGCGTGAGAGAGAGTTATAGAGGAGAAGAGAGTGAGAGGAAACATATATACATGTTATGCGTGTGATAGTGTTTATCGTCGATATAATTTACAGTGGTATCATATGAAGAAACTGTTGGCTAAAGGGCAAAGGCCGATTTTGGACAGAGTTTGTCGCAGATTTCGTCCACTTAACTGAACTAATCTAAAACAAACATTCACGCAAGACAATTTGTGCCTAATATGTAATTTTCATGGTAAATCTGGAAAGCATCGGATGAAAACCAGGGAGTTATAAATAACCGAAAAAGGGTTTCCTTTTAACAATTTTGCGTGGTTTTTTCGTTATAGGCGGGGAAGCGAGCAGGACTAAAACCCCTCTATCTTATTTCTTGCATGATGGGAAATTTTTTGCGGCATGTATGAAGAAAATCGTATAAAAATGAGGAAGTTATTCAAGGCTTTGTTTCAAGTAGTACAAAAAACCCGATTTTTCACAATTTTCTGTGTGAAGCCAATGTCACAGGAAAACTATGAAGCACTCTACATAAACCACATAGCATGAGATATGTTTTGCGTTAAGTGCAAAGAACATCGGCTCATCCAGTAAAAATGTTGCCAGCGTGTAAATTTCACTTGGCTTTTGCAAAAAGTCATACCCACCTTTAGTTTTATCGATTTTTCTGGCAAACCCAGGGTCGTGGAGCTTGAAAAGTTAGTCTTAACCTATAGTAATTCATTTGTTAATATGTGTGTAAAATTTCATAGAATTCGGTCAAGAAATTCGGACGAACAGAAATAGCATATATAAACACAGACAGCCATGTTCTCATGTATATATATATATATATATACATATATATATATATATATATAAAATATATATATATATATATCCTTTCGTATGTCAAAGCTGGCGTGTGTGCATCCATGTGAATGTGTCTCTGTATATATTGCGTGTGTAAGATTGCTTATGTGTGTATTTTTTGTTTGCCAATGTCTCCAATGTTTGTATCGATATGTAAATAAATGTCGAGTAAGTATATATATATATATATATATATATATATATATATATATATATTAATATATATATATATATATATATATATATTAATATATATATATATATATAATATAGAAAAATCAACTGAAAAGTTGCAAATTAAAAAAAATTGAATCTTTTTTGTGAAAGTATTCAATTTTTTTTAATTTGCAACTTTTCAGTTGTTTTTTCTATATTATATACATATTAAGAAAGTATACGTGGCTTCTCATTATGCTATATATATATATATATATATATATATATATATATATATATATATATATAGCATATATATATATATATATAGCATATATATATATATATATATATATATATATATAGCATATATATATATATATATATATATATATAGCATATATATATATATATATATATATATATATATATATATATAGCATATATATATATATATATATATATATATAGCATATATATATATATATATATATATAGCATATATATATATATATATATATGTAGCATATATATATATATATATATCCAGTATAAAATAAATGGAAACGTCGGTCAGAATTTTCAGCAGGTCTTAACAGTTAAGGAATTCTTGTGTTTTTATGTGTGATCTGCAAAAGGACGAAGTCATTCCAATGTTGAATCCTTTTGAAGGAAGCACAAAAATCTGGATTGAAAAGCGTTAAACAAAGAAGTGGGCCGAATCTGTTGCACGGTGTCGAACCGGTGACACGAGAGTTTTTTCGGTAATCCATCATTAATAATGAGAAGGACGGCGGACAAAAACAAATTAAGATACAAAAAAAAAATTAAAGTAAATGTAAAGTAAAAAAAAAATATAGGAATATAAAGATGAGTTTTTTTGTTAATGAGATATTTAATCAACGAGGTTTGAAATTACCACATTTCTTGACGGTGTGAATTTTGCAAAACGCAAAAAGAAAAATAAGAAGCAATTAGTAGTAGCCTACATACAGTTTTAACTCTGTCATTTTCAAATACATTTTAAATATTGTTGATCCTCTCAAGGGGATAGGAATAGGATTTTACAAGCTAGTGATTTAAGTAAAATAGAGTAAAACTGATTTTACATTTCGGTTATAATAAGCGAGTTTTAGTTAAGTAATTAATAAGTTAAGTAATTAATAAGTTAAGTAATTAATTTAGTTAATTAATTTAGTTAAGTAATTAATTTAGTTAAGTAATTAATTTATTTAAGTAATTAATAAGTTAAGTAATTAATTTAGTTAAGTAATTAATTTAGTTAATTAATTTAGTTAAGTAATTAATTTAGTTAAGTAATTAATTTATTTAAGTAATTAATAAGTTAAGTAATTAATTTAGTTAAGTAATTAATTTAGTTAATTAATTTATAAGTTAAGTAATTAATTTAGTTAAGTAATTAATTTAGTTAATTAATTTAGTTAAGTAATTAATTTAGTTAAGTAATTAATTTATTTAAGTAATTAATAAGTTAAGTAATTAATTTAGTTAAGTAATTAATTTAGTTATGTAATTAATTTAGTTAAGTAATTAATAAGTTATGTAATTAATTTAGTTATGTAATTAATTTAGTTAAGTAATTAATTTATTTAAGTAATTAATAATTTAAGTTATTAATAAGCGGTTTCAGGTCTATTCAAAAGAAATCTCAAGTATATTTCGCGACACTATATTCAGCTCAAGCGCTAGAGACAAAAATGACCATTTTATTTTCACTGGTCAAGTAATCATTGGAATAGGTTTTAAAACAACAGAAACTGAGTTAAAAAGAACAAAATATGGAATCAAACTGAAAAAAAATGGAGGTTAACATAAAAAAGATTGCTCTAATCAGAAAAAAGTTATTACTGTTATGAATAATCAAGAGTGGTCTTGTTTTGACACACAGGCTTCACTATCTTAAAGACATTTTTAAACAGTGATCTTAGAAAACGGTTGTATCCAGCTGATTGGATATTTCTGAACGAGTTTGGTGCCAGGTATGACATCCACAGGAAATTTTCGAAAGGGTCTGATTTCGAATTTGGTAATTAATATCAAATTTAATGAGGCGGATTTTTTCAATTCAGACTTGCAAATGGCGAGAGCTTCCTCTATATTTTTCGGTTGCATACCGATGCCAGAATCTCATTAAAGGATCCGCCAGTCCAATCAAAGACGTTGTTAGCTCATTTTTCACTCTTCTTCTTTTGCCTAAATTGGTAACTTTTAGGAAGTTAGTAGAAAGCTTGTTGGCGGATGTGAGGTGGCCTTATATTTTATCTTCCTCTTTTTGACGATAGGGATAAAGGCTTCCAACGGCCCGTCCGTTGCCAAATGGTGTCTAGGTCATTTGTGATGCGGTCGACGTAGTTGATATTTGATAAATTAATATCAAAGTTAATGGCGCGTATTTTTACATTCAGACTGGAGTAAGGCGGCGTGTTTATTGCTTGATATTTAATTCATGTTCCTAAAAAAAAAGGCCGAAGACAAGTCATTTACTTCTGGCTTTAAATGGAAGTGATTTCATGGATTGCATCGATTTTTCACAACTACTAAACAAACTTTCTTTTTTGTTTTCTTTCATCGATAAATTTCTTATCTTTATTAGGCATTTTCATTAAAGATTCAATGAACGTTCTTTTGTGAGAAGTCTGAAAGAATAGACATTTAAAGACATGAAAAGGGTTTAAGATAATTGATCCTGTAACGCTAGTGTCAGATGAGGATAAAAGAACGAAAGATGAAATGAGTGGACAGTCTTAAAAAAATAAAATTGATATGCAAACGAGGATGCCGGAAATAAATCTTGGGCTTTTTATGCATTTATTTAAGTTTATTCTGAAACAGTACCAAGCAAACTGATTGAATAGTAATGAGCAAGCGAGTCTGACTGGATTACCATTCTCCGATAGCTCGACACTCCTTTTTTTGTTCATAGAATCTACTCGGACAGGAATACAGATTATAAGTATATAGCAATTATTAACTATTTGAAGGTGCATAATTATCAACACATAAAGTGGAACAGGCGGGCATGGTTCAAATTCTGACGGAATCCGTATCATTCACTTCCCCGTTGTGCCGTGTCTCTTCATGACGTGTACAACCGTGGCTCTCCACAACTAGCTATACTTTGTAGCGCTAAGCAATGTTGCCTTACTATCCCTGCAAAACCTTGTTATGTCATCCATTTCTGCAAGCACATTTCGTAGGTTATTTGATGTTTTCATCTATCCTATATGTTTGTGTTCTGTGAGTGCCAAATTTTTCAATACCTCTTTCCTTGGTGTACATTATATAAAACTGTCTCTTTCTGATTCGAAGTGTCAATTTTCAAAACATCCTTCTTGCTCAAATGCTCTTTCAATGGCATTCTCAGCATTAGAACCACACCTTCGTTGTTTCAAGTCCTTTCTTCATCTCTGAGAAAATTCTCCAACATTTACTGTCACATAGTTGGAGCAATATTGCCTAGCTCTTCAACACTTTATTTTTTGTTTCTAAAGACAATTTTATGTTAGCTTTTGTCAAGTATATTTCGCTATTTCCATGTTTATTCGGATTTCGATGTCACATTGTCAATCGTCTGTCACTTCCCAGATAGTCAAATTTCTGTTCTTGCTTTATTTTAACGTCCCCATTTCGTAGTTCTCACTTTGGTCTTCCCTTTTTGCTAACGACCGAGCCGTTGAAAAGGACATGAATCTATATTCCTCTAGCGACGTGTTAAATAGAAGAACAAACGGATCTATTTTACTTTGAGTCGCAGTCAGTGTAGGAGCAGAACAACCAAACAATGATTGACTAAACCTTGGTATAGCAACAAGAGAAGGCGACTCTGAATTCAAAACTCGTTGGAAGAGGTATATATCCCAGTAGGGTGTCTTGCCCAATGTTGCGACGACTGCACTATATGCCTTATCCCTATGATCCTAAAGTATTACACGACTGGTGATATATATATATATATATATATATATATATATATATATATATATATATATATATATATATATAGATAGATAGATAGATAGATAGATAGATATATAGAGAGAGGGAGATAAAATACATCGGGCAGCAAGGCCTTTGATCGGGAGATTGGAGATTTTGAAGAGCATGAAACCACCTTTTAATTGTTGTTGTTCCCAGGTTCACCCTGACCCAAGATGGCAGCACATATTCGGGTCCCAGATATGGGCAAATAGTGAACTCTCACCCAAAACACTATGAAAATATAAAAAATATATTTTATTGTAAAAATACTAGTAATATATTTTTATATAAAAATTACCAACAATACATATTTATAGTAAAATTAACACGATACATTTAATAGCAAAATGACCGTCACCGAGTTCCCCATAATTTTGGCTTCGTGCTAAGCTAAGTTAACCTTACTAAATCATTACTGTTGTGAGAGGAAGATGTAGTAGGAGATAGCAAGACTTAATAATTAGTTGGAGAGTAGAAATGGAAGTTCTCATGAGATAATGGGGGATTTCCACAGGTAGACATAAGTTTCCTCGTCTAATGTTATATAAATAGCTGAGTATCCGTGGACCAGATATATCGTTTTGTATTTGTATCTCGTAAGGTCAAAGCGTCTATCCAGACTTGGCTCCGAAGGAGGTGGTCCTTAAAGGGTAGGGCTAAGGTCTGTGAAACTTACGTCTTGCCACTCATCCGTTACCGCTTGGTTGTACTTCCTTTTTGCAGGACTCGTATGGAGGTGATAGAGCGTTTGTTGATCTCCCTTTTGTGGGGATGGTCGCAAGCATTCGGTCCGTAAAGAAACCGGTTACCAGCGTCCGTGTCATGGAGGTCTGGGATTGCCTCAAAGTTGGCTTTTCTACGCCGCGTTTTGACGGAGATCACGATTTTGACGCCGAGTGTTAGGGATGCCTTCCCTAGCCTTACCACCACACCTCCCGTTTCGTGGGTCAAACGCCGTTGCAGCCGTGGAACGTAGTCCAGTTTCCTCAGCGAGTGTCGGTCGGCCTTGAAGATCATTCCTCGGTCCAGTGACTTTTCTCGGCCTCGGAGACTATTGTATCATGAATTAGTGGAGGGGGTCTCGAAGGATCCCCTGTGTGATCGGCTCGACTTCTCGGCATCAGAGTTGCGCTTCTTGTGGTCCTGGGCCCCAGCGGCGGATTACCTCAGTAACTCTGACTTTTCGATTAGCTGGCGATTGATTCGGAACGTGATACCTCTCAATGACGTACTCTTCAGATGGGGCCAGGCCATTTTACCAGAATGTCATCAGTGTGACCTTGGTTTAGAATAAACGTCTGTGCACGCCTTCTGCCATTGTCCTCATGTGCGCCCCTTCTGGGAGTATGACAGCTCGTATTGCTCTAGAATGGTATTGTGGACGTCGCGAAAGGAGGGAATCTTGTGAGATGAACGGTATTCATAAAAGGATCTGGTTGTTTTCTTTAAGCACCAGCTTAGGGTAAAAATCAGATCTGATCGGAAGTGTTTGATTTCGACAGATTTCAACGAAAGGTGGGTGACTGAGCCGAGTCTGGTTCGTGTGGACGGGGCTAGCCTTGATTTTCTCTTTTAAGTTCCTTTGATGCAAACCCTCCCTTGGTTAGGTTAGTACTATTTAGTTTTTCTAGTTAATTAGTATAAGTTTTCATCCCAGCTGGGTCAGCCTTTGATTTTTCCATTCCGTCATTTATTTTTTTCCTTTCCATTCCATTAGTGAGTGTGCTGCTTGATTCTGTCTAGTTGCAGAATACAGTGGCCTCTCTTATTTTGAGGGGCGGGCGGTTCGTACTGACATTGTTTTGTTTTAGTTTTATCTTTGTTTTAGATTTTGAGTTTGCATTCTGGGTTCATCTCCCTTTCGCCATCATTTCATGAATCATGGAATATTTACATATATATATATATGAACTTTCACATTTTTATGTCATGGGGTATTTAGTAGGTTCCCTGGGAGTATTTTGGTGTATGTAGGATTGATGGTGATGGATAAATTCTTGTGGTGATTGCGTAAATTATAATGAATGAATGAGTCAGATTAACTTGGATTAGGACAGCTAAGGAAGACCAGCCCCTCTCTGCCCCCCCTGGCCATGCGCCACAATTACTGTAATTCAAGCAATAAATATCTGTATCTGTATCTAGTTACTATCATTGACGTTGTGGTTATTTTATATGACGCTGCGAGCAGGATCTGGTACATACGTGGAACTACCTTAACAAAATAAGACACGGCAACCAGGCGAAATCCTCGATTTTTGGCCGAGGCTGCCAACATCACTACACTCAGGTAAAATTTCGACCGACTCCTCTGTTTGGAAATGACGGACAAGTTATCTGCACGGTTACTACCTAGAGATAGCTGGTCACGAGCGTCGTGCGCTTCGACACACCCGAAGAACTAACCCGCTTCTTCTCCGAATAAGAACCCTTGTATTGGTTGCAGGAAGATATTCCACCCAGGTGGATTAATTAGTAGGAGAAATTTGCGCGTAGCTAAAATGGTATGTCATAAGTGCGGGTTCACGTGAAAAGGCTATGTCAGAAATCTTCTAAAATTGAAATTTGAACCACGAACAGATCAACAAAGTGCGTGAGAGGGCGTGATTCATTCATTCTTTCAAACACAAGTATGAACGTTCCCCACATCCGCGTTATCCACCATGCTGGCAGCTCAAAATGAAGCCATAAAACCGGTTTGATACCCCGCCCGATGATGTGTCTCATCTTGCATGGATTGGAAAGCGATTCGAAGAAGTTGTCCCAAATCCACTGCCATCACTGATAATAGAAGATACTATAATGCATCAAACCCACGCTTTATTTGGGCGCACCCAGACTGGTCCAATTAGCTACGGTTTTCATTGAGTCCCCGTGCTGACTAGTCATTGAATACGTGGCATCATAGACAACCAACTTCATTTAGAAGACGTGTTGTTAATGCATATAAGAATGGGCTCCAGGGAGACACGACAGATGGTGTATGTATCAAACAACACGTCTTATTTTTACTTATCAGAAGCCTTCCTGAAGGACCTACATCTGTTGTCACCTGATTCCCCAGCCCCGATATCACGTTGAAAGTCGCAAAGGAAAATGCCCTGTTCCCATTCCAACCCAGAAAACCCATTCCAGCGATGACTAATACCATCCCGGACCTTCCGACAGAAACCAACAGGCAACTATTGGAACAATGGATACGTGACTAATTCAAGTCCAGCGCATTTAATACATACCAACACCAACCTTTAAAGACTATGACATGAAAGACACTGGAAATTACCTTTGTCTTTGTTGCGAGGCCACCAGCGGTCTACACATTGACCCCTGTCCCTCATCAAGAAGAATAGAGTGAAAAAGAAACCTCGATCGTCTTGGGTATAATTGAACTAGTGTCAGTAGGCATTCCTACAACCTTGTGCTCAAGGATGGCAGTCGCACCCAAAAAATACGGCTCCCCCAGACGTAACGTGGACTTACAAGAATTGAACGCAGCCTCCATGAGGGAAACCCATCACATGCCGTCCTCATTTAATCAGGTCTCTATCGTTCCGGCTCAGGCAAAGAAAACTGTTCTGGACGCATAGAACGTGTTGCCATAGCTTACTGCTTTCCTCAACAGCACAACATGCCACTACATTTATCACTGAATAGGGGCCGGAACAGATATCTTCGTGCTTTCTTTGAATTTCATGCGCCTGGAGACGTATATATCCGACAGTTCGACGATATTACAATGGGCATGTTTCGAAAAACCCGTTCCATAGACGATAGCCTCCTCTGGGACAATACAATAGTCCTCGTTCTGGCACACAATGGAATATATAATTCACTGTGGGAAGAATGGGGTTATGTTTAACCCTGACGAATTCTGTTTTGCGGAGAATGAGGTGGAGTTTGCCGACTTCTTAATAACGGCCGATGGTGTGAAACCAACGAAGAAAATAACTGAGGCTACCCTTCATTTTCCTACGCCCACAAGTATCACGGGAGTCAGGTCCTGGTTTCGACTAATGAAGCAGATATCTTATGCATTCTCGCAAGGTGAAGTGATGTCCCCCTTCCAGGAATCACTGCGCCCGAAGATTGGGACGAAACGCTTGACCAACTTTTTGAGGAGCCGAAACGAGTAATCGTGCGGAATATTGAAGACAGAGTCAAGACGTTCGAGATCAAAAGAACCATATGCCTTTCAACAGATTATAATAAAACAAGAATCAGTTACTTTCTTTTTCAAAAACACTGTAATTGCACTGGCGAAACGAATCCAAATTGCGACAATGGTCACTGGAAAATTATTTTGGCCAGATCTCTCTTTACTAACGACGCAGAATCCCGCTATGCGCCGGTCGAAGGTGAAGCCCTGTTACTTGTTTCCTATGGGCTAGAATCCTGTCAGATGTTTATATTGGGATGCTCAGATTTGCTAGTGACTGTTGACCATCAACCACTCATAGATATGTTCTCGGATCGGGCCCTCGAGAACATAAAGAACCCACGTCTCTTTGATTTCAAGGAACGCAAACTAATGTACAAATTCAGCATTAGATATCTCTCTAAAAAAAAATAATGCTGCACCTGACTGTGCCTCCCGATACCCATCATGTATCTCATCAGACGACTCGGCATGTCTTCTCCAAATATAATTTACACATATACAACAGAAGAGTAGAGGGTCATTCCACTCGGTTGTCACAACCGATATAGTCGGACCAATCGACAGTGCAATCAAAGCTGCATTCCTGGCTACAAACGAGCATGACAATAGATTGAGGGCTATCACATGGCATAGGATCATTGACGCGGCAGACATTGATAACGAATGACGGAATATATACGGACTGGTTTCTCCAAATCACGTCATGACCTCCCGTCGGTGATCTCTCGGATTTGGCCTATGCGCGAGGAATTGTACTGCGTCGAAGGAGTACTGATCAAGGGGAATAAAATCCTTATATCTCGACAAATTCGTGCGAAAGTATTTGAATCTCTAAATTCTGCATACCAGAGTGTAAATGGTATGCTAACAAATGCGAGACAATGCCTGTTTTGGATAGGTTTAGATGCCTGCGTCCGACAGACCAGAGCTCAAAGCCAGATATGTAACACACAGCCTAAGCGGCACTTAATGCCGCCGTCTAACACTGAATTCCCATTCCAACATACTGTAACTGACTTTTTCGACTCGCACGGTAGAAATTCTGTTATATATGCTGATTGGTACACTGGTTGGGTGGAAGTGGCCTTAATTTCTTCTAGGAAGGCCAGGGCAGCATGTGACACACTGGGAACTTGGTTCTGCCCATATGGTGCATCTGAAGAACTTTCTTCTGACGAGGGAACACCTTTTGATTCCCAAGTATACGACTCGTTACTTAAGAATTGGGGAATACGGAAAGGTATTTCGTCGGCTTACTACCCCCAAACAATGGCCGGGCAGAACTGGCTGTTAAAAGGGTTAAGCGTGTAATCGCAGAAAATACGGACAGCTGTGGTCGGCTGTGTCCTGATCGTATATCTTGTGCTTTGCTGACCTAACGCAACACTCTTGTCCAGGATCTTGGCCATGATGTTAGACGGTTGTGCTATCAAAGACCACCTCCCTGTCCTACGGGACAAATACCAGATACGTAAACAGTGGAAAGAAATTGGTGAACTGGGAGAGGCAGCAGTGGCTAAAAGTAACATGAGGAACATTGTCGCCCACTTCGGGAATTACAATTGGCTATTCTGTTCAGATCCAGAATCAGGATGGCCCTTAACCTCGACAATGGACGAAATCGGGGAAATACGCGGGGATAATCGGTAACTTTCAATACCGTGTGTGGGTAGATAGAAGCAACTGGGTAACTCTACGCAACCGTTGCTTTCCCCGTAAGATCCTGCCAGTTGTTGACGTCCCACATCATTCTACCCAGGGATCGGGTTTCTCAACCTGACGGTACTCTGATTTACAGCCGCTTCAAAATAACAACACGGAAAATAGATTAACCATATCTAGACAATAGTATAATACCTCTGCAGGTCCTGGTGTCCGGCCGCAGCGACTTGGTGAATCCTCTCTGGTGATCGACACGGATTATGATTCCTTATCCCCCAACGTGCAACATAAACCAAATACCACGAGTAATTAACCAGAAGAAATGGAAATTGATGACACCGCGGATTCAGTGGGCCCATACACAGTATTATTGAAGAACACCACTATCGTACAACACTAGCCCCCACGTCGAAACACGCGAGCACTTCGTATCCCCAAAATGCGAGGAAAATCGCACACATTCTGGGGCAAACTTTCAAATGTCAAGCCGTCAATCTAGGATCAGAGTTGGGTGCGGGTATGTAGAGTAGAAATGGAAGATCTCATTTAATAATGGGTGACTTCCATAGGCAAACATAAGTTGCCTCGTCCAGTGTTATAAACAGCTGACTGACCGGGAGTCGGATATAATTTTGTATTTGTATCTCGTCGGCACGAGAATAAAGTAATTAAGAATTACTATTACCGTCGGGGTTATTTTACACATTTTTACAGGTTTTAATAGCAAATATATACCTTACATTCGAATGAATGTGGTGGGTTATTAACGGGAAGGGTGGTAATTTTGTGTCCTTAGGATAAAGTAGAATATTTTCCGGGGTACAACTAATCTAGGGGAGGTCACAATTTACACAGCTTTTTTCCCTTCAAGAAATATTATGAAGTGGGGAAGTTATTAGTCCTCCATCCAGTAACAGAGTCTCTGTATTTGTTGGTAATTCTTCGTATTCTGGAAGATTTTCGCACAGATTCAATGGGATCTTCACCTCAGTATTAATTCCACAGGGTTTTGTTGGTTCCTTTAGGTTCAGATGTTGGTGTCTCCTCTTTTTCACTGACAGAACTTTCATGAAGACTAAAAGATAATTCGCAGGCATCAACGGGGTTTGCAGAGTTGTCATTAGTGCAATATTCTCTCCATTTGGGCACTATGTCGCGAACATTGACTTTAGTTTCAACGCCGGAAGGTAGGCGTACATGTTCAGAGTGTGGATTGATTTCCAGAAGTAGTAACGGGAGGATCATGCTTACTTGGTGTGGTTCCTGGCATATATCGGTCCTGGTTTTGCACAAGGAGGAATCGAAATTCCGGGTGTGGATTTGCGGCTATATTTAAATCATCTGTCATTTTACATTAGTTGTTGTGCATAGTAAGGACCTAATTGAAAGGTGGGGGGAATCTGGTAGGACCTCTTCCCTGTAGGATGGTTTCATGCTACTAGAATGTAAGTTTACCTGAATAGCCTTCCATAGAGTGTCATTAAGTTTTTCGACTTTTTCGACTTGTCCATTCGTTTTGGGAAAGTATCTACTTGTTTACGATGTAGCAATGCCTTTTTCATGTAAGTTTTTGGTTTCTTCTGAGAGGAAGTCAGAGGACCTATTGGTGTGTATCATATTAAGCATACCAAAAATTGTGTCAGGCGATGTATGATAGTTCTGCTAGTCTTGTTGTTCGCAGGGGGAAAACAAACCGAAGAATTCGTCGATTACAGTAAGTAGGTATTTGTTACTGTTTACAGACGATAGTAAGGGTCCTTTAAAATCGATATTTAATCGTTAGAATGATAGTATTGCTTTTATGGGTGCCCATCCCCGACACTAATTATGAATTTGGGTTTCAGATACTGACAGGCTATGCATGAGTTGGTTACACTTTCTATTTTGGCCTAAAGAGAATCGGAGGTTTCTTGCTCTGGTAAAGTGGAAAAGACATTTACCTCCAGGGGGACATAATTGAAGATGCGAATCACGAAGGTCTTGCAGCATGTGGGAGGGGGCAGAGATGCGAAAAAAAGTATCAGCAACAGTATTCTCGGTCGATAAAGAATACTGAATTTAAACTGGGACAGCTCAATGCGCCAACAGCATATCTTAACACATTTTTTTATCTTGGATTTACTAGTGTTATCGAACATAAAACTAATACATTTTTTTTTTGGCTTTTATGACTCTGAAATGTCTGCCAAGTAGAAAATGACGCCACTTACGTAGAGCTTTGACTATGGCACCAGCTTCCTTTTCAACAGCATGATGTTTGAATTCATTAAGATTCAGCGTACGAGAAAAATGCTATAGGTCCCTGTTGTTTTAAAGTTGCTGCTTTGCAGTAATTGCTAGCATCTGTTTCTACTTCAAATTTTTTTTTATTAGTGTCGAAAGTTACTAAGGTAAAAATTTAAAATCTTTTTTCAGAATTTGAAAGGAGTAGCGGAAACAGTTTGTTGTGATTCAATAGTAGAATTTTGTTTGAAAGGTTCTGAATAAATTTACTATAATATGAAAACATCCCAACCATTCGTTTTTGAGATATTATATTAAGAATCGGCGACATTTTGAGAAGAGGTTTAAGTCTGTTTTAATCAGATGATATGTGATTGTTTTGGATAGCGTACCCAGGTAATTTAACTGAAATAGCCTAAAAGATACTTTTACTATTATTTAGTGTGACATTGTACTACTTAACCACATAATAGAATTTTTGAAAATTATAATCATGTTCTTCTTGGGTTTGCCCACATATAGTAATATTATGCAGAAAGACAAACGTATCTGACAATTCTTCCTTCACAATGATGTCGACGCTTCTCTGGAATGAATTTACTCCATTTGTAACACTAAAAGGTGTTGTGGAGTTATTTACACAATAGAACTTGTAGTCGGACTAAATGCGTCCTAAATGGGGTAAACGTACAGAAACGTTAGTAACTTGTAATAAAGTGTTACGCAGAGTAATCGAGTTATGGTCACTGAACACTTACTCCTCCTCGACTACCTACTGACTCCTACTTATAATAGGTGGGAGAGTCTATTCTCTAGACCAGGTGTCTTTCACTATAACAAAAGGGAGGCAGTATAGTTTACCACTTATCTTGATGGTAAGCTGATTTAAAGATGTTTAAATGAAGATATTGTACTGGGCTATATCATCAACCGCACAGGCTGTGCCACTGCTCTTCTATTGTTCCTTGCGGCAACTGGAAAAGCAAGCTGAACTTAGTTCCAGCTTGAATTCTTCTGATTTTCTCTCTCTTTCAGGCTGTTCACGTTGAACTTGTGCAATACTCTTCCAACCCGGTCGTTGTAAGCTCTCAGCTTGGTCTTGAGTACAGCAACAATGAGGTGGTGGCCTAATGCTGCGCTTGCTACCCGCTTCACATTGACGTCATGCAAGCTCCTTCTCCATTTTTGGCTGAAGGGGATGTGGTCGATCTGGTTCTCGGTCTTTCCGTCAGGCGAAATCCAGGAGTTTCTTGTGGATGATGTTGTGGAGAAAGTTGGCGCCTCTAATCACCAGATCATTGAACGTGCAGAACAGTGAAAAGTTCGCCGTTCAATAGAAGAACAAGACCTGGAAGACAACATGCCAAACAGTCTGGGGAGACAAGTAAATACAAAGAATGGTTGACAACAGAAATATGGGCATTGATCACCGAGAGAAAAGAACTGAAAGGCAAGACCACCAACCAGACCAAAGACCTAGAAGAGAAGCATGAATTGCGAACACGTGACGAGAAACTTCATTAAGGACCTGACCCAGGAAGCAGAGACCACGGCGGGCCAAGGAAACATGAAAAAGCTGTATGAAAAACAGTAAACCCAGTTGTCCCGTCAAAGACCAGAATGGCAATACCATCTCAGGGGAAGAGGAACAGAAGGCAAGATGGGTGGAATACTTCAAGGAAACACTCATCAGACCCGCACCGTCCGTTTCCGCCAGACATTTCACCACCTACCAAACTCCTCAACATTAACACTGGCCTAAGTCTCTTAAGTCGGGCAAAACAGCGTGCCCTAACGGTATTCCACATGAAGCACCGAAGGCAGACATCCAGACTTCAACTAACATGTTGCACCCACTCCTGCACGAGATTTGGCAGCAAGAAATCGTGCCTGTAGAGTGGAAGAAAGGGCACCTAGTGAAACTGCCGAATAAAGGGGAACAGTTATCCTGCAACAACATGGAGAGGCATTATGCTGCTGTCCATTCCAGGGAAAGTACTGACAAAAATCTTAGAAAGACTGAAGACGTTATTGGACAAGATGCTTCAGGAAGAACAGGCAGGCTTTCGGCAAGATAGATCATGCACAGACCACATCGCTACAATGCACATGTTCATCGAACAGTCCTGAAATGGTGAACCCCCGTGTACTCACTTTTCGTCGACATTCAGAAAGCTTTTGATAATGTCGACAGAGACGTCATCTGGAGACTGATGCAGCACTACCGCTTTCCACCAAAGAGCGTCAACATCATCCAATAACTGTATGAAGATGCCACCTAAGTCATCCATCACGGGAAGCTGACGGAACCATTCACTGGTGTTCGTCAGTAATGTTTGCTGTCGTTGACGATCTTCTTGCTGGTAGTCGACTGGATAACGCGGCAGGCCGCGGCAGGCCGCGGCAGGCCACGGCAGGCCACGGCAGGCAGGAGAACCGGTTTACAGTGGACCTGGATCAAGCAACTGGAAGATGTGGACTACACTTACGACATCAGCCTTCTCACTCACAAACAAGAAGAGGCACAGGAGAAGCTGGGTCGTGTTGCGGAAGAAGCGGAGAAGATTGGTCTCCAAATGCACATCGGGAGGTCATGAGGGTATACAACAGACAACAAGACCCAGTGCGACTACACCAAGAAGACATCAAAGAAGTCGATAAGTTTGGTTACCTGGGAAGCGTCGTCAGTAAAGATGAGGGACAGATGAAGGCGTCAAGTGCCGAATCAACAAAGCCCGACACGCTTTCAACACTTTCAATCTGGAGATCAACAACAACCCTCTCACTTTACAAGATCCGAATCTTCAACACCAACGTCAAGTCGGTCCCACTTTACGGCTCAGAAACCTGGCGGATAACCAAGGCCAGTACCCACAAACTTCAGACATTTACCAACCGATGTCTCAGGAACATCCTCAATATCAGGTGGCCAGAAGTCGTCTCCAACGACCAAGTATGGGACAGGACCAGACAAGCGCCAATCGAGATTGACATCAAGAAACGGAAATGGGGATAGATCGGCCATACACTGCGCAAGCCTGCTTTTAGCATCACCAGGCAGGCCCTTGACTGGAATCCACAAGGGAGACGAAAAGTGGGTCGACAAAAACAGACTTGACGCAGAAGTGTTGACACAGAGGTGAAGGCAGCCGGCACAACATGAGCCGAGCTGAAGATGATCACCCGGAATCGCGTCCGTTGGAGAGGTATTGCTGCCGCCCAATGTTCCTCAAGGAATCAAAAGACATCGAAGTAAATCATCAACCATTTTAGAAATGTTGGACATAGAGTAAGTATTTAGTACTGTGAACCTCTTTATAGTTTCACTGTAATCGATTTACATTTTTTTTGTCTTCGTTTGATGTTACGAGGACTTGAGCTCGCCACGGAGTCACCATATGCTCTATTATACATCCTAGTAGTTCATTCCCTTACAAAGTCATTATCGGCAACAGTATAACGGCGTGATTTGGTGGTGATTGGAGTTGTATTAACGGAATGATAAGAAAACAACGGAGGAGGTAGAACATCTGTGGATGGGAAATGGTTATTGTTAGAGACAGCTGTAGGATTATTATTATTATTATTATTATTATTATATTATTATTATTATTATTATTATTATTATTATTATAAATGAATAAAAATAAAATATAAAATAATAATAATGAAAATTATAAAAAAAGTAAAATAAAAAATAACATAAAAACGTTGTATTAAATAAAAATTAAAAGTAATAAAAATACTCCTAACATGCAACAAAAACTGTTCCTGTCGAAAATACGGACATCCCGCCAAAAGACGTTAAATTCAAGCTCTTCACCACGAACCTTTGTACGGACAACATGTGTCCGACTTTTCTTTGTGATATGACTTGTAATACTACGGAGTAAATTCTCCCTTTTATCACATGTGCTATAAAACAATTGTAATCTAAAAAAAAAAAATACACGCACCAAGACATAAAAAATATTAAATAAATTGTATGAAATTAACACACAGTTTACCATGCTTTTCCTGTTATTTGTGCACGTTTTATTTCCTGTCAATTATGCTTTTATCTCCGTGAGCACAAGGCTAATTTCTGCTGCTATGATGTGAGTAACCCACCCCCGCAACATTTTGGTTACCGCCGACGTGCATATCAAAAGCAACCTATTCACCTGCATCAATTGGATACCCGATAAGAAAAACAATCTTTTCACCCACACAGCTCCATCGGTCATCTCCAACTTCATCTCCAGGTGCATCAAATCTCATTTTTTATGTCTGCAATACTATGCTAAAAGATTATCCCAACTACCAATTATCATCTAAGTAGCGTTGCTTGATTATTTCCATGAAGGACCCAAATTCTAAACAAGCAAACAAGTCCATCGAATTCAACTCTATATTCATCTGTATAAATACTGCGAAAAAACAGTTTTGATGTACTACTTCACCCGACGTTTTTCTTTGCGATGATTACTAAAAGGTAGTTTGGCTACTTTCATGCCTTCAGCGTATGTTCATAAAATTCTATATCTGTTCTTTATGTTTACATTCGCCCACCGTTTTTATCAAATATTTTCTCGCTGGCCCATCCATTTTTTTATTACCATTCAATATTTCTAAAATCTTATTTATTGTTATTCTCAAAGACATTTTTTTCTTGTTTCTTTCTAACCAATATTTTCAGTTTCTTTTTCTTATTTTCCGTAACTTTTGTTTAATTTTCCACAATTTCCATCACAGATTGCCATCACTGAAAAACTTTACAATATCTTATTTCTCTGTTGAAATTATATCTTTCTTACGAAATATTTACAGGGTTATGTATATATATATATATATATATATATATATATATATATATATATATATATACAGGGTTACATATACATATATATATATATATATATATATATATATATATATATATATATATATGAAGAAATATAGTCTTAAGGTGTGCTATATTTATAGGATAAAGTACTCAGAAATAGAGCGTGTGTAAATATAAAAGTGAACATTGGAGTCAACAGTCTGTTTCATGCTAGACGCAATCAGCAGGCCACCTGATGAGTGCGTCTAGCATGAAACAGCTTGTCGCTTCTGAGTGTCGACTTCAATGTTCACTTATATATATATATATATATATATATATATGTATGTATATATATATATATATATATATACATACATATATATATATATATATATATGTATATATATATATATATATATACATACAACATATACATACATACAGTGTTATTCACAAAGAAAGCAAATTTCGAAAAACAAATGCTATGAGACATAAACACTTTCTACTCATTACTGGATAGGAAAAGTTTCAACGTTTATTAAATTATGTGTATACTTCACAAATTGCAGTATAAAAAAAGACTTTTCATGCGGTGTGGTCCATTTATGGGGTGACACAAATTATAAATTCATACAAAATCTGGAAAAAAACAACAAAAAGAAGAATTTAAACAAGATTGAAAAAATTTTGTTTATTTTAATAATTTTGAACCTTTTCTTATCTAGCAATGTGTTGAACGTATTTCTGTCTTTTTGCATTTGTTTTCATTAAATTTTAGAAATAAATCACCTCATTCTTTTTTAATAACCATGTATATATATATATATATATATATATATATATATATATATATATATATATATATATATATATGGTGTGTTGGGATATTGAATAATTTACTATTTCTTATTGGTCATATATACATTGTAGCTGCGGGTTTTATTAGAAAATATAGACATTTTTTTTCTTTTTAAATCGACCGAAAATTCCATTTTATCTCGATAACAGAATTTAAATCGCTTTACCTATTCGTGTATAACTTCCTTGCTATTAATTAAAGCCAACAAATTCCGATTAAATTCAAATTCACTTCAAAACGATCAACTGGCTCCAGATAAAAGTCCCATCTTGCGTCATAGCCACGGGAAAATAAAGTCGACATTGGCTATTATGCCTCGTTTGTATAGATAAGACTATTTAGCATCTCCACCTTGCAGGCGAAAACGAAATCTGCCCGTTGGTAGGAATTAAAATCGCTTCAGTGATCGAGAAGCAATTGGAATGTAAAGATCAGATAGAGAACTGGAAATCATTTTCTCACACACACACACACACACACACACACACACACACACACACACACACACACACACACACACATATATATATACATATATATATATATATAGACTATACCCTCAATACTCTAGTCGTTCATTGTAATATGTCTGACCATAAAATCGTTTTCTTTATTTAACAAAAAAAAATGCCATTTCAATCTGTGATATTTGAAAACAGTAGCGATAAAAAACAGATTGAAACGATAGGAAATTTAATGAAGTCGGCTATATTGTGCATCTAGACGACCCTGGCAGTGCCTTTTTCTGCAACCACTTGCCAGAAAAAAACACTTTATTTCCCCTCTCCATATTATATTTACTCTTTCTTTTCCCGTTTCCTTCTCAATGTGCAAAAATTCGGCAAATCCTTACTCAAATTGTTTAACGCCTACTTTCGGTAACTCTTAAACACGCGTATGTTTTTTTCTGTCTGATTTTCTTGGATGAGAAATTATTATTTACGTTATTTACAGTCGGACTAATATCCTTATCTTTTTTCAGCCGCTGTCTTTCAGCTTTCATCAGTCTGTCCATTGGGTAAACCTTCCTTGAATTTTGAATTTAACCCTTTATTCAATTTGCTCGGGTAGATTATTTTCTTTCCGCTGTCTTTGTCTAGAGACGTCCCGTCTTGCTTAATTGGCATTTGGTCATTATCAAGATCAGGAAAAATGGATTTTACAAGTTTATTTCAAAGTGAAATATCTTGTTAAAATACTTTAAAACTTTACGATCAAGACAAACAATTTATTTAGCAGCTGGTTATTGGTAGAATGGCATCAGATTTATCAGATCTGCCATCGTTTGGTTTGGTATATTCGGCATGTCTGTATTTAAAACACGGATAGAATTGTTTAGAGAAGGTTTTTGCACCTTCTTCTGATTTCATGAACGAAAATAAGCCATGTGTTTCGAATAAGGTGAATGTCTGGAGCTAAAACAGTCACAGTATAAAATTATAAATATGTTAGTCACGAGATTATTGAAAATCTATCCTTCATGAATTTTTTTTTTAAATAATCTTCAAAATATATTATGAGAAGGTTCTCTTGTAGAATGGATATGTAATTTTCTTTTGTGCTAGTGAAACGGAAAAGTACTAGGAAGAGGAAAATGTCAGTTATGTTTTGACCCCCAAAAGACAAGTTATTGAGCAAAATTTCATGGGAATATTAGCTCGGGTGATGTGTTGTAATGGAATGTCCCACTCTCTCTCTCTCTATTACCTATTGTGTCTATATAATTAAATATATATACTGTGCACAGGATGTACCTGAGACTTGCTTCGGCAATTAGTTGGAGATTCGTCTACAGCTGATCTGATAGAATTCTTTGTCTTCAGGCAGAGAGGAACCCAGACGAGGCTCTGCCGAAGCGCAGAGTCTCGTCTGGGGTGGTAGACAGCTACCCGACCCCGTTTTTTTACGGGGACTACGGGGAATTTTTGCCCGAGCCTACGGGCTCGGTTTTTCCCCGCATTAAAAACACCCTTGTGCCACATCCTGCCTCGCGGGGAGGTAAGGTAAATAACCTTGTTTCGGGAATTAGTTGGAGATTCGTCTCTAGCTGTGTTGGTCGAGCTCTCCGCCTTCGGGTGAAGTGGAACGAAGACGAGGCTATGCCGAAGGGCAGAGTCTCGTCTTGGATGGTGGACACCTACCTGACCCCGTTTTATATGGGTTCTAAAGGGAATTTTTGCCCGAGTCTATGGGCTCGGTTCAACCCGCATTAAAAAATCGGCCTTGTGCCACATCCTACCTCGCGGAGAGATAAGGTAAATAATCTTGCTTCGGGAATTACTAGCCTGATAACCAATTCCCTGTCTTTCAGTAGTGTATTCTCTTTTACAATAAACCTCACTTTTTTTTTATCTACGCCTGTTTTGCTGTTCATTTCACTCGAATACCACCTTTGTCTGTTTGTAACCTCTTTAAGGATACGACATTTTCTTTAAAGCATTCCTCATGCAATCTAGGATCATTGTCCTAACATTGCTCTAAATTGCCCCGCACGGCCATATAATAATCATTAATACAGGTATCCCTCAGAGCTCTATCCTTGGTCCTACTTAGTTCTTAATTTTCATCAATGACCTTCCTGATGGCATCAGCTCTCAACTTGGTATCTATGCTGATGACGCAACCATTTACTCATGTCTCGATACTAACTCTGATCAGTTCGATAAGGTTAAATTAGTAGCTGATCTTAAAAATGACCTACAGTCTTTTGTTAACTGGGGCAAAGAATAGCTTGTTAATTTTAACGCTTCCAAAACAAATCTGCTCACTATTAATCATCTGAGAGTGCCCTTTCTGCCTTCCATCAGCATGTCTGATATTAATCTGCAGGAGGATGACTTGTTACGCATACTTAGGCGAACAATCTCGACTGACATGAAGTGGAATCCATTGCTAGGACTGCAGCTAAGAAATTTGTTCAGTGTCGTTATAGACAAATTTTCTCCCCAGAATATTACATATCTATGTCTACCATTCCTCTATGCTTAGAATATTGCAGCTACATATGGTAAGGAGCTCCTGGTATACATTTAGAGATTTTTGATAAAATCCAAAGAAGAACCAGTAATATTATTGGTCCTGAACTGGCGTCTCGGCTACAGTGACTTTCTTACCACCGTAAAGTTGCTTACCCGTGCCTTTTCTATAAATACTTTCAAAAATAGTTCGGATGAACTTAATGAATTTAAGTGCAGTAGTAGACTGGCAACAAAGTCTCATCAGCTTACAGTTGTTTTGGCTAGATGTAACTGTATGTTCTATGCTAAATAAATTCCCGATCATGGCGTTCTTCATTTTCCTACACATTTGTTCTGAATACTCAAAGAATCTATCTTGTAATCGTACAACACTCTCCATGCCGTCCAAGACTTCCAACGCTGCGGCTGATCGATGAAGATCGCTTCGATCTCAGACATGCCCTATCCCACCTTGTGATTTAAGTTTGATTGTAAGGAGGCCAAGATCGAATCGTCGAAGGTATCTTCGTGTTGGGCTGGTCTAGGCAAGGCGATAGCGTACAGAAAAAATAACACTCGAATAAATTGAACAAAACTGGAGTCTCTTATCTTAGTTGACAGTCACTCTCGGATAATTCAGAATTCAGAAGCAGCTTGAAGAGGGATGAGTTCCGTCAGACTATCTAGTCCTAGACACACCTACTATAGCTACAGTAAGTATGGTGCATCTGCTACTCTAAAGGGCTACAGGAGTTGTGCACATAAACAAGGTTGTACCCGCAAAACAACCGGAATGTAACAAGATAGTCAGAAATACAGCGTTGTTTTTTTTTGTTTTTTCTTCTTCTTTCCCGATCATAGCGTTCCTCATTTTCCTACACATTTGTTCTTAATACTCAAAGAATCGAAAAAAAAAAATGGAGGAGAGCTGATTAACTATCTTATCCAACACCAACTGGGTCTTGAAAACTATCACAGTCTGGTCTTCTTCTTGTATAAGTAGCGAGACTTTATTAATCAACGGCTTGCTAGGCCTGTTTCTGTAATTACCCAGTGATCCCCCATCAGACTACTGACCAGGCTCAATGTTGCTTAACTTCGGTAACATGGCCGTAAGCATACAGAATATCTATACACAAGAGTCTAAGGCATTGTCCATAAATACATAGCATGAGAAATGCGGTACAGAGCATGAGAAATAACTTTCTGCTTTGCTTTGTGTTATCTACAAGACGTTACAACAAAAAGATATCTAGTCGAAATAATAGCAGTTCATAGTGACTTCGTGAGATATTTGTCTTTAAACAGAAAATAGGTAACTCAAGAATATGAACATTTTTAGTTTGAACCGTACTGGGCTAGGTTTGTTAAATGTCACGAAGAGAATAGTGCAGGGTTTTCCAATCTGGGCGATATCGACCACCGGTGGGCGTTTTCGACTGTTGGGTGGGAGATGAGCAACTGAACAGCAAATGGTTGGAGGATTGGAAAATTTGGTGGGAGGTATCGGACTTTGAGTATTAAAAAAATTATTTCAACAAATGCGACCTGAAAATTTATTTAATAGCTGTAAAAAAGGGAGGTTAAATTGAATAACTGGGTCACATTCCTAGATTCCCACAAACAAGGAATATTTTGGTATTTTCTATAGTTTTGAGAAGGGTCAACAACATTCAAATAGTTCTAACCATAAAACTAAATTATATATAAATCCAGAGACGGATATGCAATGTGATTGGCCCTGATCTGGCATCTCGTCTACAGTGGCTCTCTCACAGACGTGCCGTCGCCTCCCTCTTTTCTACAAATACTTTCACGGTAACTGCTACGACGAGCTACTTTCGCTAGTTCCCAGACTGCATGAATTTAAACGTGCTACTAGGCTGGCATCTCAGTCCCACCCATTCACTGTCGAAACGGTTAAATGTAGCCGTCTCTTCTACTCCAATAGCTTCATGTCTGTCTTGCACCTCCCGTCTGTGGAACTCCCTTCCTCTTACTTGCTTCCCTAATAGCTATAATCTCCAAATATTCAAATGTAATATCAGTCGACATCTCCAAATGCCTTGATCTATTCTCTGTCGTTCTCTTCATCCTTTCCTCTATAAACGCCATTTTACTCTCGCTCCGACTCTTTGTAACCCCGTGCGCGCTAGCGGCTTCCCGCCTTGCTTGGAGTGAAATGCTTAAAAAACATATATATAGTTTTCAATGCTCAAGTTTGCTTTTGTTTATATATGGTAGTAGCAGCAGCAGCCGCTTAATTCAGCTATATATATACCTCCCTTTTTTTATTTTGTCCCACACCATATTGTCAGTTTACGAACCAGTAACAAATTTTTACCAAATAATTTTGGTATGCTTTCGTATTTTTACTAAACAAGTGAAAATGGGCGATGACGCCAAAAAGTTTGGCAACCCCTGGAATAAAGAGAAGAAATGAAGAGATATAAAAAAGGCGAATAAAAAAGGTAACATTTTCGTATTATATTTAGTTTTTGTGGTATTTTATTTTCCAACAGACATCAGAAGTCAATTGGGCAAATTTAGAACTACACTGTTTGCCTTATTTCTTGTTTTGAGGAATATAAACGAAAAACAGCGAAATAATAATTGGATGCGTATTAACTTTTCATGTCTCGCTGTAAACATCAAAGATCAACGATAGGAACATTGGAGGGAGAAAAAACAGCGACAGGCGGCCGATATGCTTCTCCGGCTGAGTCCATTATGCATTTATACCCCCGCGGATGGTGGGAGATCATCCTGTTTATTTCGATGTCATGTCTGCAAGTAGACAAAGTTGCAGAGGAACATACATACGGTTCCTCGAAGATAAAATTGCAAGCATGAATTTCGGAATAATAGCGTCTATTAGGTGGAAATGTTTCACCAATTTGATTAAAAATCAGAGCGTCAATCGATAAAAATGCCTTGTTTGCTCTGGGATAGACCATTGATCTTAAAACTTCCATTGGTTTTAGAGTAGAGGTGAGATATTGATGCATATTGTTAACTAACACACATACACACACACTGTCTATCTTTCTTTTGCTTATTCTCTCACTCTATCTCTCTCTCTCTCTCTCACGTACACACACACACAAAGGCATATAAATATAAATACTTACACAACCTCGCTGTCAGTTTATCAAGATAGCATATGTACTGATATTATTTTTTCCATATCTTTCACGCTCATATATACACATACGTACACAGGTAGGCTAGCGCGCACATACACTTACAAATAAAGTTATATTGTTCCAAATTTGTTATATTTATAGAGGAAGGTGTTCAATATTTCAATATCGGGGATAGAGATTTTTAGGTGATAAAATGTGTGAAGCATCTGATCTCTTAAGGCGTGATTTTTATTCCTTCACTCTCTCTCTCTCTCTCTCTCTCTCTCTCTCTCAATCACTCCCTATATATTGTTCTCTCTCTTCCTATATATATATATATATATATATATATATATATATATATGTGTGTGTGTGTGTGTGTGTGTGTGTGTGTGTGTGTGTGTGTATTATCTCTCTCTCTCTCTATACATATATATATATATATATATATATATGTGTGTGTGTGTGTGTGTTTGTGTGTGTGTGTGTGTGTGTGTGTGTGTGGAGTAGTGGATAGCGGCTCGGATTGATGAATCGGGGAGGCGAGTTCGAATTCCAGTCGAAACCATTACATTCACTTGCGTGCTGATACCCTTGAGAAAGGTATGAATCCTCTTCTTCTCAACCCACTGCTATGGGCAAATAGCAGGACAGACTGGGTTCTATAGCCTTTGATAGCAACTGGTCTTGGACAACTCTGAATTCAAAACCTGTAGAGGATTTTTGGGGACCTTCTGGCACGTATTCTGCCTTTCAAAAAGTGTGGTTGGTTCTGCACAAAGCCTTCGCCAACATAATCAAATCATATGTGCTGGTGTCTGGGTTTTCGTTTGTCTGCTTGGTCCTCATACGTCAAATAGGACGGGGGAGTCCAGCATATATATATATATATATATATATATATATATATATATATATATATATATATATATATATATATATATATATATATACGGCTAACAATGCAGAGATTGGATTCCTCAAACTTCCGCACAATTTTGGGTAAGTTTTAACCCGGCTGCTTATACGTAAAAACACACAAACCTAACAATCCGATACGTCTCATAATCTTACAAATTCAAACCTCTGCATATCAATCAGCAAAAGCCCTAAACCAACTTATATTTCACATAAATACACAGACATTCAACCATATACATACATGAACGTACATACATATACATACATAAACATATATCCATATACATACACACCCATATACATGTATCCTTACATACATAAACATATTCATACATACAGAAATATACGTAAATATAAATATAGATACATATATATATATATATATATATATATATATATATATATATATATATATATAATACATATACACCAATATTTTTTAACCTCTTCTCCACTTCTCCTTATATATATATATATATATATATATATATATATATATATATATATATATATATATATATAAAAACTACTAACATAAATATACATTTATATATACACATCCAGCAGTGCAAACACACATACATATGCACAAACACATACACACATATACAGACACGGATAACACTGTGTAGGTACACAATACACATTCATATCGACAGGATGGCCATCAGGTTATAAAAGTCATAATCTATTAAACTTACAGTGACATATCATTATCATTGAAAGTATACGACCTCTATAATAAGTTAAATTTATAACGGTGTTTTCAATTAACTGTTAGTTCATATCTTTGATTTAAGAGATCAGTCTTATTTTTAAATCTAATTATTTCAAATTTTTCGTTAAGACATAGGTAACACGGGACATATAGGGAGATACATTCCCGGGCTTTCTTAATCAATTTCCATTTAACCGTAGGTGTTTTCTTCTTTTCTTTTAGAGTCAAAAAATACTTGGATAATGAAGTCATATACTTATAGTTACTGTTGTTAAAAGATTGCATATGCCACGCCAACGTTCCATGAATGGTTTCATGGTAATACCAATGTAAATTTTTTTTATATTTGGATTTTCTAGTGTTGAGATTGTACTAAGATAAACTACAGAATTAGTCATACAATTATTTTTTAGTGGACAATTATTACGATTCCTACAATTACATAAGTTGTTATTCGTGTCATTATACTTAGTATTGCTGCCTGTAACCTGGTGAGTAATCAAGTTTTCTGAGTCCCTATACTTGTTAAAGACTCTGTTGTTATGTTTTTTAATTATTTTCTCTAGGTTATCTGCACAACTATAGCTTAATTTAAGGGTATTAGGATTAAATATTTTACAAAGTGGGTTAATTTCAGGGTTTGGGAAATGTTTCTTGATGAGGTTTAGTTTTAACCATTATATTTTATAATTTATATGTCATAATTTTTAAATAAACAATTATATATATATATATATATATATATATATATATATATATATATATATATATATATATATATATATATATTATGTTATGCTAAAGCCTTTGGTCATTGTTGCATTTAAATCAACCCATTAATTGAAACCAGAAATTGTTTTTATTTGTTTATTTATTTTTTGTGTGTCATATATATATATATATATATATATATATATATATATATATGTATATATATATATATATATATATATATATATATATATATATATATATGAAATTGATTAATTAATTACCGCTCCTATACCATAGTCGCTAACATCTGAAGCCAATACGATTTCTGGTTTTGGATCGTAGTGCGCAAATGACGTCTGACGTATTTTCCTGATTTATTCAAACGCCTTGTGACATTTGTTAGTACAGTTCCACTTTACTCCTTTTTTGAACAAATTGTTCAGTGGATCTCTCAGATTCCACATTTTAGGTATATCGATTTGGTAATAGTTTACTAGTCATAGAAATTCTTGTAAGCTAGTAACGTTTTTTGGAGGAGGCATATTCTTAATTGCACTTGATCTGGTTGACGGCCATTTTTGTCAGTGTTTTGTCCTAGGCACTTTATTTTAGGCATAAACAATTCTCACGCATCCTCACTGTGCTTGAACTCGTATTCTCGTATTTTTTCAAAAACTATTTTCACATGCTTGCTACGTTGTTACCCAAAGACACATTTAATTAATGTATTATTCATAACTCTGCAATCACAATTTGCAAGCATAGTATCCATAGCTTGTCGAAATATAGCTGGAGCCACTTTTATTTTTAAATAGATTGAACTTATAAAATTCTTTGTGCGTATTTATAGTTTTAATTCCGAACATTCTTTTTCAAAAAGATCCAGCTTCGAAAAACTTTTTCCACCGTTTAAATTCGCAAACATTTTTTATGGACTTGATAATGGCTAGTTATGGGATTCTAAGCCTTTCTTCAACATTGCAGAAAAATCAGCACAAACACGATTTTTTTTTTTTTACTTTATATATACTGCTGGTGTTGCCCATTTTGAATGATCAAATTTTCAGTTACACCAAATTTTTTCAACTCTGTCTAATTTTTCATTGACTTGATCCAATACTGCGAACTGCACACTACGTTTTCGCTTAAACACTGGCGTCAGCCCTTTTTTCATTTGAAATTTCACTTTAACTTTGGAACACCGACCCAACTCATCCGACAGAACATCCGGAAATCAGTTTTTCAATACTGCCTTTAAATATTCACACTGTGTTTTTAAAATGATAGCTTGTCCACTTACATTTTTGCAATTAATATTTATAGGTAAATCCCATAACTCAAATAATTACGTCCAGTCAGTACCGAATAAGTTTGAAGTATTTTTAACACATAAGACTTAGCTTTTACACACGTCTTACGAAATGAAATAAAAAATAATTTCTTACTCGACACGCCACGTGAGATTTTCAAAGTTCTTTTTAATGTAGACTTTCCGTTTGCTTTCTGTGTAGCTTCGTTGATTATTGTGATATCATTACCAGTCTCTTGTTGCATCTTTCCAACCATCTTATTAATTTTCACATACAGACATTTATTTGGTTTTCAACGCTGTGTACAAATGTTTTTGTGAGAAATTTTCCTTGCTTTGATTTACAGTGTGACTTTTTATGTCCTATTTTTCCACACTAGTAGCTCTTTGAATACTTAAAGACAGTCGTCTCCGAGATATAACCTTTCACATCTGAAATATGGATTTTCATTTTTCACATTTTTCTTTAGCTTGTATGTATGCGCATCCGTTTTCTTTAATTTCTTCCGTATCACGTCTCAGATTTAGGATACTCTGAGATTCGTTTGATATTTCTTGTATTGTTAGTTTTTTTTTATTCTGCTCAAGTTTCGTTACAATTCTAGCACATATTTCTGCGTCTTTTTTCCTTGAACAAAAATTAACCCTTTAAACATCTCCGGAGGCAGTTCATTTAATTTGAATCTTTCATACTTCTTGTTAACAATTTCAGCATATGTGACAAAATCTTCGTCTTTTTTTTCGTCAGATTTATACACTTCCAACGAGTATTGAATAACGAACTTTTCTCGCTAAAAGTTTTAGTCAGAATATTTACTGCTTTTTCAAAGCATAATTCTCCTGTTTTTTCGGTAGAACAAAATTACAGTATTTTTCATGTTCTACCAGTGCTAACTTTCTCAACAAAAGTCTTGTTTCTTCTCGTCTTTCTAGTTGTTACAGTCTTCTCCGAAGATTTCCTCCTATCTTCTAAAATACGCAGAAAAGGTAATTGCATCATCTGAATTGTATGTGAATTCAGCTATAGCATTTGCCATCGCGTCGGAAGTGAAAGAACTTGGGGAATTTTCCGTTTTCTTCCGTATTATTTCAATTAAATGTTGTTGCTGTTTCTGGATTTCCAACAACTGCTGCTGTTGCTGTTGCTAATGTTGTATTTTTATCACTTGTGCTAGTAATTCTTCCATATTTAAGGAATACCTGTTTTCTTTTCCTTTCATTGTTGAACGCACCAAAGAAAAAGTTTTAACCAACGTGGTTCTAATTTCTTATCGTCAATGTTATCATCTGCGTGGAAGAAAAAAAAATGTATTTTTTCCTACTCCGTATGAGTTTCGATTCCTCGTCGACACAGTTATAACTCACTCCTAGCGGTTATAATGTATCTCGCTTAAGAGACTCGCCGTGACTTATTAGAAATTCTCCTCAACTGACTCTAAAGTACTTTGATTCACTTGGAGTTCTTTATTTCAGGCGTCTTGCCTAGTTCATTTGTGTTACAGGGGATGTCTTATTTACTCCAATAATAATGATATCACTAATAAGGGAAAATATTGATCGAGTCATTCATTTTCTATGGTTTATCAACCCTTTGCTGTTTATTTACAGACAGAAAATATTTTAATTGTAAGAATGTTTTGGCGATAATAATGATTTAGTTATATGAATCTTACTAATTAACTCAAAGCTGGAGAGAGAAGAGGTGGATACATACTTTTCCCAAGCGTATTTGTATGTAAGTGAATTTAACGAGCTCAACTGGAAATGAAACTCGACACTCTGATTAAGAATTTTGAACCATTATGCATTATACCACCTGCATATCCAAGCTAACAACACCTGCCATTCCCAAGCGGTTACCAATACCTGTATTCAATATCAGGCTCGACATTGCTTGTGTTTCAACGTGATGTGGCCTTGAAAGAAAATAGTATCTTGATTAAATATATCAAATAAGAGCAAAGTAGCATTTGATTTCTTTTCATATTCAAATAAGACAAAACTAATACGTTATTAATTGATTCCTTTTTTTTACAGTTAATCAACCTTTTGCAGGTTGTTTAAAGCCAGAAAATATTAAATATATTTTTAAATATTTTGGCGATAATAATGATTCACTGATACAAGTGCTACTAATTAACTCGTAGCTGGGGAGAGAAGAGGTGGATTCTTTCCATTCCCAAAGATATTTGCGCCTAAATGAATATAACGAACCCGTCTGAAACTGAAATTCGAGTCTTCGATTTTCAATTCTGATTTCCATTACACGACCCACACATCCAAGTTTACAGCACCTAGTATTGCCAAGCCGTCACCCATCTAAATACTGACCAGGTACAACGTCGCTTAACTTCGATGATCTTACGAGAACTGGTGTTTCGACGTGATATTGCTGTAAGCCCTACTTAATGCATATAAAAACTGATGTTTCCATAGTCTGATAAAAGGATGAGAATAGCTTAGCGCTGTGAAAAAAAGAAAAGTTTTCATTAGGTCTTGCTTTCCTGGAGTGACACAGAACACGAAATACATTTGAAAAACAACGAGTCAGAAAGATTTTGATGAAGACGAGTAAAAGATTTAATAAAGATGGGTGAAAGATTTTCATAAAAATGGGTGAAAGATTTTGATAAAGACAGGTGGAAGATTTTGATAAAGATGGGTGGAAGATTTTAATAAAGATGAGTGAAAGATTTTGATAAAGACGGGTGAAATATTTTCATAAAAATGGATGAAAGATTTTTATGCAGATAATTATAAGATTTTGATAATTACAAGTGGAAGATTTTGATAAAGACGGGTGGAAGATTTTATATAGATGGGTGAAAGATTTTGATAAAGACAGATGGAAATTATTTACACTCTTTACATTGTTCTAAGTGTTTTCCTCATCTTCTTTGTCATATTCAGGACGCTTCGATCATCGTACTCTCCGGCCTACTTCAGTCGATTGAAATTTCGGACTGAACCCTTTATTTCGTCCACTAGGATAGATTGTTTTAGTTCTACGTGCCATACCTCTTCTGGAGGTCTTAGTATCAGTTATCTCCCTGTAATTCAACTCCCCAATTTTTTTGTTCACCTCTGCGGTAGCCAGGCATTGAACTCACAACTCTTTGGGTCAAGTCACTGGATTCAAAAAACGCTTTTGTCCATTGGGCCATGTGTCCTTAAGAAAAGGCTGAAGACGTGAATACGGTAACGAAGATGAGGAAACAGTCTGAACAATGTAAATAGTGTAAATAATTACAATACATCATCTGAGAAATATAAACAGGTATATCTGAAAATATACGAAGATTTTAAGGGTACTGATCCATAATCGCCGAGACAGCTTAACAGCAAAAATGTTTGAGCCTATCAATAAATTGTCGGAAGGTTTAGTATTTACATGGAAGAAAATAACGTTCTGTATTGATTTACTGCAGATTACAAGAATTGCTGGCTTCAGAAACGGTTTTATCTTGAAAAGAATTTTTGTATTTTCTTTGACAGCTTGAGAAAAGCACAAGTGAAGGCATATACATGCCGCAAAAATAATCTGTAAAAAGAAGATGAAAATGACCGCATATTTTCAAAGTGAAGAAAATATCGTTCTCTGTCGGGGGTCTGCTAGAATCGTCTTCTTTATGTGGACGACTGGAACAGAATTCTCTCCAGGTTTGATAATATGTCATTCTCTTACGTTATTTACAGGAACGGCATTCCCTGTGTCGTCTGCAAACTCTACGACATCCACAAGTTGACAGGTCTTTGAAAGCTGTTGTTTATTATTAGCATTTTTTTAATTAATGATTTGAATCGTCGACGTAATTTTGTATTTGTAAGTAAACTGGGATCGCAAAGGAAATATTTGTCGCAGATTATTTCCACGTCACAGAGAATAAATCACGAAGTTCCAACTCGAACATCGGGGGCAGAAAGAAATGCCGAAAACTCGATTCGCAGGTACTATCTCATTAATCAAAATGCACGCCACCAGTCAGAAAAATAACTCATTCGCCACCAAACGCGGTAGCCAAAATTGCCAAATTCCCCAGATTCGAGAACACAAAGTTCTTTTATCAGCCGAACATTTTTTCCATTCGTCGACAGCTGGGAGAGGATGTTCATTATTTTGCATATCAAAATACTTTTATTGCGACTCCTGCGACGGATTTTTTTTTTTTTTTTTTAATTCAAATATTCCGTCTTCAGCATGTCATGCGGAATACGTGCCCTTTTGTTTGGTAAGTAATTTTCTTTTTCGCCACATTTTCCGTCGTAGAATACACGCGACGCGCTGTCGCTTGGTTTGACGAGGTATGTCGCTGTTTTCTTCGCTATAGTATTAAAAAATATTAAAAATAATTGAATTTCGATCACTTAACGAATTCATTCTCAATCTTATTCCAGATTTCTTATTTCTTTATTTCCCCGTTTTTTGTTTTTTTTTCATTTGGACTTCAACTTTTGAAGCACCTCATAATGAGCTTTTATCAATTATTTCTCTGTATGGTCTTACTTTCTAACAACCAGAAACCATACCAATCACAGAGCCTTCATCATTATAAGAATAAAAGAAAACGTTTAACAAAAATAGAATAATCCCTGAGCTTTTTCCAATAATGGCTTGTCAGGAAGTTATTGATCGTAAGTCACCGAGTGCGAACCAAATCCTCGTAACAATTGCGTTGATAAAAACGCAATTATAAGCGATAGATTCAAATCTCCTCCCTAACAGATATTTTTAATGATGACCTAAATACTTTCTCGATAATTTCTTCATCCAAGTGTAGTAGAGGGCGACGTTTCAGTAGATGTAAACGGATGATTTTTATGTCGTCTTAAGAATTCAGTTCGATCTTTAATAAGCGCCCACGGTTCTATACTAAACTGGTCAATACTTTGAGGCCTGAGAGAGATAAATATATCAAAACGCTGCTCGATTGTTTTTTATTTTTTGGTGGGCGAAGGCATACTGATCAGGTTAATTATTTCACAACGGTGCTCGGAATCATTGGCAGTAATAGGTATAGAATAGAAATGTATATGCTGATTTTATAGACAGTTTCTCCTCGCGTATAATATCTGCACATAACATACATCCTATGACTTCTCTGCAGATTATGGAGAAATAAATCTACTGTCAGGTGTATATGCTATGTCGTTTACCAGGGACTTCTTTACCATAATTAGCAGATCTCACACTGATTGCCATTTCACAATATTAGGGACATTATACATTAGTTCTAGGTAGTCTTCCGTTTGTAAGCAGAAGGAATGGCTGTTCGGTCTTAATATAATCGGAGTGCGGTTATATGTATTAATTTGTTAATTTCCTCTGCTGATTTCTTGGCGGTTCTTATTTTATTGACTTTTAAACGTCGTGTACACAACTACAGGTTTGTCCTCAAAAGAAAGAAAATCAAAAACCGGTTAGCCTTTTTTGTTATTTGCTTCTTTTTTTTTGTTTTGTTTTTATATTATTTTGGTTCACCAATTTATGATGATTTATTTTAATATTCATGCTCTCCTTCTCCTTGTTTATTTTTTTTCTTCTTATAGACAATATGTCCGTTTTGATAGCATTAAAAAAAAATTCCGTAGATACCTCCCCCTACCGGCGACAGATTATTTAAATATCGGTATAAGTGTAACCCACCGGCGATGAAATCCTTTTATCGTTGAGACGCCAATCAACACACCTGTCACTTCTCAACTCACTCACCAGATTCCCCCGGCTCCGAACTCTTTTTCCTCTTTTTAATCTCAGTCTCGAGTCGCTAGCTTTGCTGAGTAATACCGATCTTAAGTTCATTCGGCTTTCTTTTCTCTCGTCGGTTGGAGTCGGTGTCTAGTCTCCTTCCCTAAAATCTTACGATATTGGGATTAATGGCGAAATCTAGTATGAATCCCGTATGTATATTCTGTACCATAAACAATATTGCATAATTCCTGTCGAAGATTGCATAATTCCTGTCTATGTCTGTGGCAAAGTTTCGTCTCTCATGTCCGAATTCAGCTTCTGAAGTCCGGCTGGAATAACTCCTTCAATGAAATGCACAACACTCTTGATAACTCTAACAACAGTTTTATTGAAATGTCTCTATCAGCTACTGCAAATCGAAATATTTCACTGTAGGGGTGGTGATCTCGAGATTATGGTCACTACCGTTAAGTTAATCGTCAGCTTGTCAACCTTTCCTCAGTTCTGTATATATATATTTGCTAAGACCGATAAATTTTAAGTTCGATCCTTGTTGGAAACCTAAAATATGACCAAAGTTATCTTCATTACATATATATTGCCGACCTTCAAGTGATTGGATAGTTGCATATACCGTACCGGTGACACTGGTCAATGTTCGAGCATAGGTAAAAATCAGAATTTCGAATAATACTTCTCACGGTAAGATGGCTCCCTATGCCTGGAAAGCGGACATAAGTGAATGTTTATCTTCCTGCGTAACCTTGTTTGATTTTCGGTCTTACTATGGCCAAAATATGCGCATAGAATAGCGATTATCGTTGCCGAAAGTAGAATCGGCATTCCGAGTTCAAATTTCGGCCAAGTTCGTTGAGTTCACTTTTGCCCAATACTCTTATGAAAGGCATGAATCCATCTTTTCTCACTCCTCCACAAGCGACGGGTTAAATAGAAGGGTGAGCTGCAGTCTCTAGCCTTCGCTGGCAACCAGTCTGGCAACACTACACAGTAAAAATGTAATATCTGCAGAAACCAGTTAGAGTGTTGAGTCTAGTTTATATGAATGAGTTACTTCGCCCAATGATTTAAATAAACGTGTTTTTTTTTTTTAGAATCCCGTCTTTCACGTCTTCTGTAGTATCTAGGTATCATTGAAGGTCAATTGTTGTAGTTTTGTAGGACAGTTCTAGTTGAACTAATACTCTGCTTCCATCAAATCTGGGGACATAAAGACGATCAACATCAGACTTAGGATGATGTATGAGGTGTCAGGTGAGAAGATTTCTCGTTTTGGCGCCCATTCGCTTAATCACAGTTACAGTTCAGTTAAGAATGTTAAAACTGTATTGCACCACAGGGACAACCAAGGTGTTTATGGGAGTTATTCTGTTTTTTTTTAAATTTCAGCTCGGTATTCAGTACCAGACGCACACGCCTCTAGTACTCCTTTCTAAGCTTTTCCTTCATTTGGGTATGCTATATTTCTCTCGCTGACTCTTGGGTATTTATAGGCTGTTTTTGTTCCAGTTCCCTAATCTTTGTGACAAAATCTAGATCTATTGAGTGTGTTTCTCACATTCTTGAATGTTACTTTTGCACATTTATCTAATTATTATTATTATTATTATTATTATTATTTATTATTATTATTTTAGTTTAATTATTTTAATATTTATTTAATTTAATTATTATTATTAATATAATTATTATTATTTCATCTAATTATTTTATTATTATTTCTTTTATTTATTTTTTATATTATTATTCTAATTATTATTATTATTATTTTATTTTATCTAATTATTTTATTATTTACATTATTTAATTTTTATTATTACTATTATTATTCATCTAATTATTATTCTTTTATTTTATCTAATAGTTATTTATGTTATTCATTATTATTCATCTAATTATTATTATTATTATTATTTTATCAAGTTATTTTAATATTATTTATTTAATTTAATTTTTATTATTACTATTATTAGTTATCTAATTATTATTTATTTAGTTATTATTATTATTTATCTAATTATTATTATTATTATTATCATTATTCATCTAATTAGTATTATTATTTATTTTATTTAATTTTTATTATTATTTATCTAATTATTATTATTATTTTAATTATTTTATTATTTAATTTATTTAATTTTTTTATTACTACTATTATTTATCTAATTATTATTATTTTATTTTATCTAATTATTATTTTATTTTATCTAATTATTATTTATTTTATTTAATTATTATTATTATTTTATCTAATTATTTTATTATTAGTTTTCTAATTATTATAATTATTTTATCTAATTATTTCATTATTATTATTAGTAGTAGTTTTCTAATTATCTAATTATTTTATCTAATTATTTTATTATTATTTATTTTATTTTATTTTATTATTATTATTTATCTAATTATTATTATTATTATTTGTTTTATTTTATTTTATTATTATTATTTATCTAATTATTATTATTATTATTATTATTATTATTTGAACAAATTCTTTGTGACCTGAATTTGTTTTATAATTCCTTGCCGGGTCATAACCAATGACTAGGGCAAGTGAAGCGTGCAATATTTTGTTGTTTCAAATTAATTAAACAATTGCCGGCTATTCACAACAACAACAAACATAAATGGACAAATCTTTTTGCAGGACATTGGCATACATATATTATACAACTTGGATGGTACATAAATTAAAAATATGTAAGTATATGACATCATTACTATTGCATCATACACAGAAATAGCACGAATTACGCCACCAGTAAGAGGCAGAGAAAGACTTAAAACGTTAAGGGTCTCTCCGTATTCGTTCACAGTACCAGGACACCGATTCTTGGGACCTGGAACAGACCTAGGTAAGTTAAAATATCTGCCTCCGTTATATAAATTAGACCTAGCGGCAAAGAAACACGATTTCGCTTACAATAATCCGAACATTAGTACTGTAGAAGCAGATGAACACTTCTACAAGGACACAGAGGGAACAGGAATACTTGGAATTACTGCTAGAACGGCTATCAAAACAAAACACTTACTTGAACTTGATAGCAGTTTCAGAGGGAGTCCTACCGACATTGGGACTGACGGTTTTAATTTGTTGGGTAGTGATCAAATCATGGCGGACAGTTCGCATTCATCTGAGGAAGCTTCTGACGGGGGGCAGAGCAACGGATGGAAGGGAAGAAATATAGGTGGTTACCTGCCAATTTCGAGCGGAAATCACGTTCGAACGTACATCTTTCGAAGGAGTTTCAAAAATATTGTATAAACAACTGACATGAACAAAGTAAATGGACATTTTGTTAAATTCAAAGGTTCGGACACTGGAATTCAAGACGTGGGACATTATGCATGGGCAGAGCCTGAATCGGAGGACTACTTAGTTCCGTATTTCTTATCGACATGGGTAACATTACCGAAATGGGAGCAAACGATTTGAAACGCTAGTTCATACCGAATTTCTAAAAAGCGGACTCATGATCGACAAAATCATATGCGGCGAATGGCTGACGAAAAACAATGCGGAGGTATTCGTTCCTAATCCGAGCCCATACTTCGACATTTACAAAGATATCGGTACATACATAGGATACGGTAACTTAATTGGTATAACTAAGGTACCGAATACTAACTTCAGATTGATACAGCCGATGACAGGTACAGACGCAGAATTGCCAAGAGAGATGGTGCGCCAGGGATTTTGTTGATTTGTTGCTTTATAAGACACAAATCCCAAACCACAACAGGAACAGTTTTAGCTTTATTATTATTATTATTATTATTATTATTATTATAAAGAATAATATGACCGGAGAACTCCATCAGATGTGCACTAAACTGACTAATTGTTCTTACCCAGATATAAATTTTAGACGTACACGCCCTCCAATATATTCGTCGCTTTTAACTTGCTTTTGTCGCGTTGATTATCATTGCAACCGATTTTGTTTTCAAGACTATCGACAATTGTAGATACGCCTGTGTTCTTTTTACTTGTATGCATTCTTGTTCTATGTATAACTCGAAGGAAACAGAAGAATTGTAGAAATATGATGTACTTTTCTTTTTCTTTTTTTTTCGCGCTTTTATGGAAGAGATTTAAAATACTGGAAAATTGACATCAATCTTAATCACGTCTCTTTCTGATCTTCGGAAAATAAATGATTATACAATAGGAATCAAAGCAAATAATAATAATAATAATAATAATAACAATAACAATAATAATTTGTGGATTTGTTCAATGACATCTTGATGTTATCGACCGTGAGGGTCGATCTCAGCGCGTGGCAGCTTTGGAAAAGGTCTGAAAGCCATAACTCAACCCATGTCAGTGAAACTGGGGAGACGGAACTGCTTGGAAGCTGTTGATGATTGTACTAGCGCGAAGTCACAAGTCACTGTGACAGAGGTTTTCAGCGTTCTGACCATATTCGTGAAACTGATCTCGTCAGATATGCTCTCCCCCCAAAACTGCAACTAAAGTCAACTCAGCATATTTGCCGTATAAAGCAAAGACTAGCTCAGTGGATTAAGCAGGCGTTTTACTATTATTATTATTATTATTATTATTATTATTATTATTATTATTATTATTATTATCATTATCTTTATTATTATAATTATCATTATTATTATAATAATAAGAAAAATAAGAAGTAGAATTATTATTATTATTATTATTACAATAAAATTCACACGTTAGAGAAGCAGATTTTGCATTTGACCGTAAAGGAAAATTCGAAGTATTAAATAAACGCAATATGCATAACTGAAACATTTCTACCCAAGAAACTGTAGGTTTGATTTCACTAAAATAAATAGTGTGTGTGTGTGTGTGTGTGTGTGTGTGTGTGTGTGTGTGTTTCACTGATTACTTATCTCCTAATATAATGAATTAAATATTTTGTTAAAATCCATTTCTTTAAATTGACTCATTTATTTAGGATAACTTTTACTTTTAGAAAAACCTAAGAAAAGTTCATCTGTTTTATTTTTATTAGCCTATCAAGAAAACAGATTAACTTTTCCTTAGGTTATATATATATATATATATATATATATATATATATATATATATATATATATATATATATATATATATATGTATATATATATATATATATATATATATATGTATATATATATATATATATATATATATATATATATATATATATATATATATATATATATGTATATGTATATATATATATATATATATATATATATATAACAGTTTTAAATTACATCGACATTGTCTACTCAACTTTCTATTATATTTTCATTGGGGTTTCATTTTTAAACTTTGTTATTTTTATTCCCCACCCGCCACAGACAAATTGTACACATGGGAAATAGTTAGCACTACATAGAGACTTTGAGGTATTATGGTGGCTGTAGTAAAAATGGTAAGTAAGAATGAGTTGATTTGGTGTAAGTAATACTGTAGTATATTTGGCTGAGTAATTGTGGTTAGCTAAGTTTAAGATAAGAAAGATTGAAGACCAGCTTTCTCCTATATCCCTCTTTGGCCTTGTACCACATTTTGTTATTTGCTAATCATTAATTGAGAATTATAAGAAGACGTTAGCTGCTGTATAAATGAATTATGGTTATTCTACAAAGTATTAAATGAAGATTACGGATTCTTTTTTATATTGTATGAATACTTTTTACATTCATTAAAATGGATAAATGGGATTTATTTCTATTAAATCTTTCTTTTTCTGTTTGCTATGCATATGTAGTTATTATGCATCTGTGTACATTTAATTATATGAAAAACATGTTTATTCATTAATTGGAAATACGATAAATTAGATATTTGTGTGTATGAATATTTGATCCCCCACTTTATATGCACGCGTGTATGTGCGTGTGTGAGTGTATGTGTAAAAGAGAGAGTATGTGTGTGCCCGTGCGTGTATGTGTGCGTGTGCATTGTTATATTAAAAACAATAATCAATATTTATATAAAGCGACAGATCGACAATAAACAAAATATCATCCAATATATGGAACCGTATTTAAAATATTTTTGATTAAAAAATACAATTCGAAACCTCGTAAAATATTTGACAATCTCAAAATATTACATAAAACACATGAAATGATGACATATTGAATTTCAAAATGTAACACGAAAGTCTATGAAAAATAAGAGGTTAGCCAAAGGATATACCTATCCTTATTGAAAACAATTTGGCCATACTGTTTGAAAATACACTAATATAAATCAGTCAGTTATGTGCCTTATACACGCTTAGGCGATCATGTATCTTTCGATACATGACTGACGAGGCAGATTTTTTTTCCTGTAATAGGTTGCCATTTCTTGCTGCGGTAAACCAGTTACCATCCAAGGTCATAGAACCCGGTCTTGCTTGGGGGAGAAGAGGATCATACCTTGCCGTAGGATATTATCACGTAAGTGAGTGTAATGGAAATTCCAACTCGGCTCTCCGATTCCTCAACCCGAGCCGCTATCCTTTACTCCAGCGCGCCTCCTCTAATATAGATGATATGACTAAATCGGTTGTCTTGAACCAACAATATTTTCGTCATCTTCATAGATTAGTTGGAATTTTAATATAAAATGTCTGTTGTATAGTGTACATGATACATGATTAATACCATATATACTCGAGTATATCACAAGTTTTATTATCAGTTTCTACGCAAAAAACAGGGGTTCGCACTATACATAGGCAATTATTTTGAAGAGATTAAAATCATGCACTTTCGGTGACCGGTTGCATTATAGTATAATGTCTGTGGAAGATGAACTTCGTGTGGGTCTATCAAAAACACGACCCAATATTAAAGATTTGTGCAAGAAACATCAGGCTCAAGTTTCTCATTGAATTTTTAATGAAAATAAATGCAATCCATTTAAACTGAAGTTTTTTAATACATGTGTAATAACCGTAGAAGCAAGATATAGGTATATGTACGTATACAATATTTTTACAGTTTGTCTTTGTATTTTTTTGTAAATAAATCTGAAGATGAGTACTTTTATTTTATTTTAATAATTGAAAGCTTTTTTTGCATAAGACAATGTTATGTGTAATAATAATGGACTATGGCGGACATCATAAATACTGCGCCTCAAGAGGGTGCGGCGTTCAGTTCAGAGTTCAGTCCTTTTTGGACGACTCGGCTAGACGGTCGAACTCTCTGCCTCTGAGGCAGAGGGGAACTCTCTGCCTTTGGGCAGAGAGGAACTCGGACGAGGTTCCGCCGAAGGGCGGAGCCTCGTTCGGGGAGGTTGACCGGCCCGATCTCGTTTATACGGGATCTACGGGCTATTTTTTGGCCGAGCCTACGGGCTCGGGTACCCCACTTTACACCCGGCCTTGTGCCACATCTGTCCCTCGTGGGGAGGACACTAAATACTTCAGTTCAGAGTTCAGTCCTTTTTGGACGACTCGGCTTGACGGTCGAACTCTCTGCCTCTGAGGCAGAGGGGAACTCTCTGCCTTTGGGCAGATAGGAACTCGGACGAGGCTCCGCCGAAGGGTAGAGCCTCGTTCGGGGAGGTTGACCGGCCCGATTCCGTTTATACGGTATCTACGGGCTATTTTTTGGCCGAACCTACGGGCTCGGGTACCCCACTTTAAACCCGGCCTTGTGCCACATCTGTCCCTCGTGGGGAGGACACTAAATACTTCAGTTCAGAGTTCAGTCCTTTTTGGACGACTCGGCTAGACGGTCGAACTCTCTGCCTCTGGGCAGAGAGGAACCCGGATAAGGCTCTGCCGAAGGGCAGAGCCTCGTTCGGGGAGGTTGACCAACCCGATCCCGTTTATACGGATTCTACGGGCATTTTTGGCCGAGCCTACGGACTGGGGAATACCCACGGTAAACCGGTCTTGTGCCACATTCGACACACGTGGGCGTGTTGTTGAACATCTACAGTTCAGAGACAGTCAGCAGAGTCAGACGATTACTGTAAGACATTGGAATAGTGATACTTGTCGAGACAACATAGTTCTCTCTAACTAAACCTGATTGTCATTACTAACACTTCTACTTCTTTGTACATATTTCGGTTTATAATATATCTGTGTTATTCCGTACCTGTGTTCGAGTCATTCTTCATTGGTTCTACCTTTGTACCATCACCGTGCTACAAGGAACTTGGACCATAACAGACAATTAATTTATTTCAGGGATTCCTCGAGCCGCTGGAATGTTTCCTTGTGGTTCCGCTCCAGCAAAAAGTTTGAAAACCACTGCATTATACATATGTGTATAGAATATTTTTTACTTAGAATGACTTGAATTATCATCACCCGAACTATGTGTCTCAACTCACGGGACAGCCTGCATTATGTACCGATTATCCTGACAAAAAGGTTGTCATTGGAAAGATAATACCTCAGCGAAATGAAAATGAATGCAACTTTGACATATCTATGACTTCTTTATTAATATAAGGTATTTGTTGATTTTAAGTGACACACATAAAGGATGGGGTTTTGCTCTTCGTGTAGGGACAAAAGGGATGTAACTTAGGCTACGTAGGATGCAGGCCCGGGGTAAAGGGTCTACCGCATCAGATATTTTACGGTAAGTATTTTTTTCTCAACATTTTGGGGTAGATTTGCACAAAAAAAGAATGAAAACCATTTATTTGTTATAAAATATATCTCGGGTGATGTCTAGTGCTCAATATGCGTTTTCAGTATGCCTAGTAGTATTATACAGAAGCTGGGGTCGCATTATACATGAACAATTTGAAATGGATCAGGTTTTTCACAGAGACATTTAGGGGCTGCCCTGTATATGAAGTAGGCTTATATACGATATTCCCTAATGAATTAAGTGCATTGACAAGGAGTTAGATACTATTGAAAAACACAAACTTGTTGTAAAAAAAAATACATATCTTTTTACATGGTCGGGAAGTAAACGTATTGAAGTATGTTTATGAATATAATTGTGAATCTTTTTCTATTTTCTTTGCTTAAAAATATATATTTCAAAATTTGGTCGAAGTTTTGCTATTTTTGCCTTTTAATTTGTACCTGTCCTAACCGCTAATTGCATCCTCTAAATATGAATACCTTTTTATTTCTTGATAAGTATGAGATTTGCTCGTCCAAAAGATCCTTGTGGTAATAAAATAAGCACATCTCATCCACCCTCTAGCTTTTAACCATTCATTCAATAAACATTTTTCAGCACTGAAGGAGAATGAGTCAAATAAAGCTTCATAAGCTTCTACTTAGACTTGTTACTTATTATAGCCCCCCCCCCCCAAAAAAACAAAAAAAAACACAACTTAAAGTAGACTATATATGGTACTTATTGAAATGTGGTGTCTGTGTTTTTGTCAGTTTAGAATACCTTTAAATTGAAGTGTCACACTTACCAAGTGACGCCAACTGCTAATATTTCAAAGCCATGACATGTAAGACTGCGTCCTACATTCTCGACTTCTAATTGACAATAGCTCAGACGCCATATTAGTTATTTTGGGACATTTAATTTCTTTTTTCTTGTTAACGATCAGTGATGGCCGAAAGTAGTAGAATTTCTAAATTCAAGTTAACTGAATTAAAATGATTTATCCATTAATGCCCACTGTAAAATCCGGTGTGATATGGTTTTTTAAAAAATACGATATTTTATAAAAACAAAAATCACGTATTAATTATGGGTTTATAAAAAAAAAAACTCCAGTATTTATTATAAGTTTATAAAATAGTCGGTATTATAGATTTCTACATACGATCATTAATGGCCACCTCAGATATCTCGGACGATTTCGGATAACCGGAAACCAATGCCACGCAAAAATATGTGATCCAAGAGGAGTTGATCTGTGATGTCCGTAATATGTGCTGGGCTCACCCAAAGAGATACCATAAATAATCGCTGTAATAGATGCCGCATCAGAACAAATGTGTCAGGTGCATTGGAGGGGGTTTCCTACAAGGTGCTCGACGGGTGCAGAAGCGATCCTTATAGGGTGTCTGAGGCTACGTCGACATAAAACAGGGGGAGACTTACCACACACACACACACACACACACTCGCATACATATATTAGCACAAAAGACAACCGGATGATTGTAAGTCATTCGACAGTATAAAAAACTTAGTAAAATCTTAATAGACGTACTGACTGTTTTATTTAACTGAACATGTTTAAATGAAAAACTGTTGCCTTTGATCAAAGTGTTCAAGCATACTGAAACTGAATTTCGTCGTGTCTTTATAATGTCACCTGATCATAGTGTTATTCATATTCGACATTAGAATTGATACGTCGCACTGTGATACAACCTCAGAGAGAATAGTTCTCAAAACAGAAATTTGGAAGGCATATCCTATTCTGTAACCTCATGGTAATGAATGCTATAATAAACCCTCGGCGTTTCTTCTTGTGATTTATTATGTGTGTCACTTAAAATCAACAAATACCTTATATTAATGAAGAAGTCATAGATATGTCCAACTTATATCTCAAAAGTAAAGTTTACACAACTCGACCAAGAACTCTGGATGAGTTCAAACAGAGAATTCAAGACGAAATTCACAGTATCCCAGCTGAGATGTTGCAGCAGTCAATGAGGAATCTCAACAGCAGATTTCAAGAATGCATTCGTACAGGAGGACGCCATCTACAGGACGTAATTTAAAAAAAATGAAAATTCCATCATTGTTTCTTAAATGGCATGTTTTAAGGTTTCAATTACTATGAATTAAATATTTTTCTTCCATCACTCTTGGTTTTATTGGATTTTTAAAAAGTTCCCGTTTTGGGTGGTCACGCTGTATATGAAGAAATATAGTTTTACGGTGTGCTATATTTATGGGATAAAGTGCTCAATATCAGAGATAGAGCGTATGTAAATATAAATATAAAAGTGAACATTAAACACTCAGAGGCGACAGGCTGTTTCATACTAGACTTTAGTGTTCACTTATATATATATAGAGTGCACGTGTTCAAATTTAACTATGTATTCTCTCTTTTTATCTTCCTTTCCTCATATGAATTCTTTTTTCTTTTCCTTCTTTCTTTATTTAAAATTCGCCCTTTTCCTTTTCTACAAATCGTTTTGAATTGTTTTGTTATCCTTTTAAAATTCTGCAGCCACCAATTCCTGAGGCCGTCGCAGAGGAAAACAACTTTAAGAAATTAGTTGCCGATCTTGTATTTTTATTTTTAGCGAAAATCGATTTTCAATCAATTATTTTTACGCTTTACCAGGAAACGTTAGTTTCCATTCTTATTTTGAATGGAAGAACATTTTTTTCTTCTTTTCATGAGCACATCTTGCAATAAGCGGCGTAATTTGAAAGCGAATATCGATAGCAAACATATGAGGTTTGATATCATTAAAAATTATGGCTGTCATGAACTGCTTAATGTCAGAAAGATTTGTTCCTTATACATTCGCACAGACGCGCCCAAAAGTGACGAATCTTTAAGAAGTCTTCACTACTCTTCGAGGTTGGATGGGCTGAAATTAGTCGACCAATATTAAGTCTACTCTGACTAATAATCTATAAGATCTGATCTTCTGCCCGTTACATATTGTCTGCCTGTAACTTCTCATGTACATATGCAGTGCGCATGCGTATGTCTGTGTTGTACGTGAGTGTTTGATATGCTTGCGCCATTTAATATACCCACAGGCGTACAATGTATCTTTTTCATACAGCCTGGACAACCCCGACACTGGATTAACGCAATAAAATCATAAAGTTGGAAACATGAATAAATAAATTTTAAACCCTGGAAAAATCAGGTAATTGTAACGTTTTACTGAACTTTTCGTAAAGTGTTCGGTAATAAACAGAATTATTTTTATAGTCACTTTTTTTTTTTTTTTTTTTTTTTTTTTTGTAGAAATATTTTTAGGTCTGTCGTCGAATTAAAATATACATATGCACACCTAAACATTTATACGCACACAATGTCAATGAAATAGAAATGGATAACTTTACCGCGTGGATTAATTCCCTTTTCTCTCTAGCAACAACCCCCGGGTTAGAGAAAAAGAGTATAAACCGAAATGTGTGCCCCTTTGAAATTGTTCCGTGAATTATTCTATATTTAAGCGGAATATGTTTCCTAATAAATGTAATATTTAAATTAACGCTAATGGGCATAAAACTACTGCTACTACTACTACTACTAATGATAATAATAATAATAACATACTTAAAAATTGTTGAAGTCACGCCAATTAACTTGAGAGTGAGGCTGAGTAAACAATTAAGAATACCACTAAACCAAAATTAATTTACCAACAAATCAGTAATTACAGCAGAAAACCACACAGACGCACATATATATCTTAGTATATTGCTGCCACATATGGTCTGGTGATCCTCTTATTTACCTTAAATAAAAATAAAATCCAAAGAAGAATCAGCAATATTACCGATCCTTATCTGATTACACGGCTTCAGTCACTTTCTCACCGCCGTAGGGTTGCCACCCTGTAGCTTTTTCTATAAATACTTTCATGGTAATTGTTCGGATGAGCTCTTTGCTATTGTACCTAGACCTTCCGAATTTAAGGGCACTACTAGACTGGCATCAAGGTCTCATCAATTTACGCTGAGCTGGCTAAATGTAACCGCAAATTCTATGATAACAGTTTCTTTTTTCGCAATTCTTGCTTGTGGAATTCCATTCCGGCTCTGAATTTTCCAGGCAACTTTAATCAGCAAAATGTTAAATGCAATATCAATCGCTATCTACTGTCTTCCTGAATACTCTTCTATTGTTCTCGCTTCATAATAATGTTTCTTTTTTCTAAGTCTTCCACACCCAGTAACCAATTGTGTCTTAGTAGCTTTACTGCCTTGTTTCAAGGGGATGAAATCGATTATATATACACACACACACACACATATATATATATATATATATATATATATATATATATATATATATATATTACATATAAATGAAATTCAAAAATACCTCATGTAAATGGCCAATTTTTTAAAATTATCTTATGATATATTATTTTTATTTCAGATGTTACCCTTTTTCCTGTCTTTAAATTAAAAAAAAAAAAAACAATCATAAAAACCTACGCTAAGTTTTAAAGATTGAATTCTATTGTGTATTTTTTTCATTATTGAAACAAGATATTAATATTTTAAAATATAGGTCAAGGTTATATTTCCAACTGTGTTTAAGTTTTGTCTACACGGGTTCCTGGGTCTCTGGTTGTGTTTTACTTCTTCCCCTTCCATTTTCCCCCTCTCTGTTTTATCTTTTTTTCTTTTCTTTTTGTCTCTTTCTTTCTTTTAATGTTTTTCTCTTACTTTGTCATCTTTCCCTTCCTCTTCCTTCCTGTTTCTTTAAAGTTTAAAAATCTTTAAGCGACCTTTTTATTTCAATTCCAAACCCTTTGGTCTTGATAAAATTCGTAAGAATAATTTCTTGCGGGAGAAATGGCCATTCAAGTGGGGGTATCTTTGAATTTAATTTATATATAATTTATTTATATATGCTCTATAATAAATACATTGCGCTCTCTTTGCGAATCAGTTTTAATATTTATATTATTAGGATTCACTAGGATTACTTACCCACAGATTTTTACCTATATATATATATATATATATATATATATATATAGTCAAACCTAATGAGCCAGACAAACCTACCAAGGTTTCACTTAGGCAGATCGTCAGGGTTTACTCGTATCGGTGTTTTTTCTTTGTGCTTTGAACCTGTATCTGTGCGATTATTTTCGACAGACTTTTTATGTTCCTGGCTCTTTCTTTTTTAAAACTTTTTTTTTTCCATTCGAGATTGATTTAACTATTAGTAAATCAAGAATTCGAAGGTTTTTCGAGACCAGTATAGTTACCTATATATATATATATATATACACGACATGCAAATCTATATATCAAACTAATACTGGCTAAGCAAATGACAAAATGGCAAGAAATCTATAAAAACGCGTTTCGATCCGAGGATGATCTTTTTCAGACTAATAATGATATTATTGTTGGTGTTAGTTTTATTTATAAAAGAATACATTCAGTGCATTAGTCTTTCATCGTAATATACCTGACCATAATTCCGACTAATAAAATGCAGTTTTGATGAAAAAAGAAAATATTCCAATGAGTTACAAGCTAATCATGCAGTATATTCGTATTGAAGTCAGCTCAAACCCCAAAACGTTTGCTTTCTGCTTTACTAATATAAGCTTAGAAAATATACAAACGTGTTCGAAGCCTAAATAATTATGTATTTAATAGAGACTTGTATTTGCATTCAAGTAAAAGGATACCATTTCAAAATAGTGATTTTTTTATTTTCCTTTTTTAAGCAAGAGGCTAAGTATGCTCCATGTCGTAGACATAAAACAATCTTATTTGTATTTTTGTCACTTTGAATCATCTTGAGGTAAAGCTTTTCTGACTACAGAAGACAGTTACACAACTCGTCTAATGATTTGTCATTACTAAGCGATACTGTTGAATATTAATATTAGACGTTTCCTTATGTGAAAATATTTGACATTAATTTAGCGAACAACCAGTGCTACTCGAGGTCTGCTTTTCTTCACTCCCCGGTCATTGAACAGGGATCAAAGTGCATTATCTGTTCTAATGTTTCATAGTAATGTTATACGTTTACCTATGAGAAAACATTTGGTATTCATTTACTAAACGTCCAGTTTTACAAGAGTTCTGCTTTTCTTCACTTCCTTTGATCAAAGTGTAGTATCTGTCCTTCCCATCTTTAATGGTAATATTAGAACGTTTCCTTATAAGAACACATTCAGCATTCATTGACCGAGTAACCAATCCCGCTTTCGGTTGAAATATATAACATCTTTCTCTTAAACCAATTTTTTCAGGAAAATAAGATTTTCAAGTATTGTAATAGTTATTATTCTTTCCGGTACTGATAGAGGTTTCCTTGCTAACCTTTTGTTTGAATTTGTGTAGATAGTCAACAACTTGATTATAACATTATTTCCTTTCACGTTACATACGCTATCCATTTTAGTTTTTACTGCTGTTGGCATTCCCCAAGTGATGCAGTTTCTCTTATTTCGTATAGTTATTTGTGATTCTGTAGCGACAGTCCACGAGGTTCTGAGAAGACTTGTTCTCGCGAAGACATTCAGGTGCAATTCCTTCAAATCCATTTTAACCATTGATCTGAGAAAGCGTCTGTATATAGATGACATTTTCTTATATTTCAAACGGGTTTGTCGCCATGCATGACACCGATATATGAACATCTCCATTTGACTTAGTGGTCATTTTATGCCGAAAATGATTTTGAGTGACTTTCATTTGGTCTCCAAAAATGCATTGCTGGAGACATTTCGTTTTCAAAAATGTATTGCTGGAAATATTTGGTTTTCAAAATTGTATTGCTGGAAAAACTTGGTTTTCAAAAATGTATTGCTGGAAACATTTGGTTTTCAAAAATGTATTGCTGGAGACATTTGGTTTTCAAAAATGTATTGCTGGAAACATTTGATTTTCAAAGATGTATTGGTGGAAACATTTGGTTTTCAAAGATGTATTGTTCGAAAATGTATAGCTGGTAATACTATTTTTCCAAAAACGTATGGCCGACAACCTTATTTTTTCAAAAACAGCCTTTCTGTTGGACATAGTTTATCGCCGTACCCAATATGCATATGCAGTATACCGTCATACCCATGGACGCGGATGCAGTTTACCGTCATACCCATGGACGGTCTCCATTTGATGATGCTATTTAAGAACAATATCTCATCATTGCTCGCACGCTAGGTCCATGATATCCTTAGTATCCTTCTGTAGAACCACATCTCTGTCGCCTCGAGTCTCTTCTTCATCTTTGAGGAAATCGTCCAACATTCGATGCCGTAAAGAAGGACAGAGGTTACGTAACAGCTCAGTATTCTTCTCTCCTCCTTCTCTTTTCTCTGTTCCCAAAGATATCCTATGGCAGCTCGACACCGGAGCAGTTGATACAGTGAACAGTCCTAAAATAGTCATCTAAAATATACATCTTTGTACCGGGTTAAATAATGTATTTATTTATAGTTTCGATATTAATTTATAGTTCCGATGTTTAAAATCCAAATGGCTTTTCCGAAATCAGTACTTCGTTGTACGACCAGGTATACATGCCAATTTACTGATTTTGTAATGTGAGGAAATTATATGTTTCTTCTATTCTATTTACACTGCTTACATTGTTCGGACTATTGTCCTCATTTTATTAAAATATTCACGACGTTTCGGCCGTTTTACCCCCGGTCTTCTTCAGGTGATATACGTTGAAATTTGGAACCGAACCCTTTATTTAGTCCACGAGGGTAGATTGTTCTAATTCCACGTTCTATGCCTTTTTTTTCTTTTTTCTTTCTTTTTTGAATTTCTAGGTTTCAGTTAATTCCTTTTAGTAACTCAACTCTCCAAGTTTTTGTTCGCTCTGCTGTGGCCGGGTACTGAATTCACAACACTTGGGGTTAAGTCATTTTTGGATTACTCAACCAATGCATTTATTCCAACGTATACCGTCTGAAGAAGGTCGGGTGTACAACGGTCAAAACGTCGGGAATATGACAATAAAGATGCAAATAGTGTGTAAATAGTTACAAGAAATCTAGACAGATGTTCTATTCTAATAAGGAAAACTTTTAACCCCAGGAAAGTCTTCAGAAAGGAAACTTACCTCTTCATTTGAAGGCAAGAGAATAAAATATTTTTTTAAATGCCACGCAGTTTTGTAAATTGTAAATAAATATATATTTTTAATTTTACCACAAACAAAAACACGAGTTCTGTCATATCGAAACGACTGATATTTATTTTTAATGCATTGATGGAAAACGGCCGGATGGCATTACCATTTTCCCTTTTAAAATGGGGAAGTCATTAATTTGGGAAGCGATCTGTGCCGATAGAATTCGACCGGTAATTTGATCAGGTCCACGGTCGAGTCGGGGTTTGTCGCTCGGGACGCGAAGATAAAAAAAAAATTAGTTAAATATTCTTCTCTTGCGGATAGATTTTTTTTTTACTCTTGTGGAAACTTCTGGGGTTATTGGCCCTCGTTCTATGGCGTTCCTTCAGAGGGTTGGCGTCTCGATTAAGGTACGAGCCTCATGAAACGGAGTAGCTCTTGCAGCGTGTCTCGCTGGCAATGGTGCGAGGTTATTCTTTCTCCATCATTGCGGCTGACAAAGGATAGCAAAAGAAAACATTTTGTTCAAACTTTGTTTGATTAAAGGTAAATTAATATATATGGGATTTTTTACTATTTGTGTGCTCGAAATTTTTGGCAAAATTTATTTAGTTTACAATGGCTCCATAGTATGTGCAACAAGATTACCGGATTTGGGCATAGAAAATAAAATTGACGATCCATGTTCAAATCCAATTTTATTGCGTTCACTTTCACACAAATGCGCTTTAGAAAGTCATGAATCTATATTTTGTTTCCCCAACTATGGGTTAGACCGCGGAGTAAACCGCTGGATAGCCGTCGGTCTAGTAGTTGGATATATCTGAATTAGAATTATGGATTCCACTATCTCCCCCCCCTCACCCAAGATGTCAGGAAGCAATTCGCAGATGATAAAGAAATTGGATCGCTAGAGAAATGATCGCCTACCTCCACAAGGGACTTGTCATTAAAGAACAACCCCAGATGTGTGAGTATATATTGTTGCTTTAAGCCACGTGCAAGTAGACTGCCTCCTTGGAAAATCTACATTTTACATCCCGGCTTTTCACCTGGGTTTGTATGCAGACTGGAAATGACCTGAACAGATGTTTTTTTTTTTTATTTCCAAGATTTTGAACAAATAGATTAAGCTGTCCATCTCTCAATATTACCCTGTGTTTCCCGTGTCTCACCTAATATTTCAAGTCTCTTGAAATCGCCCTTCTAGGAAATTAAAAAAAAATAGTATCTATAAACATCCCCCTTTCTTCGAGGAAGGTATTTCACGCCATAAGTTTTTTAAAACGATACAGAATAATTCGTACTTTGACCAAGCTAAGCCATTATAAATATTTACTAAGCTAAACTTCAGCTAACATAAATAACAGATCAGACCACTTCATTGGAACTATAACTTTAACTAATGCAAATTATTAATATTAGATCAATCAACCTATATCATTTTTTTACTATAGCATTATACTTCAAATGTTGACCAGGAAAATAAGTTAATAATTCTTCTATGTGCCACGTCCCTTCAGGACATCGTCAATCGTTGCTCACTTCAACTTCATATCACGTGAAGAAAAAATGAGATTAAAAAGAAAATACAATATATTTATGATTTTTTTACGAATACTTTTTTCTGGTGATTTCTACCGATTTACTCTACGATCATTAAATAAACAGAATGACTCGGAGATAAAGTATACCTCTAGTGTGACTCGAAACCGCTTACCTTATACCTTGGCAGCTACCTTACCTTTCTAAGACAGCTGCGATTAGAGTGTGAAGCCGACCTGTTACACAGTTTGTATTCCTTATATTCTGCGAATTTGAATAGTGTTACAATAACCTCATTAAATGTAGCCTGACCAAACAGGATAACGGTGAGCGTGACCAAAGCCCATTTCTACTATGATACGATATCATTTAAACGCATGTCACTAATCACTTGACAATGTCTGGATCAACTAAATAAACAGTGCCAATTTGCATTTGTACACAAAACGCAGCTAATAATGTGACAAGTAAAGCAGAATTCACAGGTAGTAAATTGCCTTTCGAGAGCTAAACAAGGAGCCCCTAGAAGGCACACTATCTGAACTAGTTCGTATATTTGAAATAAGAAATCCTTTTAGATGAGAACGAATAAAGAAACCTTATCCCTCATCTGACCTTTCATTCTCTTCCGATTTTATGTCTGAATAAAGCATGAGCTATCAATCATAGTAAAGATCTTTGTGTTTTTTTTTTAATATTACGACAGAAGAGTTGTTTAAGTAAGCTCATGTTTTTATTACATTTATCAAAAGGAATACAAAATTGATTGATGGATGTGTCGATATTCCTCCCTGGTATTTAAGATCAGCACACAGTGGAGTTTGCAGAGAAAGGACTCAACACGAGTACATGGTATTTTGTATACGTGTGTCTGGTTGTGTTTAGACTTAAATTGTTCAGCTCGTGACACGAAAGAGAAGGAAGAAAGGAGACAAAGAGGTTTCCAACATTCCTTTCTCCGGATGATGATTGATGGCAATGCAATGTAGGAAACTTGAAGCTTAAAAGACCACTAGAAATATGAATGCATTAACATCGTTTCTGTCTGATTAGCACCAACCGGTCAAGTATGGAGAGATTTTAACTTGGTAGGACAATGTTATGATCTCTATATAAATAAAAGAGGTAGGGCAAGTAATACACTACCTATTTGGAACGTCAAAATCAAACCGTTTTCTATTCAAATGAAGGCTTACGCCCATATCACGTTGAAATACAGATTCTCGCAAGATCACCGAACTTAAGCAACTTCATGCCTGGTCAGTACCTAGATGGGAATACCAGGTACTTTAAGCTAAGAGTGCTGGTGAAGTAAAGAGTTTATGGCCATATTATATTCAAACACTAGTTTTGGTACGATCACGGAAGTTAAGCAACATCGAGCCTGGTTAGTACCTAAATCGGTGACCGCTTGGAGATACCAGGTGCCGCAAGCTGGGTTGTGCGGGTGGTGTAATAGATAACGGTTCGGAATAAGGAATCAGAGAGACGAGTTCCAATTCCAATCGGGTTCGTTATACACACATACGCACAAATGACCTTGGGAATGGCACTGTAACACCTCTCCCAAAACAAGGTCACATCTTGCTCACGGCACCAAATAATATCACCCCTCTGCACCAGGGTCACGTCCTTGGCCACGGTCACCAAATAATGTAACACCTATTGCCTCCACCTACAACCAGTGGTCCTCAGGGTCTTAGAACAACGATTTACCTACGGGCTAACTCTGCGCTGGTCAACGCTGACGCTGTTCCAAGTTAGTTGTTGGTTGCTAGCCGCTTCGATCCACACCTTCTGTGTCCACGTTGTGTTCTTGATATCAGTGCAATAGAAGGCCGTAGTCTCGCAGCTCTGGCGGGTACTATCTTAAGGAAAAACATCTTCACGACGAAAAAGTAAAACGTGGTTTATCTTCAGTTGGCTTATATATTCCCCTAACAAACACTCTAGTGACATTTGGACTTGTCTAAACTTCTGGAAGGCTGGGTTTAAAGTCTTTAATCAGGAATTCTGGTGGCAGCTGGCGTGGATTCCAGAAGAACCCGATGTGGCTTCTCAGTCGAAAGTTTATGAGCTCCCCAAAGTCATCTGCTTATATGCCCTTTGGCCCCAAACTGGCTGGGGACCGAAGGGTTCTTGGGATTCGTTGAGTCTTTAATTTTCACATCAATTCTAATAAAGGCTTACTTTGTTCCCTATCTCCGCTTTCTTAATCAACTTCCCAAATTTGGAAAATTATTCACCTTCCTTGGAAGTAGTTACGGGGATTACTTTTCCCCTAACTCCGACCTGCTTCACTCGATATCTCGCACATCTACTCTGCACAGGCGAGGCTAAACTCTGCCCCTTCCTTCTCGTTATTCTAACTCAGCCCAATTCTCAGAGCGCATAATTATCTCTGAGACAAATCTAATTTTTAAAATTCGTAGGAGAAAGGGTGTGGTTTATTCTCCTCATTAATTTCAATTCTATGACTCATTTCGCACAAACCAGAACACTCTCTTGGCACGTGATTGATCTTCATAATCTCATCCCTAAGAAAATGGGTTTCATTCCTTGTTTTTGCTTTCGTCAACGAAAATATGATTTTCATCTGTTTCTCTTCCCGTTAATAATGTTTTC
>OZ038492.1:74225001-74405001 GCA_964036315.1 Acanthosepion esculentum | reverse complement strand
AAACAAACGAGACAGATTACAAACATAAAGTGTAAAGGTGAATGCAGAATGTGAGCCTGCTTGGTGGCCGAGATAGTTGATTATTTCTCAGACATCGGCGTTCGATCCGAGGTAAAAACGAGGTAAAGATGCTTTAAATGCCGGAAACGGGCCTCCATATTTGAAAGACAGGTAGAACATAATCATTGTTTTCGACCTTTACCACAGATTAATGTTCGAGCCCTGATAAAAACGGAAGCTTCGAATGGTGATATTGTTGTGATGCAGCTACTCCCGATTGGAGTAAAATTCACGTTCTTCGCATTTCAGTTGTGTTAAGATGCTAGCTAGCAATTTGGGGATATCCCAATGCCTAATGTGGGATTGAAAATTGGGAATACTAAGATATTTTTTCTTTCTTTTCAAGGACCCCATTATCTTCTTGTTCGGTCGAGAACTTTACCTCACATCTTCGTATTAATATATTTATTACTGTATTCAATAGGACTTTTAATATTAGTCCGGATAGTAATAGTTGAACAGTTTCTATGAGATCACCGTTCCGACCTAATCACGACTATTTTATTTTTTGACTTCATTTTCCACATAAATTAACAATTATTTTCTTCTTATAGAAAAATGCTATTTTTTTTACATCCTTTTGTATTTAAAATTTAATTTAGTTTATCATATTATACTCATTCTGGTTTAGTGTTCTATTTTTTAAAACATTTCACCCCAGACAAAGTAATAACGCCACTACGACGCAAGAGGCTTCTGAGAGTGAAAAAAAATGGGAAACGCAAGTGAAGAGGTAGGACAATAAAAGAACAGCATTGAAAAAAGATAGATGATGATGATGATTTACATTACATTTAAGTTTCCGAAAATCGTATTTGTAAAACCAGAATCCGGGGAAGATTTACACAGTCAAGAAGTGCGAGAGCTGAAACTATTAGAATGGAAGTTATATCTATCAATTTCAACAGTAAAATGACGAGGAAAGGTCAGAGGAAATACAAGAAAATATTTATAGAAAAAAGCATGGGAAGTCACGTTACTCTGGTGGAAATGTGACTGAAGCCGAGATGCCATGTTTAGGACCTATAATACTGCAGATTATTTTTGGGGATTTGGTCAAGAATTTCCAGATATATACAAGGAACAATAAAAAAAGGTGTGGCATCAATATTCAGCAGCATAGACCAGTGGCAGACTTATAGACGTGCAAGATGGATGCTTCTGAGAAAAGTCGTCTGCCACAACAAAGGCAATTGATTCACTAGAATTGTTCAAATTCATGTCAGTGGAAAGAGTGACAACTCAAACCGCAATGCATTACTCCACTGGAGTTTGACATCAAACATAGTGAAGGAAGACAAAAATTAGTCTCTAAGATGGCTAAAAGATAACATTTTCGTTTTAGAGGTACTAAAATTTACAAGTCATTTCTTGCCCCTGTTAAGCATAGATTGTAGGTCATTTCTCATTTCAAGTGTTCTTTACACAAGGATCTCAATGGATGTTTGTTTTTTATTTCTACTTTATGCTTCTACTTTTTGTAATTTATGATGCATTTTTATTTTTTTGTATTTCGATTTTTAAAACTGTTTATTTCTTCCACGTGTAGTCTGCTATTTCTCATATAATTAATACAAAACGGTCTTCAGTTGAAGTCAGAAGTTTCCCTACATCTTTTCTCCTCGTATAAAGTCTGTCAATCAGTTATCAGTAAAGACGTTGGAATCGGCGAACTAAGTTCAAATTCTGGCTTAGTCTGTAGCGTTTACTTTCACACAGATGCCCACGGGCTTTCTTTGAACGCTGATCTTCTCGTGAGTTAGTGAGAGGCACTGATTTTTCTTTCTCGAATGGGGCGGTTATATAAGGTAACGTTATCCGGTGATCTCACGTGTTCACATTCTAGGCTCAGCTGGATCAGCCTCTTTATATATCGAGGGCAAGTGCTGTTAGGCTTCTAGTGTAACAGCGGGTAAAAATCTTACTTTGGTATGTCTTCGTATTATATTAGTACATATTGGGGTCACCAAAGATTAAGTCTCCTTAGATGGAAACATAGATCGAAACTTCTTGATGGACATTAAATTCGATTAGCAACGCTTGTAACAGTCGAATACGTTTCTTTGTTTATAATGAAATTTTTTTTGTTTCTTAATATCTGGTTTAGCTTCTAGAAGTCATCTTTCGCTATTCTAATACTTTCAGCTCATCCCGAGTTCCTACACAATATCCAGAGACGGATATGCAACGTGGTTGGTCCTGATCTGGAATCCCGTCTGCAGTATACATGCTGTGGCTTCCTTCTGTCTTTTCTACACGTACTTTCATGGCAACTGCTCCGACAAGCTACTTTCACTACTTCCCAAACTGCATGAATTTAAGCGCGCTACTAGGTTGGCATCTTGGTCCCACCTTTTCACTGTCGAGATGGCTAAATGCAGCCATTTCTTTTACCCCAACAGCTCCTTATCTCGCACCTTCCTATCACTTGCTTCCCTGATAGCTATAATCTTCAAATATTAAAATGTAATGTCAATCAACATCCTCTGATGTCTTGACTTTGATCCCTGTCCTTCTCTTTATCCTTTTCCAAGAACTCCTCTTTACTCTCACTCTCGCGCCTTCCTTGGGGTGATTTGCTTAAAAAAGTAGTTTCATTTTTTTCTCTTCTCATTAAAGCTTGCAGTGATAGCACCGTTGCTGCTGTGCGTTCTGATCACAAAGAACAATTGTTTTTGAAGAAGTATTTAAAAATTATTTGTACTTGTCGTAGGCTTATGATAGTAGTAGCTGCAATTGTGCGCATCAGATGAGACATTTTGTCTTCAATGGCATGTCGAATGAATACGATGTTACTCGGCTTCTTCACTTCCAACTGCTTTCCGTTTCGTATTCTTATTTTCACGCTATGCTACACTGACGGAAATGGCCTAAATCAATAGAACCTGAGAAAATGCTCTTCAAGTCGGAATAATTACAGAGCGTTTTGCCTTTATCTCTATGTTAGAATGGAGCTAAATACTGTTGTAGCATACCTACGAACGAGAATGGGTATGTCCCCATTCACATAAATACAGTAGTAAATACTGTATGTTGGTCTGCTGTTGGAAATTCATCTCCAGCTGTGCTGGTCAAACTCTCTTCATCCAGGCAGGGACAATCCCCAGACGAGGCTATGTCGAAGGCAGAGTCTCGTCTCGGAGACAGCTACCCGGAGAAGTTTTCGCCGAGCCTACGAGCTCGTATACCCCACATTAAATTCGACCTTGTGCCACATATGACCTCGTGGGTCGGTTGGTAGATATCCTGCAGTTAGAGATCCACTTGACTCGCCTCTAGCCGTTGACTACTTCTACGCGCCGCTAGCGAATCTTATACGTGTTGATCGTGTCATAAGTATTATCGTTCATTACCAACCTTCGTTTGATTATTCTATTCAGTAACCTTCCCTAAGTTGCAAGAAATACATACTTTTATTTGTTCGCCTCGTTCAAGCGGAACTATTAACAAGATTCTCCCCAATTCGTAGCGAAGATTTTACTCACGGGATGCCTTATATATGTGACCTTGTACCTCTAAAATTGCAATGTCTTTGAGTACATCCTCTCGAGAAGTGGTTAAAAAGCTACTATATATAAGTTAACGTGGCAATTCCTTTATGACGTATATGGTCACAGCCTCACCTCGCTAGATGCTACTACTCTGGTTTCCATAGCAAGTGGGGTTTTACATGGTAGAATTGTTCCACACCGAGCTGGTTTTGAATTCAGAGCTGCCATTTTTCTGTCATTCTAGTCTGCCCTTTTATAAATCTTAAGCTCGTGAGAGAGAAGGATTCGCGTATGTCCAATGGCTTTTGTCCAAAAAACAAACGCAACCGCTTCGTCTGGAATTTGAATTCGGTACGCTAATCAGCTTTTTGCACTGCGACCCTACGTGTAAATCCCTACAGATTAAATTCTTTTCTTCTTCTATCTGCCATGTCCCTGCAGGAAGTGGGCAATCATAGATCTCCACAATGTCCTGTCCTTTGCAGCTCTTAGTAAAAAAAATTTTCTCCTAATCACCGTTCTGCCAATTATATACATAGCTCGTTAGGTAGGCTATGCGCTATTTTCCTCTACAAAGCGAAGATAGGATTATGAATGGACTTTGACGATGGAAGCCAGAGTATGAATTTTGGTACCATTACTAAAGACCTGAATGATTTTTTCCTCTCACCATTTCTCAGTTAGGAAGACAGTGGAGCTGACACAAAACGATTTTAACATGGTCTCTTTCTAGCTGAATAACTCAAAGGCTTTTTCAGTGATTCTTACGATAAATGGTATCAAGATGACTAAACGTCTTATCCGAAAAATAGAAACAATTAATTTAGTAGTTTTTCTTTTTTTTTTAGATATTAAACATTTTGTGGGATGGACGATTACGCTTCAGTACGATTTGGATAATTTTGCTGTTACAGTCGGTATAGTCGGTTAAACAAAACACCAAAGTCAGAATAAGGTCAAAGTTTATCAGATTTAAATGTTTTACTAAACATTTTATTTCAATTTTTGCATTAACATCTAAAAAGAATTATTTACACTATATGCGGACTATTGTCCTCATCTTTGCTATTGTTATCACAACGCTTCGTCCCTTGTGCCATCCAACTTTCATCAAGTGAATGTCGAACTACAGGTAATTCGGAACTGAACAATATTATTAACTCTACGTGGGGTTGACTGTTCTCGTTCCACTGCTCAAGTCTGGGGATATCTCGTCTAGTTCTTATTTTTAGTACTGCTCAGTTATTGCTCGCCCCATTTTCACTGAGTCCAAGAAAATAATGACATAATCAAGATGTTGACAATCCACACTACTTCAAATAAAAGGCTAGGAAGGAAACCCCCATCAATCCTGGAAAGAGCGATAACAGATACTGGACTTGAAAACCCTATTTTCCTGAAACGTGTAGGAAGGTAGCCTCCATCTACACTGGACAGAGCGATGACAGTTACTGTACTTGAGAAACCTATTTTCCTGAAAATGTTAGGAAGGTAGCCTCCATCTACACTGGACAGAGCGATAACAGTTACTGGACTTGAGAAACCTATTTTCCTGAAAAAGTTAGGAAGGTAGCCTCCATCTACCCTGGACAGAGCGATGACAGTTACTGTACTTGAGAAACCTATTTTCCTGAAAAAGTTAGGAAGGTAGCCTCCATCTACACTGGACAGAGCGATAACAGTTACTGGACTTGAGAAACCTATTTTCCTGAAAAAGTTAGGAAGGTAGCTTCCAACTATACTGAACAGAGCGATAACAGCTACTGGACTTGAGAAACCTATTTTCCTGAAAAAGTTAGGAAGGTAGCCTCCATCTACCCTGGACAGAGCGATGACAGTTACTGTACTTGAGAAACCTATTTTCCTGAAAAAGTTAGGAAGGTAGCCTCCATCTACACTGGACAGAGCGATAACAGTTACTGGACTTGAGAAACCTATTTTCCTGAAAAAGTTAGGAAGGTAGCTTCCAACTATACTGAACAGATCGATAACAGCTACTGGACTTGAGAAACCTATTTTCCTGAAAATGTTAGGAAGGTAGCTTCCATCTACACTGGACAGAGCGATAACAGCTACTGGACTTGAGAAACCTATTTTCCTGAAAATGTTAGGAAGGTAGCTTCCATCTACACTGGACAGAGCGATAACAGCTACTGGACTTGAGAAACCTATTTTCCTGAAAATGTTAGGAAGGTAGCCTCCATCTACACTGGACAGAGCGATAACAGTTACTGGACTTGAGAAACCTATTTTCCTGAATAATTTAGGAAGGTAGCCTCCATCTACACTGGACAGAGCGATAACAGTTACTGGACTTGAGAAACCTATTTTCCTGAAAAAGTTAGGAAGGTAGCCTCCATCTACACTGGACAGGGCGATAACAGTTACTGGACTTGAGAAACCTATTTTCCTGAAAAAGTTAGGAAGGTAGCCTCCATCTACACTGGACAGAGCGATAACAGTTACTGGACTTGAGAAACCTATTTTCCTGAAAAAGTTAGGAAGGTAGCCTCCATCTACACTGGACAGAGCGATAACAGTTACTGGACTTGAGAAACCTATTTTCCTGAAAAAGTTAGGAAGGTAGCCTCCATCTACACTGGACAGAGCGATAACAGTTACTGGACTTGAGAAACCTATTTTCCTGAAAAAGTTAGGAAGGTAGCTTCCAACTATACTGAACAGAGCGATAACAGCTACTGGACTTGAGAAACCTATTTTCCTGAAAAAGTTAGGAAGGTAGCCTCCATCTACCCTGGACAGAGCGATGACAGTTACTGTACTTGAGAAACCTATTTTCCTGAAAAAGTTAGGAAGGTAGCCTCCATCTACACTGGACAGAGCGATAACAGTTACTGGACTTGAGAAACCTATTTTCCTGAAAAAGTTAGGAAGGTAGCTTCCAACTATACTGAACAGATCGATAACAGCTACTGGACTTGAGAAACCTATTTTCCTGAAAATGTTAGGAAGGTAGCTTCCATCTACACTGGACAGAGCGATAACAGCTACTGGACTTGAGAAACCTATTTTCCTGAAAATGTTAGGAAGGTAGCTTCCATCTACACTGGACAGAGCGATAACAGCTACTGGACTTGAGAAACCTATTTTCCTGAAAATGTTAGGAAGGTAGCCTCCATCTACACTGGACAGAGCGATAACAGTTACTGGACTTGAGAAACCTATTTTCCTGAATAATTTAGGAAGGTAGCCTCCATCTACACTGGACAGAGCGATAACAGTTACTGGACTTGAGAAACCTATTTTCCTGAAAAAGTTAGGAAGGTAGCCTCCATCTACACTGGACAGGGCGATAACAGTTACTGGACTTGAGAAACCTATTTTCCTGAAAAAGTTAGGAAGGTAGCCTCCATCTACACTGGACAGAGCGATAACAGTTACTGGACTTGAGAAACCTATTTTCCTGAAAAAGTTAGGAAGGTAGCCTCCATCTACACTGGACAGAGCGATAACAGTTACTGGACTTGAGAAACCTATTTTCCTGAAAAAGTTAGGAAGGTAGCCTCCATCTACACTGGACAGAGCGATAACAGTTACTGGACTTGAGAAACCTATTTTCCTGAAAAAGTTAGGAAGGTAGCTTCCAACTATACTGAACAGAGCGATAACAGCTACTGGACTTGAGAAACCTATTTTCCTGAAAAAGTTAGGAAGGTAGCCTCCATCTACCCTGGACAGAGCGATGACAGTTACTGTACTTGAGAAACCTATTTTCCTGAAAAAGTTAGGAAGGTAGCCTCCATCTACACTGGACAGAGCGATAACAGTTACTGGACTTGAGAAACCTATTTTCCTGAAAAAGTTAGGAAGGTAGCTTCCAACTATACTGAACAGATCGATAACAGCTACTGGACTTGAGAAACCTATTTTCCTGAAAATATTAGGAAGGTAGCTTCCATCTACACTGGACAGAGCGATAACAGCTACTGGACTTGAGAAACCTATTTTCCTGAAAATGTTAGGAAGGTAGCCTCCATCTACACTGGACAGAGCGATAACAGTTACTGGACTTGAGAAACCTATTTTCCTGAAAAAGTTAGGAAGGTAGCCTCCATCTACACTGGACAGAGCGATAACAGTTACTGGACTTGAGAAACCTATTTTCCTGAAAAAGTTAGGAAGGTAGCCTCCATCTACACTGGACAGAGCGATAACAGTTACTGGACTTGAGAAACCTATTTTCCTGAAAAAGTTAGGAAGGTAGCCTCCATCTACACTGGACAGAGCGATAACAGTTACTGGACTTGAGAAACCTATTTTCCTGAAAAAGTTAGGAAGGTAGCCTCCATCTACACTGGACAGAGCGATAACAGTTACTGGACTTGAGAAACCTATTTTCCTGAAAAAGTTAGGAAGGTAGCCTCCATCTACACTGGACAGAGCGATAACAGTTACTGGACTTGAGAAACCTATTTTCCTGAAAAAGTTAGGAAGGTAGCCTCAATCTACACTGGACAGAGCGATAACAGTTACTGGACTTGAGAAACCTATTTTCCTGAAAAAGTTAGAAAGGTAGCTTCCAACTATACTGAACAGAGCGATAACAGCTACTGGACTTGAGAAACCTATTTTCCTGAAAAAGTTAGGAAGGTAGCCTCCATCTACACTGGACAGAGCGATGACAGTTACTGTACTTGAGAAACCTATTTTCCTGAAAATGTTAGGAAGGTAGCCTCCATCTACACTGGACAGAGCGATAACAGTTACTGGACTTGAGAAACCTATTTTCCTGAAAAAGTTAGGAAGGTAGCTTCCAACTATACTGAACAGAGCGATAACAGCTACTGGACTTGAGAAACCTATTTTCCTGAAAATGTTAGGAAGGTAGCCTCCATCTACCCTGGACAGAGCGATGACAGTTACTGTACTTGAGAAACCTATTTTCCTGAAAATGTTAGGAAGGTAGCCTCCATCTACACTGGACAGAGCGATAACAGTTACTGGACTTGAGAAACCTATTTTCCTGAAAAAGTTAGGAAGGTAGCTTCCAACTATACTGAACAGAGCGATAACAGCTACTGGACTTGAGAAACCTATTTTCCTGAAAAAGTTAGGAAGGTAGCCTCCATCTACACTGGACAGAGAGATAACAGTTACTGGACTTGAGAAACCTATTTTCCTGAAAATGTTAGGAAGGTAGCCTCCATCTACACTGGACAGAGCGATAACAGTTACTGGACTTGAGAAACCTATTTTCCTGAAAAAGTTAGGAAGGTAGTCTCCATCTACACTGGACAGAGCGATAACAGTTACTGGACTTGAGAAACCTATTTTCCTGAAAAAGTTAGGAAGGTAGCCTCCATCTACACTGGACAGAGCGATAACAGTTACTGGACTTGAGAAACCTATTTTCCTGAAAAAGTTAGGAAGGTAGCCTCCATCTACACTGGACAGAGCGATAATAGTTACTGGACTTGAGAAACCTATTTTCCTGAAAAAGTTAGGAAGGTAGCCTCCATCTACACTGGACAGAGCGATAACAGTTACTGGACTTGAGAAACCTATTTTCCTGAAAATGTTAGGAAGGTAGCCTCCATCTACACTGGACAGAGCGATAACAGTTACTGGACTTGAGAAACCTATTTTCCTGAAAAAGTTAGGAAGGTAGCTTCCAACTATACTGAACAGAGCGATAACAGTTACTGGACTTGAGAAACCTATTTTCCTGAAAAAGTTAGGAAGGTAGCCTCCATCTACACTGGACAGAGCGATAACAGTTACTGGACTTGAGAAACCTATTTTCCTGAAAAAGTTAGGAAGGTAGCTTCCAACTATACTGAACAGAGCGATAACAGCTACTGGACTTGAGAAACCTATTTTCCTGAAAATGTTAGGAAGGTAGCCTCCATCTACCCTGGACAGAGCGATGACAGTTACTGTACTTGAGAAACCTATTTTCCTGAAAATGTTAGGAAGGTAGCCTCCATCTACACTGGACAGAGCGATAACAGTTACTGGACTTGAGAAACCTATTTTCCTGAAAAAGTTAGGAAGGTAGCTTCCAACTATACTGAACAGAGCGATAACAGCTACTGGACTTGAGAAACCTATTTTCCTGAAAAAGTTAGGAAGGTAGCCTCCATCTACCCTGGACAGAGCGATGACAGTTACTGGACTTGAGAAACCTATTTTCCTGAAAAAGTTAGGAAGGTAGCCTCCATCTACACTGGACAGAGCGATAACAGTTACTGGACTTGAGAAACCTATTTTCCTGAAAAAGTTAGGAAGGTAGCTTCCAACTATACTGAACAGAGCGATAACAGCTACTGGACTTGAGAAACCTATTTTCCTGAAAAAGTTAGGAAGGTAGCCTCCATCTACACTGGACAGAGCGATAACAGTTACTGGACTTGAGAAACCTATTTTCCTGAAAAAGTTAGGAAGGTAGCCTCCATCTACACTGGACAGAGCGATAACAGTTACTGGACTTGAGAAACCTATTTTCCTGAAAAAGTTAGGAAGGTAGTCTCCATCTACACTGGACAGAGCGATAACAGTTACTGGACTTGAGAAACCTATTTTCCTGAAAAAGTTAGGAAGGTAGCCTCCATCTACACTGGACAGAGCGATAACAGTTACTGGACTTGAGAAACCTATTTTCCTGAAAATGTTAGGAAGGTAGCCTCCATCTACACTGGACAGAGCGATAACAGTTACTGGACTTGAGAAACCTATTTTCCTGAAAAAGTTAGGAAGGTAGCTTCCAACTATACTGAACAGAGCGATAACAGTTACTGGACTTGAGAAACCTATTTTCCTGAAAAAGTTATGAAGGTAGCCTCCATCTACACTGGACAGAGCGATAACAGTTACTGGACTTGAGAAACCTATTTTCCTGAAAAAGTTAGGAAGGTAGCTTCCAACTATACTGAACAGAGCGATAACAGCTACTGGACTTGAGAAACCTATTTTCCTGAAAAAGTTAGGAAGGTAGCCTCCATCTACCCTGGACAGAGCGATGACAGTTACTGTACTTGAGAAACCTATTTTCCTGAAAATGTTAGGAAGGTAGCCTCCATCTACACTGGACAGAGCGATAACAGTTACTGGACTTGAGAAACCTATTTTCCTGAAAAAGTTAGGAAGGTAGCTTCCAACTATACTGAACAGAGCGATAACAGCTACTGGACTTGAGAAACCTATTTTCCTGAAAAAGTTAGGAAGGTAGCCTCCATCTACCCTGGACAGAGCGATGACAGTTACTGTACTTGAGAAACCTATTTTCCTGAAAAAGTTAGGAAGGTAGCCTCCATCTACACTGGACAGAGCGATAACAGTTACTGGACTTGAGAAACCTATTTTCCTGAAAAAGTTAGGAAGGTAGCCACCATCTACACTGGACAGAGCGATAACAGCTACTGGACTTGAGAAACCTATTTTCCTGAAAAATTGTTTTAAGAGAAAGTGTTTTTAATAGATTTCAGTACTGGCTACTCGGTTAATTAATACAAAATGTTTCCTTGTAGAGAAACGGCTAATATTACCTTTTCCATTATTATTACCAACTATACGTCTACAGGACAATAGTCTACTAGGTTAAAGCGCTGGTTCGTGAATTTGGTGACATACTAATTAAGTGTTCAATCCCTGGGCCGAAGAGAGTGAACTAGATTTTAGTTAAAACTGGGTGAGCAATAATTGAGCAGGGCTAAAAACAAGAATTAGACGAGGTATTCCTAGACATGAACAGTGGAACGAGAATAGCCTACCCCATAGATTAAATAACGGTTTCAGTTTGAAATTCCCTGTTACCCGGATTGATATACAGAGGGAACAACTGCCGAAACATTTTGATAACAACAACAAAGACGAGGATAATAATCCGTACTCATATAGCGTAAATAGGATAAGTCCTCATCGCAGAAATTCGGATTGATAAAAATTCTTCTGGCTTTGTGCCTTTCACCAGCGACCACATTAAATCTTGAGTAATGCATTGTGGATAGGTGGGAGGATAATTATTTTGTCGGAAACATAGGATATAACACTAAATGACTCAAGGGTTAAAATAAATATTATATTTTTATTTATTTTCTTTAGAGTGATGAGTGAGTCCTTTGATATTAGGCGTAGCAAAAAGTTCGTTAATCAGGCAGATATTGGTAGTAGTCTGGAGAAATATCCGTCAGCAGTCGTTTAGAAGTAAGACCATGATAGGGGTAATAGTAATGTGAGAAATTAGGTCAGTGTCAATCTTTGTTTTAACTCGGCCCTGGACAGGGCGCAAATGGTAGTAGTAGATGGCCTCTTAACTGCTTCCTCACGTCTCACGCATGGCTGGTTTCTATGTGATCGTGTTTTTTTTTACTCCTTCTGTTTCATGTTGGTCTCATCTGTTGGTAGCCCTGAGGTGTCAGGTTTATATCCTTTTCACCGAGCTCGAGAATTTGGCTTTGGCTAACATCAAGTCTCTTTGTGATAATGTTTTATTTTCTGGCGTTCCTTTCTTTTTCATTGTTTTTATAACGGAAGTTATACGTGGAGCCACCCTGATTTTTGATATTTTCCAGTCACAAATAAGTAAGCTTTGCTCCTGCAAACTTCCGTTGTCCTTGGCGAAGTTCAGTCTTTTCTTCTTCCTCTTTTTTTTGAGGGTTACCTTCTCGTTAGTTGAGAGAAGTATGGAAAGAAAAGTTTAGAGAGAGAGAGGGAGAGAGAGTTATAGAGAAAGAAAGAAAGAAAGAGATAAGGGTTTTAAAGGAAAGCGCAAATGCTTTATTTTAATTCTTTTTTATTTTTGTTTATATATTTTAATCTGTATATTTTAATTTTATTGGGAGTCACTACAGTATCAATTGGCTTCTTTCCTTATTAACCAACGTCCGTACACCTAATTGCATTTATTATTTTTATCATTATTTCAAAGATAGATTTATTTCCTTATTTTAATCTAATTAATTGTTACGATTCCAAGAGCCGGCTGAATGTATACAAAGAAACAAGTGAATTTCCATTTTCTGGCTGGACAGGTCCTAATCTAAACTAAGCCCAACACACGGGGTCAAATGGGGTCAAAATTAGAAAGACTACGTTTCAAACATTATACAGGAAACGAGGTTTTATCAATTTTGAAACTTAACGAATGAAATCCTAGTTTTCATCTGAGTTCGAAGACAGTCTAATGGCGCGATTGTGAAGCAAGCAACCACCGTAGCCAAAAAGCTACCATTAACTTATTACAATGTCTAATTTAGTAAGAAACAAGGCCACAAACAAGGAGAACTCTTTGAGAATTTATTTTGTTACGGTAGCAATGACCTATGAGATTAGTCCGCTAAGGATTGCTCCATAAATAGTTCCAGTGTATAAGAAACACAACCTAGTCTATATGGTATCAATAAGGAAAACGGTTTAATGGCTGATGAGCAAGTGTTTTATAATTAACTTACTGTAAGTTTAACTATGTAAAAGGTCACGGTACAAATTAATTAGGTTCAAATTCATTTCGATGCTAGATCCGGCGCGAACAATGACGGATTGGAAATGGACAAATGTTACTTAGAAAAATAAAAGACAGAAAGTTATTGAGGGTCATGATAATCTAAAAGAAATGGAATCTTAAAGAAATGTCTCGTTAGCCAATTTCATTAGTCTCATAACCAATCGTTTTCGTCAGATCTAAAAACAGATTAGTACACGGCTCCCAGAAGAGATCCATCTGACAGAGAATTTTGAAATGAAAAAATAGATTTCCATTAGAAATTTAGAAACAATCAGAATAATAGTTTTCATAAATCCAAAATCTGTCATTGTGAACCTGTTTAAGACAATAAACAGAAAGGACAGAAGACATTTCTTCAATAGATCCATACAGCTCGAAACGACCACAACGCTCTGCGCGTCAGATTCTTTACTTCAATACGTTGAGCCCGCTTACAAGAAATTCCTTCTTCGAGACAACTGATTTCAATTATTTGCTACACTGTAAAATACAAAACAAACCGCATAACATATAAGATATTTTTTCCAATTTAAGAATTGGGCTGCCGGTTCTTGTACTATCACCGTCGAGCCTGGTCAGTACCTCTGTGGTCGCCACTTGGGAATATCAGTTGCTGTATGTTTGGCTCCCCCAAAATTCTTACAGTTTAAAAAAATGGTGGCTTTAAATAAACTGGTTTGATAAGCAGTGGAAAACAAATCAATTTATCATTCATTCAAAGAACTCTTAACTGTCCTTGTTGTAACATAGGAAGGGTTACTGAATGAGGAATAACAAAAAAAAACGGAGGTTGGAAATCAAATGGTAATCTTTATAACATCAACAAAATAGAATACTCGCCAGCGGCGATAAATAGGTAAACCACTGCTGTTGGTGCAGTACGTAGACAGCAGATTACCCCCACTTACAATAGTGTCCAACGTATTTATGAGGATTGGGACATACGGTATATAACACTTCTATAATGCACTTTAAGGACTCTCAATTATATTCTTTCCCTTTTACAAATATTTTATAAATGCCCAACACTTCAAAGCACTTAGTAACCTTGTTTAACATTCCTGTATGAATCTGGTACATGCTTAACTGAACTTGATTTGTTTCATTTTAAATCTTCTCTTCTTATTTCTATAATTGTTACCTTGCTTACCTTAACCTTGCTAATCCTATCTTCTATGTCTACTTATTAGTACGCCACGACCGTTGGTTCGTCCGCAACAGGCTACCAGCATCTTTCCTAAGTCGAGGGTTTACATATCAGTACAGAAGAATAACTGCCGTATTCTTTTAAGATCTATTCATAATAGTAAGAAGAGATGGCAGACAAGAAGCAAGTTCAATCAATAAAACGTGTAGGAATAAAGAATTTAAAAATAAAACAGTGGACGACTCGAAAAATTAGAAAGACGAAAAAAAAAAAAAAACTTTTGTAACAAGTGAGTAATGGAAATACCTCACCTTTGCTATGTTTTATTTCTTGTAAAGCTTTATAACTTTGTCTACCTTCAATTGTTACATGATTGCAAAAAAAAAGAAGAAAAAAAATAAAAATAAAATGAATTATTTTTTTTTCTTTTAGGAAAGATCGATGCGATGCTCGGAACGTAATCTCAATAAATTCGGTGTTTCACCGTAATTCCGATAGACGGCGATGCTCCGAAAAAGCTGGTGTAAGCAGAGATACGAATGTGATTGATCAATAAAACAAAAGAACTGGTAGAACTAGGTTTGATTTTCTTCTGAAAATATGGAATTATACATATTGAAAGAAACACAGACTCTTACATACCCAACCCTGTAGAAGAACGGTACTTACTTTGAAATATGTGTGTTTGTGCATTGTTAGAAATGAATCAAAGTGCCCGCATATAAGTCCGTCTGCATGAAGATAGTAGGTTACGAATATATCTAATTATATACGAAGTACTATTGAAAGGTTCTCAGCCCAACCAGCAAACCCTTCCAAAATAAAACCTGATACATGATCAAGTTAGTTGGGATGAGAACCTTTCAGTGCCCCGTCATATACTGAAAAAAAAAAAAAAAAAAAAAAAAACTAATCGATCTGTCTACATACCTGCCTAGAATAAAAAAAAATGTTATTCAGAAAGATGAATCGGTGGGACGATTTCAAATTCTGAGCGGATCTGTTTCGTTCACTACCCACTAACGCTCTCAGAAAAGGCACGAACCGACCTTCCTCCAACTATAGGTTAAAGAACAGTACAGCCTGAGGTCTCTTCTCTTGGATGGAAGCAGGTCTAGGAGAAAGAAAATCTTAACATCTTTATCATTGAAAATAATAGACCAGTGTTTTAGACTTGGTAGGGAATCCAGTCGAGGACAACATTCAAGCCCGGCCTAAAGAGGGATATGACTTATCTTGCCTTTGACCCACCCACTATTGCTAGGGGCTGTAATACATGTGGTGTACCCACCCAAATCCGGACGAGTTGCGGTACAAGTGATGGTCATGTAAATAAAGAGGTGCGAGATGACGTAATCATCCTTAGCAAGGCAAATGGAGTCAGTAAGCTGCAAGGGAAGCTGGGTTTTTTGCCACTTAAAATTATTGCCTTTGGGAAAGGAATGAATCCTCATCCCAGTGCTATGTTCTACAGAGAGATATCTAAACGAAGTAAGTCTTGTCGCTATCATGCTCTTTCTCCCAGGAAGAAATAATTGTAAGATGTCGCTTGGTCGAATGTCAACGTAGACAGGGGTGTACATTAAAATTATCGTGACACTAAAATGACATTATTTGGACTATTGTCCTCATCTTTGTCGCCATATTTATTACAACGTTTCGGCCGTTGTACACTCCGGCCTTCTTCAGGTGGTTGGAATGTCGAACTGTACCCTTTATTTCGCTCACTGGGGTAGATTGTTCTAGTTCCACGTGCCATGTTTAATGGATGTCAGTTAACAGTTATCTCATGTTAATTTTCCCTCTGAAGTACTCCACTGCCTTAACCGGGTATTGAACTCATACGCTTTGGGTCCTGTCACTGGATCTAACCAACGCCTTTATACACTGTGCCATGTGTCCTTGAGGCACAGTTGATAAAGGGGTTGGTTAGATCCAGTGACAGGACCCAAACAGTATGAGTTCAATACCCGATTAAGGCAGTGGAGAACTTGGAGAGGGGAATTAACAGGAGATAACTGACAACTGACATCCGTTAAACATGGCACGTGGAACGAGAACAGTCTACCCCAGTGAGCGAAATAAAGGGTTCAGTTCGACATTCCAACCACCTGAAGAAGGCCGGAGTGTATTATCTTTCCTAAGTAATGGAAATTTCCATTCAAAGAAAAACGAATCTGTGGAGAGCCATAATCGCTTACGTCCTAAAGCGGAATGGCACTGAAAGAAATCTTATGCCATATTTCAAGCAGCTTTAGAATTCTATCTTCGCAGAAATGTTTCTCTGTAAAGAATTAGTCTTTTGAAGTTTTCAAAAGATGTGGACTTTTTTTTTCACTAAGCGATTTCTGTAAAAATCGCAGTCTGTGGTAAAGCGAAGGTGCAATGTTTTGTAAATATGGAGAATGTGTTAAAATTTTCCCGCCAAGCTGTAACAGAATTTTCACGGTGATGAAAAAAATTCGGTCTAGTATTATACTTACAGAATCATTCAACAACGCTATTCTCTATCGACGATCTTGGCATGCCGGCAACGAGTTTTTTGTCGAAGTATCTAGCAATGAGTCAGAGGGAAAGGATATGGTTTCATGCCTTTTCCATGGCTAATAATTCGAAGTGAATAAAGGCTACGCCAGCTTGAATTTAATGTTGTTACCGCTTGGCTTATTGCACCGTCTCGAATCACTATTTTATTCTGCTCGTCTCTCTCTCTCTATATATATATATCTCTCTCTCTATATATATATATAAGACATTTTTTATGTTTATACGTTCTTTTTATAGATACAAATATATAAGTAAATGCTCTGTTTATAATAAACAGTATTAAAAATGTCTTTAAAATAATTGTCGGACTTTGTCTATTTCATAATATATATATTTCACAGTCTTTCTACTATCTATCTATAGATATCTGTTAGTTTGGTAATATCTATCTATCTACGTCTCTCTCTCTCTCTCTTTCATATATATCATTCTTTCCATTACCTATCTATCTCTCTGTACATGTTCATATGGCTCTATCTCTATCTATTTTAGGATCGTTATATCTATCGATATGCCCAGTCTATTCATACCTATCTATCTATCTATCTATCTATTTCCGCCCTTTTTATCTATCTCAGTCTATCGTATGTTATCCTTTTGATATTTGTCAATATCTCTAGCTCTCTTTTTTCCCTCTTTTTATATCTCTCTATCTCTCTCTCTCTTTGCCTTTCTCTCTCTAGTCTATCTCTCTATATATGCGAATGTGTGCGTGTGTGTGCTTATGTAAAATACATATCAATAAAATGATAAAAGGCAATCCTTTTAAATACTTAATGCAATTTGATAATGTCTCGAATGATAATTAGCCTCATATATTAAAAGCCCGCGTCTGTACGTTGCACCTGTGATATGTATGAAAGAAAATTTAATAATCACCTTTGCAGAAAACTAATTTGCATTCTGTCTCGGTTGTTTCTTTCAGGAGATATTAAATTTAGCTTTACTTTATGAACTGCCTTGTCGTTCATAATCTTCAGGAAGTAAATTCTGCACTGCGTTCGTGCTCTGAATTCCGACCAGTCTCGACTAATTATTCAATAAGCGTCGTTAGTCCCATTTGATTAATCGAAACAAAAAAAATGTTTGATTGGCGAACTACCTGGAAGGAAGAACATTTTTTTTTTTTGCTACATCGTTCAGCATTTCATTGGATGAACAATATTAAAAAACAAATGTAAAACACAAAAGCTTAATTCTTTGATGACAGAATGAAAGAGTAACATGAACAGAACTAAACGTTGGGGAATGATAATGGCTGTTAAGCCTGTCTGGTTCGCAATTACGAAAGAGTAGCGAGATCGATCGTCACTGGGTGTCCCATGCGCGTGCAGAATCTAAGCTAAGGTTAGGAATTAGAAACATGCAGGGAACAAAGAAGAAAGGGAAATCGTTGGAGTAAATGGTTATTTCTGTAGGAAACAATCTAAAATAGAATTTTTTTATTTGATGAAGGAAGATTTGTCGGAGAGAGAAAAATAGAAACCGGAGGAAAGGGTAATATTACCCACTTCCTGATATGGAAACAGTCGACATTCATTGATCGAACAGTCAGGGATTTGTCCAAATTTACAAAATCTTTCTCTTGAAATAATCTTTTCAGGAAAATAGGTTTCTTAAGTTTAGTAACTGCTCTTTCCAGTATTGATGGAGGCCACCTTCCTAACTTTGAATTAGTGTGGAACGGCGCCATCTTGATTACGTCATTATTCTCTCTTCGAGTTACATGTCATATCGATCGAGCGAGTTCAACGGTAAAACCTAGTTGCCAATCTAGCTGTACGCTTAAATTCATGCGGTTGAGGGCCCAAGGTGACTCATTAGAATAATTGCCATAACAGATATTTTTTAGAAAAGACCAAGGTAAATCACGTCACTGGGATAGGTAAGTCGAGATGCCAGGCCAGAATCGATTACATTACAGACACATTTTTTAGATTTTGTCAAGAATTTTGAGATATTTAGTAGAAGAACTAGGATATATATAGCTGCAATATTCAATGCGCAGACAATTGCAAACTTATAAATGAGTAGTATAGATTGTGGCGTGAAAATTTGTTTGGCACGGCGCAGTGACCGAACTTTCCTAGCAGAAGACCTAGCAACTGATTCAATATAATCGTTCCACTTCATATAAGTGGAAAACTTTAGTCCGTGATGGTTCAATTCATCACACACCTAGAAGTTAACATCGGCAATGCTGATGAAAGGAAAACAATAAGGTTCTCGCGGACGACTAAAAGAGATCAATATTGTTTTTAAGACGTTAAATTTAAGAAGCCATTTCTTTTTCCAGTTTTTTTAAATTTTTATCTCGGTTGCTACGTTTATCAGCAAATGGTGAAGTTTTTATTCAGATGTATATTTGGTAATCTTTAATTATATTTCAAAAACAACTTTCACCGTCTCAATGACCCAATCGACAAAAACCTTTCTGTGGCATTTTGATTTGATAGATGTGTTTTCTACGGTTTATCAACCTTTAGCTGGCTATTTAAAGCCAGAAAATATTTTTACATTGTAAAGACTGATATTGCTTTTAATTCTGTTGAAGATCAAATTTAACTAGAAAGCAAGAATCCGGAAGAGATTTCCACAAGCGAGAGATACGAGAGAAGAAAACATTAGTATAAAACTTATGGTTACATCTAGCTATTCCAACTGTAAAATGATAAGACCTAACCGCCAATCTAGCACCACGATTAAATTCTTTAAAACAAATACCATGAAAGTATTTATAGAAAACGTACAGGGAAACTACACTATAGCGGCAGGAAAGTGATAGAAGCCATAATAAAACGTCAGGACTAATAAAATTGCAAATACTTCTTTGGATTTTATCAAGAATTTATAAATACATAACAAAAGCACCGGATCACATGTGGAGGCAATATTCAATGCATGGACGAATGGTACACTTATAAGTATGTAAAATAGATTCTAACGAGAAAAATTAACACGACAGTGAACCAACTTTCCTAGCAGCAGACCTAGCAACTAATACAATATAATCGTTCCACTTCATATCAATGGAAAACGTTAGTCCGTGAAGGTTCAATGCATCACTCACCAAGAGGTTAACATCGGCCATGCTGATAAAGGGAAAACAATAAGCTTCTTGCGGACGACTAAAAGAGATCAGTATTGTTTTTAAGACGTTAAAATTAAGAAGCCATTTCATTTTCCAGTTAACAGATGGTTGGTTGTTTTATATTTTTAATTATTTCCCCACAAGCAAGGCGATAATGTCAATAGAACTAAGGGTATTACAAGGAGTGAAAGTGAATGAGAAGACTTTAGTGAGGAGATGTGAGGAAAACGACAATAAATCAAAGTATTTAGGAAAACAGAAGATGGCGAGTGACGTTGCATTTAAATATTTAAAGATTGTCGGTGATATGGAAGCAAAACATCGAAAGGGAGTTCTACAGGCGAATAAAGGAAGTCTTAGAATAGAACTGCCGGTTGAATCTAGCTAGTTCAACACTAAAATGGTGTGACTTAGTTGCCAGTATAGCAGCATGCTTAAGTCCATGAAGTCAAGGCACTAACGAGAATAGATTATCAGAACAACTGCCATGAAACTATTTGTAGAAAAGACGGTGAGAAAGTGACTGAATTTGAGATGTTAAGTCAGTATCGATTACATGATACACCCCTATTTGATTCATAGTAGCAGCATAAGACCAAATATGCCATCAGTATTCAATGAACATATGAATAGTACATTTTTAAATGTGCAAGAAGTATTCTCACTGGAAGAATTGTTTGACACGACACAGTGAACCAATATTCTTAACGGTAAACCTAGCAACTGATTCAATATAATTACTTCTCATCAGATCAATGGAAAACGTGAACTCAAGAAAGCGAAAGGAGTTGTTTGTATTCTAGCATCAGCTATGCTGATGGCAGGCTGGAATGGTTCTCTGCGTTGATTAAATGAAAGCAGATTAGGTTTTTTACAAACCATCCCTTGCTCCAGTTAACCACTGATTAGAGGTCCTGTTAGGGAACAATTGTAAGTTTTACTTTGTCGGATCTGTCGAATTTACTACTACGACAGGAGCAAATAATAATGTCGTCTGGATGGATACCTAGTCGGGAACTAAGGACATCGGGAAAGTCGTTGCCATGAAAATATTTGTAGAAAAGACAGAGGGATTCCCTATCACGACGATGAGAAAGTGACTGAATTGAAGATGCAAAGTCAGGATCGATTACATTATAGACCCTTATTTGAAGACGGCACAAGACCAGATATGGCATCAGTATTCAATGCACATACGAATAGCACATTTTTAAATGTGCAAGAAATATTCTGACGTGAAAATCTGTTTGCCACTGATTGGAAGTCATTTTGTATATGAATTTTCGGACATCTTTCGGGGTTGCGTATTTCTGTTCGGTGTTCATATTCAGGTCAAATCTGAATACTTACGTTCTAGGTAAGCATATAAGTTTTCCTCGCATCCACGATTCATTTTCTCCTCTTTGGTTTTCTAACGTAATAAGCTAAGCTTAATGTATATTTTTAAAAGACAAGGGAAGAAAGAAGGAAAGATATAAAAAAATATATTACAGAAAGACAAAATAGAATACAAACACATAAATATAAACTAAGCCGGCTGAAATTGTATGGAAGCATGTGAGTGAAATCATCCACTTGTTGAGACAACTTTCTGCAAATGACAAGTGAGAGTAATTGAGAGATTCTTCAGTTCATTCCAATTAAAAAAGATTTTTTAAAAATAAATCTAAGAAAGCATTATAGGTACAAGTTAAATTCTTCAAACTTCTTCTGTCCAGGAAATTTCAATTTGATTTTTTATCATTAACGATTTTTTTAATTTTTTTTAATTTTATTTTATAGTAGCCCTGAAGTCGCCCTTAGAGCGGACTTTAGGCTAGCTCCTATGTACGGAAAAGTTAGAAGAATTTAGAAATACTAAAATTATTTTATCTTTATTTGACACCTTAATTCGGCATAATCTTTCTTCGTATACGCAACCGATTTCTGTAGTTTGCTTATATTTATTTTGCGCTCAATTTTTATTTTCTTTTAAAATCAACATTCATTATGATCTCATTATATAAAGTCACTCTTAAAAGACATTAGGGAACCCGGACTATGTAATATTTCGAATACGCCACAGTACGTGAGCTAGAAAAAAAAAGAGCGACGTACCGTAGCCCGCTTAAGTTTTAATTGCAGTTTAATTAGACGATATCAGTTTCAATTGCGACAAAAAGAGAATTTAAAGTTAAACCTTTAATAAAGAATTGTTTTTTTAACCTTTCACTCCTTTCGATATTTAAATTTAACTTTAAAAATGTTTGTATTTGATTTTTAATCGCGTGTAACTACAGTGGGTATTACCAGTTACCTCAGGTTGTTTATGATTTGCTGAGATCGAAAAACAGACGGATGAACGGACACACGTACACTGCGCTTCACTAAGTAACTTTTGACTTTTTACCATCCCACTTTTCCCATGTTCTGCCGTCCATTTACACAAACTCTGTGGGTAGGTTTTTATTGTTTTCATCTCCTGTTACTTTCAATGTCATTTGAGTGTTTAATTATCCAAGCTTTCTTTCCTCGTTATGTGTCCCATATATTTCAATTCTCTCTTTCGGAATGTAAGACTAAGTTTCCCTGGAGTTCTGCAATTACTTTAAATTTCCTCGTTGTTCCCATACTCTGTCCATGATAATCTCAGCATTCGTAATTGGCAGAACCGCAGCTTCATCGATTCAATAGCCAATAGAGGGTTATTTTTAAAACGGTTATGAAAATCGAGGTGGGTGGTATGAATGAAAGAGGAGGCGGTAGGAAGTGAAGATTACGAGAATAAGCAGGAAAAATAATGATTAGCCCTGGACTAAATGAGATCAATGACTGTTTAAGAAAGAATTCACTGGATGAATGGCGTACCACAATCTTCATAAGGAAGCATCGTTTTACAAGAAGAATTACTTGCTCTGATAAGCTGATGTTAAACTCATTCTTAAATATGCATTTTAGATCTATCAGTTTATATCCGAACTCTCAAAGTACGATGGTCGAAAGAGGTAATTGAAGAGTTCTTTGATATATTATATTGGCTCACGGTGTCAGAAACGAATATATATATATATATATATATATATATAGATATATACATTTTATTTTTTAAATTAATATTTACATATATATATATATAATATTTTTACTAACTTAATAAAACACCAATTAAAATAAAAATAAATAAATAAATATATAAATAAAAATATAATAAAAAATAAAAACAAGCAAAATAATTTAACCCAATTAAATAAATAAACGACTTCCGGCAAAATAACCGCCAAAATAGACTACCCACAATGGACCTCTGACCCATATGTATAAATAGCCGAGGGAAAAACCACCAGTGGTCTGACGTTTGTGTGTTGACTTCAATGTTCACTTTTATATTTACACACGCTCTATCTCTGATATTGAGCACTTTATCCCATAAATATAGCATAAATATTTATCGGCAAATGATTCAGAACTCGTTAATTAATCAGCTCATTTCTAATGAGCATAAACAGGGTAGGGCTCCCCCCCCCCCACTGGAAGCTGATTGTACAGTTTTATTTGAATGAGAATCGAACAGAAAGATGGATCAGGCGTACCAGTAATAATGACAATGTGCTGTTGAAATGACCACCACGTTCACCCGACTTGACATATTGTAATTTTTTTTCTATGGGACTTTGTGAAAGGTCAGGTTGATACCGACCTCTTGCTAGAAGCCTCGCGGAACTTAAGCAGGGAATCACTGAGGCATCTGAGAATATTACACAAGACATGCTGCAGTAGTCTCCTGTGGGATGAGATTGAAATAATAGACATAGAACAGCACTGGAAAATACGAAAACTTAAGGAATCGACACATAGTTTGGGCCACAAAAAACTCCTAAGCCGGCTAAGCATAGAAATGGATACAATATTTTAATCAGTAATACGCGGTGTTAGAGAAAAACAATGATAACAACAAAATTGCATTATGACATCTGGTAAAAGTTTATAAGTCCCAAAAATTCATTCACTGATGTTCTGAAGGACAAATGGCCCAGTGGATGAAAACGTTGGTGACTTGACCCGAAAGAGTTGTGAGTTCAGTACCTGGCTACAGCAGTGCTGAAAAAAACTTGGAGATTTGCGTTAAAGACAGATAACTGAGACATCCGGAAGTGGCATGGCACGTGAAACTAAAACAATCTACCCCGGGGGACGAAATGTAGGGTTCAATTCGAAATTCCAATCACCGGAGCGTAGGCGCGTACAACGGTCGAAAAGTCATACATATGGCAATAAAGATGAGGAAAACAGTCCGATCAATGTAAATAATTACAATACCTCATCTCAAAAATATAGACACACACACACATGATTATTATTATTATATATATATATATATATATATATATATATATATGGGTAGGTCAGCTGGTATGAATCGAAGTCATTGTGCATGGATCGAACTACATGCTTTCTTGACGATCGACGCTAATCCTGAACCCTAAAGAGACTTCGTCTATCGGATAATCTTTCTAAATACAATTTGAAAGATGTGCTGGTAGCGTGACGGTTATGAACGCGCACAGAATAATAATCCACCTGGGTTCAAATTCTGGCCAGTTTTGTCCGTCCTCTTTCCCAATTATGGCCTTAGGGGTGCATAAATCCACCTCTTCTCCCACCTGCCAACTATTGATTAGACTGGGTTGTAAACTTTGATGGAATTCAAATCCATTACATTCAGTGATAATACCATTGGGAAAGGTATGCTTTCTCTTCTTCTCCCCTCCCCCAGCTATGGGTAAATAGCAGAACAGACCGAGTTCTATAGCCATGGATAGAAAGGAATGGTAACCTACTGCGGGAAAATATGCCCGTCAGCCATGTATCAAAAGATACATGATCGCCTAAGCGTGTATTACGCATGGCACGTAACTGCCCAGTACAACAAATCCTAATACAATATACACAATGTTAAATGCAACTAATCCCAATACAACATCCAAAGACCAATATACCCAAATCCGAATACAAAAAAGTCCAATACAACATCCAAAACTCATTATACCAAAGCCCAATACAACGAATCCCAATACAATACCCAAAGCTAGGTATGTCCATTTTAGGCTTTTTTTAGCATTTTTATTTTAGTTGTTTTTTTTTTCAGTTGAAAGACACATTAATTTGGAAATTCTTGTAAAAATTAAGTACTTGTTGGATTTTAATGAAAACTTCAGAACTTATTCAGAAATGAATGAACTTATTTTAGAAATGTTTGTCTCTTTGAAAGTCATGGTATAAATATTTTTTTTATATCTGTTACCCCCCTCGAACTTAATTTTATGAAAACTCAAAAAAATTTTATTTGCATCCTCAATTTTTTTTAATTAAATGCACAAAACTCTGAAAAATCTAAATCATCGATTTTTTGTTAAAAAAATGTCCCAAATTGTCCAAACTTTTACCTCAATTGTAAAAATACAAAACCCAATAAAACTAAGACAATATTTAATTAAGAAAGTTTTTAATGGCTTTTCTGAATAATATTTACGGAGGTAATTATTATCTGAAAGAAAAAAAATTTTTTGATGAAAAATGAATTTTTACATTAATTTTTTTTTTTCAATTTTAAATACACAATATGACAAAAGGTTGATATATATATTTATAAATTAAGTTCTTTATGTAACCTTATGGAAATGATATATTATGTTCTCTACTTTTTAAAGATCATAAATTTGAAAGCTTATTAAAATCTGACAACCATTGATATTTTTAAAATAATTTTTTAATATTCCAAAATTGTATTTTAAATCGTCTCCAATGAAAGTATGGATGCACAGCATTGAAATAATGTCACGCGAGTAGTTTCCCTTGATAGAAGCAAGTTGTTTTTACTTCAGAAATTGCTTTGCATTCGTTCAGTAACAACACAACAACGATTGTCAAGTTTCCTGACTGAATATCGTCGCATTTTCAATTTTTTCTTTTTCTTTTCAAATATAATCAAATAGTGGGATAAAAGAAAATATCGACTATTTACAATTACAAAAAAAAAACGCCCTTGGAAGTTCACCCAAATTTTCAAGTTTGAAATCGAATGCATAAATTCATTGTACATTACTTTGGAATTATTATCCACACGACAAATTATCAATTAAAACGATTTTTGGAGTTTAAATTCTCTGGAGTTAGCTCGCCACTAAATACTTGTTGAGTCAAACCCAACACAGCATGTTAATTTTATTAATAAATAAAATAAAACTCATTACTGCCATATCACAATTATTAATAAATAGAAAAAAATCTGCCTTAATAAAAAGAAATAAAATCTCATTTCATTAAGTTAACCTGTTTCAATTAATGGTGTTTCATGTTTTTACTGTTTTATTTTTACTTGTAAAATTTGATTTTCTTTCATAATTTAAATGTTATTTTCAGTGCAGAATTCTTCCTCAAAGGTAAGGTAAAAAAAAAAAAATTGAAAGTGAATTTTTTTAAAAAACCTACTAACCAGATTCACTTAAAATTAGAACGAATTATATCACTTCTGCGCTACCGTCCGATAAATTCCCCTGACGTAAGTTGTCAATATATTGACGTACATCAATTAACGCCTGTCAACGCGCACGAAAATAGACCACCTCGGTTGGAAATATCTCTCTTAAAAAATTTTCTGCTAAAAAAAGTAAGTAATGTTTCTTTCAAATTACATTAAGTATACTTTAATCATTCTAAATTTCCTAAGATAACAAAAGAAAAAGGTGTAATTGAATTTTATATGATTCTTTAACTAACTATAATCTTGTTTACAAACTCAGACAGAAAGGCCGATAAGTTCGATTTCACGAAATTTTTTTGACTCGAAAAAAAAAAAAACAAGATTTTTAAATAAAATTTTTAACATTTATAGGAAGGATGAAAAAATCTGAAAAAATATTCAGAAAATACTTTGGTCTTTCCTCTTTAATAACAACTCAAACATTTAAACGTTAAAAATTGTTTTATCAATTTGGGGACCTTTTTTCGTCAAGGTATACCACTTTTTAGCAAAATATTGGACATACCTACCCAAAGCCCAATATGCTCGCCACAACAAAGCCCAACACAATACCAAAATTCCAATATACCCAAATAACAATACAATATCCATAGCCCTTTATACTAAAGCCTAATAAAAGAAAGCCTAATAAAACAAATCCCAATACAACACCCAAACTCCACTACAACAAAGCTCAATACAGCACCTAAAACCCATCACAACAAAACCCAATACAGCATCCAAAGCTCAATACAGCAAAGCTCAATATAACACCTAAAGCCCAATATACCCAAACTCCACTACAACAAAGCTCAATACAGCACTTAAAACCCATCACAACAAAACCCAATACAGCATCCAAAGCCCAATATAACACCCATCATGAGACTCGTTCTGATAATGGTAGACCAAGCATACTAATCACAGCTAGACGTGTGCAATCTTTTGAACAACTTTGATGAAGGCAGCTGACAATTTTGCAGGGGAAGTCCAGTTAGAAATGTCTTCAGCTCAGGTAACTCAATTCGCTCAGATGATGTCCTATTTTGGTGCTCTCAGGTATCAACTTGCAACACCCAAATCGTCTTGGTTATTTTATACTTAAAAATTAGAAAAACAATCCTCTCGACACATGGTCGTGATTTTCCCCTGATGCACATGAACAGAGGTGCAAAGTGCATCAGAACCTAGGGAATATGCTTAAATGGTTATGGTCAGGAAGCAGACAGGGAAATCTGTTCGATGGAAAAAATATTTACTGTCGTCCATCTTAATCCAGGAAAAGAAAATATACACGTAAACAACTTCAATCAATTGAAATCAAAATATATGAGAACCATGTCGGGTGTAGGATATTTTACTGACATATTTTATCTATCTATCTATATCTATCTATGCCGGTCTGTTCCTTCCTATCTATCTATCTCGGTCTGTTCCTTCCTATCTATCTATGCCGGTCTGTTCCTTCCTATCTATCTATGCCGGTCTGTTCCTTCCTAACTATCTATGCCGGTCTGTTCCTTCCTATCTATCTATGCCGGTCTGTTCCTTCCTATCTATCTATCTCGGTCTGTTCCTTCCTATCTATCTATGCCGGTCTGTTCCTTCCTATCTATCTATGCCGGTCTGTTCCTTCCTATCTATCTATCTCGGTCTGTTCCTTCCTATCTATCTATGCCGGTCTGTTCCTTCCTATCTATCTATCTCGGCCTGTTCCTTCCTATCTATCTATGCCGGTCTGTTCCTTCCTATCTATCTATCTCGGTCTGTTCCTTCCTATCTATCTCGGCCTGTTCCTTCCTATCTATCTATGCCGGTCTGTTCCTTCCTAACTATCTATGCCGGTCTGTTCCTTCCTATCTATCTATCTCGGTCTGTTCCTTCCTATCTATCTATGCCGGTCTGTTCCTTCCTATCTATCTATCTCGGTCTGTTCCTTCCTATCTATCTATGCCGGTCTGTTCCTTCCTATCTATCTATGCCGGTCTGTTCCTTCCTATCTATCTATCTCGGTCTGTTCCTTCCTATCTATCTATGCCGGTCTGTTCCTTCCTATCTATCTATCTCGGTCTGTTCCTTCCTATCTATCTATGCCGGTCTGTTCCTTCCTATCTATCTATCTCGGTCTGTTCCTTCCTATCTATCTCGGCCTGTTCCTTCCTATCTATCTATGCCGGTCTGTTCCTTCCTATCTATCTATCTCGGTCTGTTCCTTCCTATCTATCTATGCCGGTCTGTTCCTTCCTATCTACTATCTCGGCCTGTTCCTTCCTATCTATCTATGCCGGTCTGTTCCTTCCTATCTATCTATCTCGGTCTGTTCCTTCCTATCTATCTCGGCCTGTTCCTTCCTATCTATCTATGCCGGTCTGTTCCTTCCTATCTATCTATCTCGGTCTGTTCCTTCCTATCTATCTCGGCCTGTTCCTTCCTATCTATCTATGCCGGTCTGTTCCTTCCTATCTATCTATCTCGGTCTGTTCCTTCCTATCTATCTATGCCGGTCTGTTCCTTCCTATCTATCTATCTCGGTCTGTTCCTTCCTATCTATCTATCTCGGTCTGTTCCTTCCTATCAAATCTATGCCGGTCTGTTCCTTCCTATCAAATCTATGCCGGTCTGTTCCTTCCTATCTATCTATGCCGGTCTGTTCCTTCCTATCTATCTATCTCGGTCTGTTCCTTCCTATCTATCTATGCCGGTCTGTTCCTTCCTATCTATCTCGGCCTGTTCCTTCCTATCTATCTATGCCGGTCTGTTCCTTCCTATCTATCTCGGCCTGTTCCTTCCTATCTATCTATGCCGGTCTGTTCCTTCCTATCTATCTATGCCGGTCTGTTCCTACCTATCTATCTATCTCGGTCTGTTCCTACCTATCTATCTATCTCGGTCTGTACCTTCCTATCTATCTATGCCGGTCTGTTCCTGCCTATCTATCTATCTCGGTCTGTTCCTGCCTATCTATCTCGGTCTGTACCTTCCTATCTATCTATGCCGGTCTGTTCCTTCCTATCTATCTATGCCGGTCTGTTCCTTCCTATCTATCTATGCCGGTCTGTTCCTTCCTATCTATCTATGCCGGTCTGTTCCTTCCTAACTATCTATGCCGGTCTGTTCCTTCCTATCTATCTATGCCGGTCAGTTCCTTCCTATCTATCTATCTCGGTCTGTTCCTTCCTATCTATCTATGCCGGTCTGTTCCTTCCTATCTATCTATGCCGGTCTGTTCCTTCCTATCTATCTATCTCGGTCTGTTCCTTCCTATCTATCTATGCCGGTCTGTTCCTTCCTATCTATCTATCTCGGTCTGTTCCTTCCTATCTATCTATGCCGGTCTGTTACTTCCTATCTATCTATCTCGGTCTGTTCCTTCCTATCTATCTCGGCCTGTTCCTTCCTATCTATCTATGCCGGTCTGTTCCTTCCTATCTATCTATCTCGGTCTGTTCCTTCCTATCTATCTATGCCGGTCTGTTCCTTCCTATCTACTATCTCGGCCTGTTTCTTCCTATCTATCTATGCCGGTCTGTTCCTTCCTATCTATCTATCTCGGTCTGTTCCTTCCTATCTATCTCGGCCTGTTCCTTCCTATCTATCTATGCCGGTCTGTTCCTTCCTATCTATCTATCTCGGTCTGTTCCTTCCTATCTATCTCGGTCTGTTCCTTCCTATCTATCTATGCCGGTCTGTTCCTTCCTATCTATCTATCTCGGTCTGTTCCTTCCTATCTATCTATCACATCTTTCACAATCAGTTCATAGCTTTCAGTCCTTTCTATGTATTTGTGAATGATTATAATTATGTGCCTATGTATGTCTATTTGTATGTATATGTGTTATATGTGCGCATGACTATCTATCTCTGTCTGATACTGTCTATCTATCTCTGTCTGATACTGTCTATCTATTATTCTTACAATTTTCCAGATGGTCAGCAATGACAGCTAAAGATCTCATTTCCCGTTGTCAAATTATACCTATCCAAACAGACATCAAATTACATCATCTGAAATCCGCCCTCTAAAACGTTCTGAATCAGAGAAGGGCAACTTAACTGTCATATTGATAAGCAGTTCATATCGAAAGAGAAATTAATTTTTTTTTGTTTGTTGTTTATTGCGCATTGCGATATATGGACTTCCATACATGCTAAATTCGTATTTTTCTCATTATCAAAAATCTATTAAATAATGATTATTGATGAATCCCCACATTTAACAATTTTGAACACAATTAATATTTAATAATTTATTTTAGGTGCGATCAACATCATAAAGAATAAAGTAAGAATGTTTTGAAGTCTTTTTTCAGTTAAATTACATCTTTTTTTTTTTTTACATACCAGAAGTCTACAACGGAATGGAAGAAATTAAATTAAAAGAAACCTGTATTTGACGTTATTTTGCCATTCAAAATATTCCAATTTCTCCCATAATATCTGTTGCAAATAAATTTAAAAATTTTGCCTTCTCCCAGAATATATTTATTAAAATTATTTCTGATCATGTAATATTTTATTTTGATTTCATAAGTTTTTTTTAAATTTTTATTGACATGAAGTTGTTATGTAAGGAACTCTTTTGCAATGAGGACATATATTTTATCAAATTTAAACAAGTGAATTTTATTTCAATTGAATTCTAGTTAGACTTTAAAATGACATTTCCATTAATTTCGCATAGTTAAATCTTTTCAAATTGGGATAAAATATAACGTAAGCATTTTTCTTTTGTATTTCTACTTCTTCGTGACTTGATAAAATTTATGAAAACTCTTCTTTCTTTCACATACTTTTTAAATGCATTTTTGCTTGCAGCTTACAAATTCGCAAAAAATCCGTAACACTATCTATCGTTCGAAAAAGAAATGTAGAAGCAGAAGATGCAAAAGAGAATGACAAAAAAATGGGGAGGAGAAACAAAGAAGACTAAAAAACAAGATTAAAAACACGAAAAAGAAAACATTGATTGATTTGTTTTCACTGCTTATCAACCTTTTTATGACGATTTAAGCCGCAAATAATATCAATACAGGAAGAACACGGAACACAAATTGAAAGTTAAAAGGAATATTACTGAGGTTCATATATACAAATACGATAGAAATAATAGTTCTTGTTGCAAACAAATTATTCTGTTTGCGGTTATATTATAATGAAACCATATAAGTCCACTTAACTGAAGTCTTTTGTGTATATAGAATGGCTTCGTTTACCTACTAATATAATACGGCTCTCATGTCAAAGTGCAGGAAGAATCAGAGACGGTATTGACGTCCTAGGGCTGGCAGATCTTGGCAGAAAATAGGAAGAGTAAATGAACAGAATAGCGTTCTTTATAATTGGTGCCAACATATTATGGCTAGTGATTGGTTGGTTTGACGATATACGGGATCTTAGAGAGAGAGCAGTTTACTAAGGGCGACAACTCACTTACGTAACATATTTTTCTTATACTTTTGCAGGTTATTTAACCCCCCCAAATATTTTTAGACTTATATAATTTTAAAGGAAATAAAACGATTTACTGATACAAGTCCTACTAATTAATGAATAACTAAGAAGAGAAGTGGAGAATCAAACTTTTCCCAAGTCTGTAAGTAACTATAACGAACCACCCTGAAATTGGTTGATTGATTCGATTTCTACGGTTTATCCACACTCTGCAGGTTATTTATATTGTAAGATTTTTTAATTGTTGAGATAATACTGGTTTAGTAAAACAAGTCTTACTAGTTAACCCATAGATGGTGTGGAGAAGAGGTGATTTTATACGTTTCCCAAGATTATTTGCGCGTAAGTGAATATAACGAACCCAACGGGAATTGGAACTCGGCTCTCAGATTAACTATTCCAAGCTATTACACCATCAGCACATCCAAGCTTGTAGCAGCTGGCATTCCCAATCCGTCACCCATCTTGGTATTGAGTAAATTCGGTGAATGTAATAAAATCAATTAAGTGAATGTAACGAAATCGACTGGAATCCAAACTCGGCTCTCCAATTCCTCAATCTTAGCCACAATCCATTACTCTACTGTGCGTCCTCTTTACTTTAACTACGTAATATATTTACTTCTATATATTTGGGTTGGTTGCACTCGTGGATAGGGAATACTTGCATATGTAACACTTGGCTCTATCACGTTGAAACACCAGTTCTCGTAGTTAAGCAGCGTCGCGCCTGGTCAAAACCAGGTGCTGTAAGCTTGAATGTGCGGGTGGTGTAATGGATAATAGATTGGAATTTGGAAATCGAATAACCGATTTTCAATTCCAGTCGGATTCGTTATATTCACTATTAGGAATTAGGTTAAGTTAGGGACTACGAAAAGTCTTACTGAGTGATTAGTTCACTGTTTTTACGCCTTATTAACCATTCCTATGGTTATTGGAAGCCAGGATAGCTATTACAAGCTACTACACCATCTGCACATGAGGACACTAGAAATAGTGTACAGAAAACACTGACATTTTATTGCTGACTCGCAGAAACATTTTCAACCTATTCAGCCCACATCCCTTCCGTTCTCGTATTGTATCCCACATACTGTACAGTTCGCCATTTTCCTACTTGGTATCAGTCGTAGAGTGAGCGCTACTATTTACACTCTTTTACTTTTCAGTGATGTCGAATATTAAATTCTTTTTCTTTCTTTCTTTCTTTCTTTCTTTCTTTCTTTCTTTCTTTCTTTCTTTCTTTCTTTCCCCGTCTTCTAGAGGTTTTTAAAATTATTTCTTCTTCATGTTTATCCCAGTTTCATCTTTTCTACTTCATGACCATCAGGCATTTTTCTTCTGTCTTCATATTCATTGTACTCCGTCTTCTCATTCTTCTTTCTCCTCCTCCTCAATCTAAGGTTGTAAGAATTTTTAGACATAATAACGATTTACTTAGACAAGTTCTACTAATTAACCCATAGCTGGGTGGGAGAAGAGGTGGTTTCATACGTTTCCCAAGTGAATATAACGAACCCAACGGGAATTGGAACTCGGCTCTCCGATTAACAATTCCAAGCTATTACACTATCAGCACATCCAAGCTTGTAGCAGCTGATATTCCCAATCCGTCACCCGTCTAGGTACTGACTAACGTCGGTGATAGTATGAAAACTGGTGTTTCAATTTGACATGGCCGTAAGCCAGAAGAAGAACAGCAACATTAACTAAGATGACACATACAATGGACAAAGAAATTCTACGAAAAAGAAATAAATATTTAGTAAGCTTAGCTTAATTTTGTAAAAAGTCACATATTTAGGCACTCAATGAAGATTGAATCCAGCTCAGTTATTAAGGACTGTGGGAATCGGAGAGCCGAGTTCGAATTCAAGTCGAATCCATTACATTCCCTTACGTGCTAATACCCTTGGGAAAGGTATGGATCCTTTTCTCCTGACCCCCAGCTATGGGTAAATAGCAGGACATACCGAGTTTTATAGCCTTGAATGACAACTGGTCTACCGCACAAAGAAATGGCAACCTACTGCGGGAAAAAATCTGTCTCGTCAGTCATGTATCGAAAGAACATGATTGCCTAAGCGTGTATCACGCATAGCATACAACTAACTGACTGACTGTTCTGATTTATTAGCCAATCCTCCGCACCGATGAAATTCATATTCTTATTCACTAGGCAAAATATTGTCTAACACAATAGAACACACAGTGAAAAACAGAAAGCAGAATATTTATTTAACCATCGTGCTAAGGCAAGCGCTCAATTCTTTGAATAAATCTCAGCATTTTTCTTTTCGCTTCCTGAAGCAAATTTCTTTCGAGAAGTTCATTTAGAAATTAGAATCAGGACGCAGTACATTTAATGATCATTCAAAATTCAAAATGGCCGACTAAGTGGCTGGTTTGGATTCCGACCTTAGGGATCGCCCAAAATGCACATGAGGACACTTGAAAACGTGTACAGAAAATAATGGCATTTTACTGCTGACTTGCAGAAACATTTTCAACCTATTCAGCCCACGTTCCTTCCGTTCTCGTTTTGTATCCCACATACTGTACAGTTCGCCATTTCCCTACTTGGTATCAGTGGTAGAGTTAGAGCTTCTCTTTACACTCTTTTGAGTGATGTCGAATATTAAATTTTCTTTCTTTCTTTCTTTCTTTCTTTCTTTCTTTCCCCTTCTTCTACAGGTTTTTAAAATTATTTCTTCTTCATATGTTTATCCCAGTTTCATTTTTTCTACTTCATGTCCATCATTCATTTTTTCTTCTGTCTTCATATTCATTGCACTCCGTCTTCTTATTCTTCTTTCTCCTCCTGCTGCTCTTCTTCTTCTTCTTCTTCTTCTTCTTCTTCTTCTTCGAATTCTTCTTCGAATTCTTCTTCGAATTCTTCTTCGAATTCTTCTTCGAATTCTTCTTCTTCTCAACACAAATCTTATCATTTCCAAAATTCTTCTTAGATAACTTCTTCTCTTTTGATTACTTTGAACTCTACATTTCTATTTCTTCTTCTTCCTCCTCCTCTTCTTCTTCTTCTTCTTCTAAGAAGAAGAAGACGACGGATGTTAAGACAAAGAAGTAGAACGAGCAAACAGAGGAAAGTAAATAATAGGTTAGCAAAGGAAGGAAGGAAGGAAGGAAGGAAGGAAGGATGGAAGGAAGGAAGATGAGAAACGGTAGAAAAAAAGAAGAATGGGAAAAACAAAAGAAAAAAAAGGAACCAAGCCGAAATATTTTGAGACAAAGAATTCGAAGGAGCAGGATGAAGAATAAAAAGAACGGAGGTAAAAATGAAGGAGAAGGAGGAAGGAAAGGGGGGAGATAAAAAGAACAGAAGAAGAACAAGAAGAAGTGGGGGTAAAGAAGAATTAAAAAAGAAGAATAAGGAGGGGGAAGGGAAGGCAGAGAGGAGATAATGAAAAAGAGTCGACTAAAATTAAATGAGAGACAAACAATAGCAACAATTAAGGAAATAAATGTCAAGCCCGAAAACATAAAAGAAATTAATGGCGATCCCCAAAATATTAAACATTTTAAAATTTTCATCAGCAGTACAGAGAAATCGGTAAACGCCCTTGCCGAGCTTCGCAACACTACTCTCTTGGTAACTCGGACCACACTGTGGTATATATTGAGATTTTATTCCAGTCATCTATTAAACAGGAACCTCCTACCCATAAAACCTCTTTCCGTTACTAGCATGCTGATTGGGACTCACTCTGTGATTTTCTTCGTGACGCCCCTTGGACTGGCATCTTTAACTTCCAAAATGAAAATTGCGCCACAGGTTTATTCCTGGGTCAAAGCCGGGATAGTCGTTTGATCCCTTCTCGAAAATACTAGGTGAAACCTCAATCCTCTCTCTGGTTCACATCCGCATGTTCGGCCGCTATAGCATACAGCACCCACTATTTTCGGCTATACCAGTGTGACAGCTCTCGTCATAACAGGCGCCTATTCGTTGCTGCTCGTAATAAATGTAAACGAGTCCCCGAAGGAGCTAAGTCCCCGTTTGCGGTTAGTATGACCGCACTGCATTGCATTTATTAACTTTAGCTTTCGTGATTAATGGCGACTCTGTAATAGGTTATTGAATAAGTGTAAAGTCTCTATTATTCGCCTCTTCAATCAATTTGAGGTGTTAATACTCGATGCCGATAAAGCTGAACGCTTTGCCAGTAAATTCTCTTTAACCTCTACACTTGACTCAGCTGTCCTCTTCCCGCTCATTATTTATGTTTCTGCCCCTAATTCTTCCACACCCCTTGTGTCTTAGTGGCTTTACTGTTTTGCGTGTAAAAAATTAAATGAAACCATTTCTGGAATTGGGAAAGCTGGAAATATGGTCAATGAAATGATATAATTCCTAGATTTACTCATTAATTTTGATAAGAAATTTGCGAAACGAAGACATGAAAAGAAAATATTTTCTGAGACATCGTTCTTTCCGGTTTTCTACTTTTTCATTAAATGATTTATGTTTTCTCCTATTAACAGAACGAAAAGCCCGAGATACAAGAAGCAGACAATAAAAATATAATTATTAGATGTTCTTCATCATAAAATCTGACCCAATAATACGCATTTCCCCCCATCACTTTCAATGTAACGTATTCTGAGATGTAACCGGGATTCTTAAAAAATGTATTCCGTGTGTGAAACAGTCCACAGCATCCATTTTTTTAAAAAATTGTTATATAGAAATAAAGTGCCTCTGCCGAGACTTGCGTTTGAACATAGATCGCCGGTGAGCAAACACGGGCAACTCCATTAGTGAATTAAGTAGACCACGTGACCATAGAAGAAACACATATATGTAGGAAGTAGACGCCGACTAGCTTATCCTCTATTACTATAACGGATCTGCACTTATATCCGTTGTTATTAGGTTGGTGCAAAAATAATGTCGTTTTCTTACATGAAGTTGAACGTCAAAAAACGACATTATTTTTGCACCAGCCTAATAGTATACGAACAGCTGTTCTCTACTCTATTCACTAAACTATTTCTCTGTTCAAATCACTATACGGATTACTATTCGAGCGAGTATTATCGAGAAAATACTATTAGTACCAGTGATATTCGAAAGCGTCTGATACTAGCATTGTTCAATGGCGTTACTATAGTTGTATCTGCGATTACAAAGTCTCTACTACAACGAGCATTTACGAAAGTGACTACGGGTATTCGTTGGCATCACAAATGTGTGAAACGAGTGTTCATTGACATTACAAAATTATTGAAAACCATTTTTTTTGGCTGAAAAATTTTAATAATAACCATGAATGCCTACCATAGAGCTTTCGTTACTGAAGCTAATACGCTATGTCGATTTTTATGATGCAAGCCATTTTAAAAATAAATGTCTTAATCATTTCAGCCCAGGTTAGGCGATAAAGTCACTAAGACGCAACGGCTTACTAAGAGCAAAGGAAACTGAGAAAACGTTACCGAGGAGAAAAGACAATAAGGACAGGATTCACGAAGACAGAAGTAGAATATTGACGCAACATTTGAATTTTTGAAGATTATATTTGGCAGGAAAGCAAAAGACAGGGAGATATTTCTACACGAAAGAAGTATGTTAGAAGGAACTCTTACAATAGAACTTACGGTTCCATCTATCAAAATCAGTAGTAAAATGATGAGACCTAGCTGCCAAACTAGTACTATGCTTAAATGTTAGAAGTCGGGTTACCAAAGAGTGAGTGATAGTCAATTGCCATGAAAATATTTATAGGAGGGGAAATCTGAGGCTAAGTTACAGCGGTGAGAAAGTGGCTGCAACCGAGATGTCAGGTCAGGACGAATAACATTCCAGATGATTCTTTGGATTTTGTCAATAATCTCAAGATACATAATAGAAGAACCAGCCAGCAATGTATAATGCATGGGCGAAGGGTAGACATATAAATCTGCAAAACAGATTCGAGTCTGAAACAAATGTCTAGCACGACAGAATGAACCAAATTTCATAGCAGCAGAATTAGTAATTATCTCGATATAATTATACTAATACATATAAGTGGAAAATGTTAGACGCATAAGACACAATGACTTGCTCTCCGAGACGTTTGCATAAGTCATTCTCATAGAAGGCAAAATAGTTTTCTAAGAGAGTCGTTTAGTTTGAGATACGTTAAAATTAATAAACCATTTCGTGCTCCACTTCACAGCAGATTGAAGGTCATTTTCTTGACCAGCTACCAATTGGACTTTATCGAACCTATCAAACTATCAAAACTCTTATAAGATTCCTTTAGAATAAACCATTTTAGAAGAAAACATTTCCTGCTCCACTTAACAGAAAAATGAAAGTCATTTTCTATATCAGCTGCCAATTTGACTTTATCGAACCTATCAAACTATCAAAACTCTTAGAAGATTCCTTTAGAATAAACCATTTTAGAAGAAAAAATTTCTTGCTCCACTTAACAGAAGAATGAAAGTCATTTTCTATATCAGCTACCAATTTGACTTTATCGAACCTATCAAACTATCAAACATCTTTTAAGATCCCTTTAGAATAAAATCCATATTATCTCACCGATGTTGCTAAACATTTCAAAATATATGTATATCATTAAAATACTATGTGTGTTTCAGATTACACAATGTGCTTTTATTAGAAATATTTTTAAGACATTATTTGCTGTTGTGATATTATGAAATACAAGGGTTGTTCATCATATTTCAAATAAATATATTTATAATAGTATAATAACTAAAACCACTGCTTTCCTTTCGAAGATATACGAATTTCCATATGCCGTGAGTTAGATATAAGAGAAAGAAAATATTGTAAATTTATGGAGATGCTGCTTTGTAAATTGCGAAAAACTGAACAGAAATTACAAAACAATTAAAAAAGAATTTGAAAATATTGGCAAGATAAAAACAAGAAAAAAATTGTCTTTTAAGTTTGTCACAATAAAAAACAGATTAATATGAAAAGGTGATAAGCGAAAAATCCGAATCAATTAGAAAGAAAATATGTGAATAATCTGTTGCTGCGAATGTAACCGTTGATACAAAGCAAAACATTAAGAAAATTGGCTGAAGACATAAAGGCGAACAAACAATATATTTAGAAGCGTGTAATTATGACGAAGTAGTACAGGAAAACTGATTTCCCAACAGCAAGTTTTAGTAATGTTTAACCTGATGGTTGGGCTTACATATTATGTCCTTCGTTATAATGCTCAACCAATTAGATTTAGAAGACACCATTGACGAGATGGAGTAATATTTTGGGATATTATGGTAGACATTATTTTGGGACATTATGGAAGTTAGTTCACTGTGTTGTTCCACAATTTTCCCCCTCCAGAATCTCTCTATAAGTCTACCTTTCTTCTATACTTAGAATATTCCTACTACATATGGTCCGTTGTCCTTGCTATATACCTTGAGCTCCTTGATTAAATGTAAAGGATAATCAGCAATATTATTAGTCCTGATCGGATGCCTCGGCTTCAGTCACTTGCTCACCATCGTAAAGTTGGCTCCATGTACATTTTCTATAAATACTTTCATGGTAATTGTTTGGATGAGCACTTCGCTATGGTTCCTAAATTTAAAAAAAAATTTAAGCGCAGTATTAGACTGTCATCGAGATCTCATCAATTTACAGTTGAGCTGGCTAGATGTAACCGTAAATTCTATGCTAACAGTTTCTTTTCTCGCACTTCTCCCTTGTGGAATTCTCTTCCGGCTCCATGCTTTCCAGACAACTTTAATTTGCAAAAAATTAAATGCAATGTCAATCGCTATCTAGTATCCTCCCGCTCGTTATTAATGTTTCTGTTCCTAGTGCAAAACCCTGTAACCCCTCGCGTCTTAGTGGCTTTACCGCCTTGTATGGGGTGATACAACTAACAAAAGACAAGAAAACCGTAGTTTTCTTCGACATTGACGATGGTGTCAAAATAAATGCTGAGTTTTATTGTAAGTTCTCTACAGAGACATATTTTTGTGTGTGGTACACGTCACAAGCATGAAAATTTAAGCTAAGGAGTATATTCATGCAATACAATGCATGAAAGTCGACTCTTGCATAATTTCCCAAAAGTGATTACAAATTTAGTCTCTCCAGATGCTAATCTAATAGAAGATTTGTAGTCTCTAATTTAAAAAAAAGTATATGACAATGGAAAACAAGATCTCCGAAAAACAAAAAGAAACACTCCAAGTAATGTTAAAACATGTTCAAAAAATTTTAAAAATTTAAAATGTTAAAAAAATGTTAAAACTGTTAAAAATGTTAAAAATGCTAAAAAATTAACAAATATTAAAACTCTTTAAAAAAATGTTAAATATGCTAAAAATGATAAAAAATTTAAAATGTTAAAAAGTTCCACCTCGACACTTCCTGCGCAAATACAGTGCAGGAAGGGACAACTCAACACCGGCAACAGACCGCTGGAATAATTCAGTAAGTTTAATAAAGTAAATCCTAAAGAAATGTATTTCTAATAAACTAAAAATATTCACTAATAAAGGTTTTAATCCTTAATGAATCACTTTTATTCGTTTATAAGACAGTTATCTTTTTCTGGTGCTGAGTTGTCTCGGTCCTGAGTAGTCACGGCGGACATTCGGCGGTGTTGAGTCGGCGGTGTTGAGTTGTCCTGCACCCACTACAGTGACCTTTGTGTGAGATGATGATAAATGGATTAAATGTTGCATACTATTGTCAATTTATTCGAACAGGGACTCTTGAAATCGACCGAACGACAGAAATCTACATATGCACAGAACTCATTTAAATACACGCATTGAAATTGGTTGTTTTGCATGAAATAAGAGGGAGAATGGACCTGTTTGAACCAAACCATTTCCTTCATACTCTAATTAACCAGAATCTTACGCACAGTATCAACGAAAGATAATTACCCGAAACAAAGTATTAAAACAAAGGAAAATGTCCTTAGAAACAAAGGATAGGTCATATCTAATAATCCATACCCCAGTGAATGCTGTGTAATTCCCCCACTCCCGTTCTGCGAATGGCGATGAAGTACATTCGGCAGCAAGGATCGGGAGGTTTTGAGGAGCGTGAAACTGCCTCTTAATTGCTGTTGTTCCCAGGTCCACACTGTTCCAGGCTGGTAGCACCTGTTAGGACCCCAGCTATGGGCAAATAGTTAAAACCCGAAACTGAGGTAAAAAAAAAACAACACTAAGAACGTATAAAATGTTTTATAGTAAAAATACCAGCAATACATTTTTATAGTAAAAAATATTACCAGCCATACATTTTTGTAATAAAAACAAAATGCATTTGACAAAGAAATTTCTAATTCTTTCATGAATATTAAATTTTGGCATTGATTTACGAAAAAAACAATTTCTTCACAGTGGAAGAAGAGATTTGAAACGACAGAGATGTGGTTCTCCTAGATTTACTGCCACCGCAACATTGGCTGTTACTTAACTATCAGATTGTAGAGACGGAGAAAAGATGGATTCAGGCCTTTTCCGAGGGTATTTTATGAGAATGTGAATGCATCAGACGAAGCCGAAATTTGAAAGGACATCGCCGCCTTCAATTTCCTCGCCGATAATCTGGTTGGTTGTTTTTGTTTAACGGCATGACAACCGCCACAGGTTATTTAATGTCGAAATCTAAATATTTTGTACACAATATATTTTAATCGTTTTAACACAAATATTACTAATTATTCCATATCTTTGGGAGAGAGGTGGATTTATACCTTTACCAAGATTATTTGCACGTAACGAACCCACGGGAATTGGAAATCGGTTCTCCGATTAACAATACCGAGCCATTTATCCATTACATCGCCCGCACATCCAAGCTTACAGCATCTGGTAAGCTCTCACCCATCTAGGTACTAACCAGACTTGACGTTTCTTAACTTCTGTGATCGTACGGGAACTAGTGCTTCAACGTGATATAGCCGTAAGCCTCCTCCCGGATAATCATTACGCTACCCGCATATAAACTGTTAATACAATTAATATGTTCTTTTTTCATACTTTTTAAAAAGATTTCCGGCAATACGAAAATCGTTCCATGGGATGTTTGTTCTAGTAAACTAAATGTTACTAAACATTATATGCTTACCTCCCTTGATCAGTGACAATCTTTAAGGAATTTAATTTTAAAACACATAAAGAAAACCTAATAATAAAATACATAATTATAATCTATTTAAAAATTGACCAAGTTAAGTGGAATTTATTCATATTTTTTGAGAAAAGCACAAAATTTTATTTCCAAATATCCAAATCCAGATGCAAATCCAGGGCCTACTTGCTCCTGTTGGAAGAATACCTCCATAATTGACAATGTTTTCAGGATTATAACCACACTCATCACGCTTAGTCTATTACGGGATGCTGAGGTTATTTAGCCCATAGTTGGGATCGCCGACCGTTTACCCATCCGCCCTTTAACAGCTCTTGTTTGCTGCTGAGGTTCCAGTTACATCCCCCACCCTCAACAGACCAGATGTCAGGTCGAGGAGGCCGTTTAGTCGCCGACCACTCAGAGTTGTCCTTCTCGTAGACAAGTTGCCACTCATACAATAGGACCCAGTCTATGCTATTTACCCATAGCTGAGAGGAAAAGAAATGGGTTCAAACATTTCGCAAGTGTATTTTCAGCTTAGGATACAGTCTGTCTTACTATTCACCCATAGCTAGATGGAGAAGAGATGGATTGATATGTTTCCCCAAGGGAATTTGTACATAAGTGAATATAAGAGTCTCAGCTGAAATTCGAACTCGGCTCTCAGATTCCTCGATCTGAGCCATTATCCATTACTCTACTGTGTCTCCGAGTAACATTTTAAAATATCCCTAACAATCAATCTCCAGTCATGGAGTCTCGGTGGAGTAAGGGATAGCAGCTCGGATTGAGAGCCGAGTTCGAATTCCAGTCGAATCCATTGCATTCACTTACATGCTAATACCCTATGGATGGCAACTGGTCTAAGAGAAAGACAATTCTGAATTCAGAGCCTGTATACGGCCTTTCAAAAAGTGTGGTTGATTCTGCCTTCACCATTATAATCAAATGATATGTTCTGGTGTCTGGGCTGTCGGTTCCTAGGAACTGAGTTGCTTGACCCCCATACGTCGGGTGAGTCCACTATCAATAGCAAGTAATAGAAGACAGGTAAAACGGGTCCGTTTAACGATAATAGTATTCACATTTCTGGAAGAAGAATAAATACGATTAAAATTAGGACGATATTAAAATAAGACCATGAATATTAATCTTGCCTGAAAAGTTAGCATTCTGATACTATGATTGCCTGAGGTACTAATATTTTATTTCTGGTAGCAGAAGAAAAAGGTTAAAATGTGGTTGTATCAGGACATTCACTATATGCTTACATTCAAAAGTAGTATTCAAATTTCTGGCTTTTACGAGAGTGGGTTGAAAGTTCATAGACTGACTATGAAGGAGTTCTACTAGAGCTGTGATATTTTGCATGCATTAATTTCAACTCTTTTTATTAATAACTGCATTGCTTATTTCCAGGTAAACTGACAGTGCAGTTATTAATAAGAATAGTTTAAATTAACGCATACAAAATTTCACAGCTCTGGCAATACCCCTTTATAGTCAGCCTCTGAATTTTTCAGCCGACACTCGTATCTCTGTTCGAACATTGTTCCAGCGGGAAGTATTATATATATTTGGTTGAGTCATAAATAATTAGCGTTTTTGTTTGTCGGCTTTATTCTTTAAAAACATAAATAAAATGCCAAAGGACCAAACATGTGAATTTTTTCTCTCTATTTCTTTCGTGGTGAGGGAAGGTTTCCTTGGTCGAGCCGATTTTTTTTTGGCAATTACTCATAGTACACATGAAGATTTCATGGTTTTTCAGTTTTAATTGTGTTTTCTTTCCTTTCTTCTTTCCTTTTCGCACTGAAATCAAACATCTCTGATATGTCTTTTCCGTTTTTCCTGGCGAACAAAACGGAATGGTTCATTGTTTTAGGGGTATTGGCAGGGCGTTTCTTTTTTTTATTACTTTTTCTCGTTGAATCCAAGTAGCGTCTCACATGTATTTTCTGCATTATCACTCGATCGGAACGGAATAGTCCATTATATATGGCAAAGCATAACGAACGCGCTAAACAAGGAAGTAAGCCAGGAACAAGCAGTATTATGTTGAGCAAAGATATGAGTCTTTTCTAAAAAAAAAAAAAAAATTAATAAATAAAATAAATAAATAAATTCGTAACCTCTCACCTCCAGCTCACACAAAAATAAAATTAAATTAAGAACATATATTTCTTTGTGTAAAGTGTTTGATGGCTGCTTCAACCCCCAAACCTGAAGCCATGTTATAGATGAAGAATTCTTAATGGGACAAACTCAGAAGACATATATATATATAAATATATATATATATATATATATATATGTGTGTGTGTGTGTGTGTGTGTGTGTGTGTGTGTGTGTGTGTGTGTGTGTGTGTATATATATATATATATATATATATATATATATATATATATATATATATATATATAAATGATAATGTGATATCTGCAGTGAACGTGATAGGAGGTAAAGACTTAAGAATGGTAATGGTTGCCCTGGTTTGGAGAAAGGCACTTAAGCCGTGAAAACCGTTAATGCGTTCAACATTCTAAGAAGAAATATTTTTTAAACTGATATCTCTTTAGCGTGGAAAATATTCTGTGAGGCACGTGAAAGGTAAAAGCATAAAAACTAATAGATCAGGTTAACATTTAAAATTTACTAGCCCTTGTCAAGGCTTACAATATATGTAAGAGCTTACTACTTAATTTCAGTTGATTCGTTTTCTACAGTTTATCAACCATTTCCAGGTTATTTAAAATCAGAAAATATTTTTAGATTATAAGAATTCTTTAGATAATAATAGTTCAGTGATACAAGTGTTAATAATTAACCCATAGCTGGGGAAAGATTCATACCTTTCCCAAGAGAATCTGCCCGTAAGTGAATATAACGAACCCAACGGGAATTGAAACTCGGCTCTCCGATTAATGATTACAAGGCATTATCCATTACAACAAGCACACATTCAATCTTAGAGCACCTGATATTCCCAAGCCGTCATCCATCTAGGTACTGACCAGGCTCAAAGTTGCTTTTCAGTGATCGTACGGGAGCCGGTGTTTCAACGTGATACTTCCACGTCTACCTTCGTAGAAGGCCAAGGATTCGTTTTTTTTCTTTTTTTCTTTAGTGTTATGGTCCAGGTTAGGACCAAGGAAGAACAACACGAACACAAGAGTAGAAATAACGAAGATATATTACACGGAATAATAATACAAGATGTGGAAGGTGTTAGTATGACTGTCAGTCTGGTTTTGGAGTGAACTACTATCGGCTCGACTCGATTCGTCCCGCTCTCTTGAGAGGCGTAGTATACATAGTGTTAGGAAGAGTTCATTCTGTAGTTATAGGTAAGGACCCATAACACCCCCTCCCAATCTTTTACCTCGCAGGGGTCTTTAATATTTTTTCCTCTTCGGATTAATCATCAAAGGCTCTGTAAATTTTCTTTTTCTGCTTGATTTCCGCCGTTCTGAAATTGCTTGAGGCCTTTGCATATTGAATATGTCAAATATTGTATCCATTACTTCCTCCTCTTCCTGAGGTAGACCGTTAGAATCCTCTAACAGCTTCTTTCTGATCTGATTTAAGTGCCTTTAATGCGAGAACTTCGGACCCTGAATTATGTAAATTACGTTCCCGATTCGTTTCTCTATTGTACCTGGCTCCCAATAGGATGTGTTGTTTTTGAACATTTAAAAAAAAACTTTCTCCCCTGGGTAAAATTTTCTTTTAGGTACAAACGACGTTGGTGATTGCTTTGTCTGGGCAAACATTACTTCCGCCGGCGATAATGCCGATGGCGTGGTACTGTTCGGTGTAATTCTATACACTTGCAAGAATTGTTGTAAAGCCTTTTCTGTTAGTACGTCATAAGCTTTCCTTAGTGCTCTTTTTAATGTATCTACAAACCTCTCCGCTTGCCCGTTTGATCTAGGGTGATATGGCGTGGATTTGATGTGTTTCACCTGAAAAGCTTCACAAAATTCTTGAAATCCGCAGATGTAAATTGTGTCCCATTATCGGTGACTAAACAATCAACCAGTCCGAAACGAGCAAACAGCTCGTGAAGGCAATTTAATGTAGTCTCAGAAGTAGGTTTTCTACAACGAAATACTTCTGGCCATTTGCTGTAACTGTCTATTACAATCAAGTAGTAGAAACCCTCTAATGGACCTGCGAAATCTACATGGATTCTCGACCAGGGTCGATCTGTCTTAGGCCATGGCTTATGAGTGATCGGAGGTGCCTTGGCTGCTAAGGAACAGCCCTTGCATTTGTCCACCATATGTATAATATCTTGATCCATGTATGGCCAGTACACGTAACTTCGCATTAAGGATTTCATCCTGTTCTTTCCTGGGTGGCCTATGTGAAAATCCTTGAGGATTAGCCTTTGTAGCGTTTTCGGGGTTACTACTCTTTCATTATATAGCAGAAGATTATCACATAACGAAAAACTGTCTGATATATGCTTATTTTTTCCTACAATTTTTGTTTTCGTCTCCTTTATACATTCGTCATTCACTGCTTCGTTTCTTATTTCCTGTAATGTGACGGGGAGGTCTCGAATTGTACTATATAATGATGTTATAATATCTTCCTCATATCGTAAAGCTGCAATTATGGAATCTTCTAATGGCTCCGTTTTCTTTGGTATTAGTCTCGAAAGACCATCTGCATGCTCGATTTTGTTTGATAGAAGATACTCCAATTTAAAGTTATAGTTTAATAAAATCGTCCCCCATCTTAGCAATCTATTAGCAGTGTAGACAAGTAGACCTTCCTTTGATCTAAATTTTGTCAATAACGGCTTGTGGTCCGTCTGTAAAGTGAAAATTCTACCGTAAATATATCCGTGGAATCTCGTAACCGCAAAAATAAATCCAGCACTACTTTTTCGATTTGCAAGTACTATTGTTAGGCTGGTAGTAACGTTCTTGACGCATGCACGATGGGTTTTAGTGCCTCATGCAGCATTTTATGAAGAATACATGACTCAGCACCATAGTCACTCGCGACTATTATTTCCAATTTTGGATCATAATGCCCTAAAAATAAATCTGCTGTTAGAGTCTTAATGATTTTGTCGAAAGTTTTCTGGCAATCATATGACCATTCCCAAACGTTTTCCTTCTTCAACAGTTAGTTTAGGGGTGCGCGTAATTTGTGCATGTTAGGAATAAATTCTTGGTAATAATTTACTAAGCCCAAGAAGCTTTGTAACTCGGCTAAATGTTTTGGAGCCGGTATTTTTGTTTATTGCCGTGGCTCTTTCTGGGTCTCGTCTTCTTCCTTCTTCGTCAATAATATTGCCCAGATATTTTATCTCCTTCATAAAGAAGTCACATTTATTTTCCTTTACCTTAAAACCGTAATTTTGTATCTGCCTGAAAACCTCTTGAACGTGTTCCCAGTGTTGTTCAATATTTTTGCTATTTATCAGGATGTCATCCAGGTATGCAATCGTGAAATCCAGTCCGCCTAGCATAGTGTCCATTATTTGCTGAGATATCGCCGGCGCGACCTTGATCCCGAATAGTAATCTCTGGAACTTATACAACCCTTTATGCGTGTTTATGCACAACAACCTCGAGCTTTCCTCATCTACTGGTACTTGTAGGTATGCTTCGCTCAAGTCTATCTTTGAGAAAAATTTTCTTCCGTTCAACTTTGTGAAAACTTCCTCTGGACTAGGGAGATGATAGTGATAATCCTTAATCGCTGCATTCAATCCTGTCGAGAAATCAGCGCATACTCGTATCTCACGCGATTTCTTTTTCACGTAAACCGTAGGGGCGGCCCATTGACTATATTCCACCTTTGTCAATATACCGGTTTTCACGAATCTATTCAACTCTTTGTCTATTTTTCTAATGATGCGAAAGGTACATTGCTTTTCTTCTTGAAAATGGGTCGTACATTTTCTTTTAGTTCTATTTTGGCCGCCATTTTTTTACACCTCCCGAGGCCGGCTGAAAATACGTCGGGGAAACTCTCCTTTAATTTCTCCTTCAATTTCTCTGCCTCGCTCGATAACCTTTCCACTTTTTGGCAGAAAGTATTTATCGGTAAATCCGTATTTTTTAGAACATACATCTTTAATTTCTTGGTCATCCCGTTTAACGTCACATTTGTGATAATCTCCCCCTGAAATTTGATTTTTCTCCCTGTTACCGACCTGGCTATTTTTATCTGTTATCAACATGGTCAGTTTGTTTAATTTCTTCCACGTCTGTAAACTAATAATGGTTAAATCTGATCCGGAATCTTATTGTAATCCGATTTTTTTGTTTAACATTTCTACTTGTACGTATTTTCGTATATTTATCCAGTCCGCTTGGTCAGTTCTAGTGACTCTTACTCGGCTTTTGTTTTCTTTCTTTGTTATACAGTGCGAACTTTTATGTCCCACTTTATTGCACGACAGACAAGTCTTATAGCGGTATGGACAATCTTTGTACCAACGCAAAGTCCCACGGCGATAGCATGGACTGGGTGGTGGTTTCTTCTAAGGTTTCATTTGACTTTTTGTAGTAAAATAATTTGTTTGGTTTGTTTTTGAGGACTGAAGAAAAAACGTGTTAGTCGTTGTACTTTTTGTATGTGAGCGACGCCAGACTCTTTGATATCTTTCGAGTCCTTTTTTACGCTTATACATCTCTGACAGTCCTCAGACAATTTTTTTAGCGTCAATTCTGATTCACTCTCACGTTTTGTTAGAATTCTCCGTCTGATCTCCGCATCTTTAGTCGAAACCAGGTCTTGGACGAATATCAAACATTTACAATTGTCAGGGCTGAGTTCAGATGACTTAAAGTCATCGCAGTGTTTGTTTATTACGGAAGCGAATGTTATATAGTCTTCGCTATCATTTTTTGTTAAATTTAAACATTTCCACCTTTTGTGGAATAGTGAAGTGTTCGGACTAAATAATTCCGTTAAAAGTTTCACGGCTTCCTTGAAAGTCAACTCATTCGTTTACCTCGGTAGGATGTAGTCTACGAATTTAGTGTATTCGCTTGACCCTAGTTTCCTTAGTAGTAGACGTACTTTTTTCGCGTCTGACCAATTCCCGCAATCAAACTCATATGAATCTTCATATCTTCTGAAGTAAGCCGCGAAGGTTTTGTCTTCGTTCGGTGCATAAGGGAAGTCTTTGATAGAGCCCCATATAGCATTTTGCGAGAATGCCGCTTCATTTCCAGAATTTTGTCCTTTATTTGTTATTGCCTGTAGTAGTATTTATTGTAGTTTGAGTTGCTTCTCTTCGTCTTTCTGTTGAATTTCTAATTGTTTTTCTTCGAGCCTAGTCTGTCTTTCATTTTTTTGTTGCTGCTCGAATTGCATTTTCATTAGTTCCATTATGGTTGCCTTAAAGTCTTCCATGTTTACATCGTAATTTTGTGTAACGATTTTTCCTTTTTTTTCTCAGTGTAGACTTCAGGTCTTTGTCGCCTGTTGTTCTGGAACCTTAGTACGAAAAAAAATTTCCTGCATAGAATTCGATTCTGTTCTGGCTGACAAGTAAAATTCGTGTCTTCGTTACCACTGTTAAGGTTGGTGTCCAAAACAATTTTTTCTTTTTTTTTTATCTTCGCGTAGAACTTTCTTTTTTTTTTTCTCAATACCTCCGTCGCCTCTGTTATGGACGACCGATAGCAAAAAGTTTTTTTTTATTTTTAGATTCTCTGCGTAGAATTCGTTTCTTCAATATCCTCGTCGCCACTGTTATGGTCCAGGTTAGGACCAAGGAAGAACAACACGAACACAAGAGTAGAAATAACGAAGATATATTTACACGGAATAATAATACAAGATGTGGAATGTGTTAGTATGACTGTCAGTCTGGTTTGGAGTGAACTACTATCGACTCGACTCGATTCGTCCCGCTCTCTTGAGAGGCGTAGTATACATAGTGTTTGGAAGAGTTCATTCTGCAGTTATAGGTAAGGACCCATAACATTTAGATATAAAGAAAAGGAAAAAGTGAATTCATACCCTACTCAAGAGTATTTAATTAAAGTGCGGACACAAGAAATCTTAGTAAAAGTTAGAACTCGGTTAGCCAATGCGTTTTGGTGGACTTTTATACCATTTTGCATGTTTTAGAATCAAGTTCATTTAAAAATCCAGAAATATTCTATCGAAGTGATGAATCGTATGAGTGGACGCCTCAACATCAACGCATCTGTTCGTATTAGAAAAAAAACTTACTTTCTTCTTCTATATGCCGTGTCTCTTCAGAACAACAGCGATCGTGGCGCTCCACAACTTCCTATCCATTGTAGTCATTAGAAAAAATTGTCTTTTTGCTACGTCTGCTAATCCCTAGTCAGACAACTATTTACACAAGCTCGCTAGGTAGGTTATGCGTTCGTTTCCTCTATCCCTCTTACCTTCGATATTTCCTGTGAGTCTCAAAATTTCCAAGCCCTCTTTCCTCATTATGCGTCGTAGAAATTTTAATTGTCTCTTTCTGATGCTAATTATAAGCATTAGTTTTGTTTCCATTTTCTATAAAACTTTGTCGTTGCTTGCATGTCCGGTCTATGGTATTCATAACAAACTTCCGTAGAAGCATATTTCCGTTACCTCATTTCCATCTGTGGTGAGATTGTCCAGCGTTCACTGTCATATAAGAGGACGTAACAGTTCAGTACTAGTTTCTTTATTTCTGTTGGCGTTCTGTTTATTAATACTTACTTTACTTACCATTTGGAAGGCATTTTTCACTACCCCGATGCGACTTCGAAGTTTGGTGTCGGATTTTCCCTACTATGTTAAAACACTCTCTAGATATTTAAATTATTGCACTCATATAATTTTGGGTTCTCCAATTTGTAATTCGCATCCTGGGTTTAAAGTAAAAACAGAAATCGTTTCCTTCCGTTTATTCTTGCGCTGCAGTTTAGTAAAATAGAATGCTTCTTTGCCATCATCATAATTTACTAAGTTTACAGGGTGGTCTGAAAGTCTTGTCACTAGCTACATAATATAATTTTCAATTTCGCCGCTCTTTGGGTTATTATCAAGGAGGGAATTTCACGTGAACGATACCAGAATATCCGTCAGGTGAAGGATACTTTCGGAGAGCCTTTGGAACACTCAACAAAGCACAGCTTCGTAAAATATCAAAAAAGGACATGGCGCCGCATCATATTGTCCCACGAAAATGATGGCGTTCATACAGACATACTAAATGTGTGACAGCGTCAATGAAAGTGAATAAGTTGAAAGTACATGTGCTTTGTATTAAGTGTTGTTCTATTGTTTTCATTACTGTAGTTTGATACAAAGCCATAAACATGGGCCACTCAGTGAAGATCAAAATCACTATTCACTAGTCAACAAGACTAGCTCGCAATTCATTTCCTGACGCCAACTAAATATAATGTCTATAGCGTGTTTTTGTGTCTATCAGCTCAGGCAATACACAAATTTAAAACTTCAACACTGTAGCCAATACATCAGATCTGAACCCAGAAGAATGAGCAAACAATTTTGAGCGAGGCGTGTAACATTATCCTCTCCAAGAGAAGAATCCGCATCGGTTTTTAGATAAGAAGAGAGTAATTTATTTACAAATGAAATCACCAGGAAATTCCGGGAAGCGATGATCACTGAGTTTTGCCAGTGGCCAATTCACTTAGAAACAAGTTATCGATAATCTGCTGATGGAATGATGGAAACATTTCTAGTGTGATAAGTTCTTGTATATGAAGAGAGTGTAAAGCTTCAATCTCTGTATTTTATATAGATTTATCACATGGAGATTTCACTGGAAATAACACGAATTTCAAAATACCTACCAACCATGTGCATTGATTTTGAAACTTGGCAACGTGAAAATTGAATTGCTGTCGGTTGTGATCGAGACCAGAACGTTTTCATTATTAATATCTTACATTAAGGGCAGTTGGTGAGTATACATTATTCACTCATCAACTAAAATCACCGAGAGGGAAAAATACACATAGGGTAAATATGAAATAGCTAAATATCACCTTATTCGAAGAAGTATATATATATATATATATATATATATATATATATATATATATATATAGGGTGACCCCAAAAAACGGGAACTTTTTAACAATCCGATAAAACCAAGAGTGATGGAAGAAAAATATTTAATTCATAGTAATTGAAACCTTACAACATGCAATTTAAGAAACAATGATGGAATTTTCATTTTTTTAAAATTACGTCCTGTAGATGGCGTCCTCCTGTACGAAATCTGCTGTTGAGATTCCTCATTGACTGCTGCAACATCTGAGCTGGGATACTGTGAATTTCATTCTCGTTACTAAAATGGCGAAATGTTTACTTGCTGAAGGTCACTGTCTCGCAGTGTTGCCACTTACTCATGTCTGGCAATACGCACTTAAAAAATTCCCGTTTTTTTTTGGTCACCCTGTATATATATATATATATATATATATATCAGCTTTAATATTTAAGAAACAACAGCTATTTTTATATATAGTGCTCAATATTAAGAATATTAAAATAATAATAGCTAAAGATATAGCATTAATAATATGATATAAAAAATAACTTTAAATATCAATTTAATTTAAATCTTAGAAGTAGGGGAAAACAACAAAAAGTTGATAATTAAAATTAAGTAAGCATTTTATATAATAAGAGAGAGGGAGAGAGATAGAGAGAGAAATATGAACATAAGCAGAGTAGAAAAAGCATGTTTTTGTAAATATACAAATCGAATTTACATATATTTGTCCTAAATTATTGGGCGCTTTCTACTTTAAATAAGGCAACCTTTAAAGATTATATATATATATATATATATATATATATTTATATAGGTTGAATATATATATATATATATATATATATATATATATATATATATTCAACCTATATACGAAATATATAATAATAACAAAGGAATGACTCCCATCATAATTGTAGGAGAAAGCCAGAAGATGGAGGTCTCATCGGCAAGATCATTGAGTATTATAGAAATGTATCACTTTTCTCCACAAAAAACAATGATTTAAAATCAGTCATCATTTTCTTACAAAACAAATGTCTGATACGCTGCAAACCGCGGTTAATTCGACTAGTATATATATATATATATATATATATATATATATATATATATATATATATATATATATATATATATATATATATTCGATTAGTATATATATATATACTCGATATATATATATATATTCGACGAGTATATATATATATATATTCGACTAATATATATATATATATTCGACTAGTATATATATATATATATATATATATATATATATATATACTAGTCGAATTAACCGTATATGAGATTCTGGCATGATGTTTGTTTATTGTCCCATATATTTGCCGTATCTGTATTTCTTTGAAGTACATACAATATCTATTCCCTGTTATTTTTCTTTGATAATTAATTATAACTCTCTTGCTCAGACAATAATCAGACCTTCGCGAATAAAGCGTTCTACACTTGATATTGTTAATCAGGTGGAAATCAGAACAACAAAATAACATGAGATTACTCGACAGAGCAATCTGTTGAAAATGAAAGAAATCTCGTTGAAGCGGCAAGAACGATTAGGTTAATTTGTGAAGTCATCTATTAATTTGGATTATTTATTTTTGATTTTAGACGACGGAGACGTATACCGGCGAAATCGTAACAAAAAATGCTATGAAGATGAATAATGATAATAATAGGATAATAATGATGAAGTGATTAATAACAGAATATCGCTCATTGTTTTTCTTGATTGTTTTATTTAAAAAAATGTTTTCTGATATTCTCCTTTCATCAAATTCTTAAACTTTCCCAACTCTATTATAACTTTCTTTATTACTCTTGCCTATTTTCTTCAGTCAGTCAGTTATGTGACATGCATGATACAGGACTGACGTTATTTGTCATTTCTTTCTGAAGTTGACCAGTTATTATCCTAGGCTATAGAACCCGGTCTGTCTTGCTATTTAGGGAGAAGAAGAGGATTCATACATTGTTGACAATATTCACCATAGTCTATGAATATAGAATCAAGCGCAGTCCGTAATCTGTTCAATGAAACAACGTTAAAGATTAACACTCACGAGTTAGACACTCTACTGAATCTGACTATATCGCCAATACCACCAACAGCTGTTCCATAATTCTTCAGTCTTCGATATCATGGCTGACCGTGAATATTCCGAAAAAAAAACATGGCCGCCTTTATACACGTCGAATTGAATATTTTGAGCCTTCTGATTGGTTAATGCTTCTATTGATGAACTATAAAATGAGTCAGCTCATTTTGGCTGGCTCACTAATACACCAGGGTCCCCAAAAACTCCAACATACCTTTCCAAGGTAAATGAATGTAATGGATTCGACTGAAATTCGAACTCTGCCCTCCGATTTCTTCAATCCGAGACGCTATCCATTACTCCACCGTGCTTTTTCGCTTACTCTCATTATTAAAAAAAAACTATTACTTATCGCGTCCTCATGTTCTTTCTTTCCTTGTACCTTTTTGGTTTCTTTTCAATTTTTCGTATTTGCTTCGCTCTTATTTCTATCTCGCCTATTATTAGGTTGGTGCAAAAATAATGTCGTTTTCTCACATGAAGTTGAAGGTCAAAAAACGACATTATTTTTGCACCAACCTAATACATTGTTTCTTCTATTCTCATCAAATTATTTCTTTTATATTTCGTTAGGTTAATTATTTTCAATTACGTCACTATCCCCATTCGAGCTCTACGCGAGATAAATAATAAATTGATAGTCACGATCAAGAATAGACCTATATATGAGGCATATGGTCCTAATCACTATTTGACCCATTCATGAAATATACTGTCATATTAGTCATGATCAAAAGTCGAGCTATACACGAGTCATAAGGACACCATTCAACCTATATACGAAATATATAATAAATCAATAGTTATCATCAAGAATAGACGTATATATGAGGCATAAGGTGACAATCACCATTCGACCCATATCCGAAATGTACTGTCAATTGTCATGATCAAAATTTTAGCTATATATGAGACATACGGTCATGATCGTTATTTGATCTATACCCGAACTATATAATAATCGATAATCATGATCATGAATATACCTACAGAAGTATACATTTCATAATCTAGGCTAGATCTACACCCCATATAGATTATAAATCGATAGCCATTATCAGGTCCACTTATACACAAAACATAAGGATAAAATCATCGGTAGACCAATATATTATATATATTAGTAATCAATATCATGAAACTCGACCTATATATTGACCAGCACTCGATCTATGAATCAAGGGTCAAAATCAACGTTCTAACTGTAAAGAAAGCATAGAGTAGAGTAAAAACAAGAGAAAACCTACATTCGGGACACAACATAATAATTAATTTTTAAAATTAACGCTATCGACGCATATACGAATATATAGGGAATAGTGACAATTTTACTATTTTCTGAACGCCTACTTTCCCACACTTCACGCATTTCGATGTTCAGCCATTTTTTTTTTTGTACTCAACAGGTTTCTTTTAACAAATCCTATTAATCTTACTCAAGCATCACAGTAAATTCCCACAGGCGCACCCACAGACATTTCCACCACATTTTCTCGTACAACTTTTAATCACTTTACTAAATATGCTATCTTTCAATTCTGCTATTAATCCAATACGCTATAAACCTACTGGTTTTACCGAATATTCTTTATCTGGTTTTATCCGTTTCTCTATTTGCCTTGTCGTTATTTCATGAAAATAACGCTGCCAGTTTTCGTATCACACCGATTTCGGTGGTTGTCTATTTGTGAAATTTCACTTCAGCCTTGTCTCATGCTCTAATTACTCTAATTCTCCTCTTAAGCCCGGTCTTTTGAACAGGAATAGATGCTTATCCCTTGTTTCCTGTTTAAGATTGGTTTACCGATTCCTTCTAAAGCCTTGTCGTAATATTTCATTCTTAGGGGCCCCTTGCGTCTAAGTGGCATTGTCGCCTTGCTTGGGCGTATTGATTAAAAAATGTAAATTTCGTAACACTTTCTTGCTTTTTCTCATAAACACTCCTTCTATGCATCTTTATGAAACATAAATTTCTTGCTGATGATCTACATATATATATATATATATATATATATATATATATATATATATATATATATATATATATATATATATATATATATATTCCAAATACCGTGAAATGTCGATCCCTAGAATCTGTGTTAAAAATCAACTCGCGCTTAGAGATATTTTCAAGCCAACGTAGACATATATTAACGTAAAGCAACTCCTATTTTGTGACGTAATTTTATTGTATGTTGTGGGTAGCGTTTAACATTTAAGCTTTATACTACATATTATCCAATCGAACGTCGTTTTAGTTATTTATTTCCAGTAATTAGCAATTTCTCATGCCAAAACGAGTCATTATAAATGCCAGGAAACAATGCTGTAAAAAGCTAAAAGTATTATAACAGGAGAGATCTCTGACAAAAAGGTGTATTCTCTCGTGTATATTTTCTCCGTTATGGGGTTTACTACATTTGCCACCGCTTATTTTGAGGTTTTCTTGCCTCTCTACAAGGAAATCCGTCGGTGCTGTCTAGGCTCTGCCAGGAGGTTAGTCAATGCCTGATGAGATTTATTACCATACTAACGATTGAACAAACTTTTAATGAGAAACGTGACTGAACTATTATCTTGTCTGAATAATTCTTGAAACAGATGGAACCTTGATGTATGACAACATAGGCCTTCAAGTTACAAATGCAACGTAACCAACAATTATGGAAGTGGGACCGGATGTTCTCCAACAAGCAAAAGTAGTGATAATGGCTATATTGACTATTTCCTAATAAAGAAACATTAGGCATTCATTGACCGAACAGCCAGTGGCACTGCCGGTTTTTCTATTAAAACGATTTTTCAGGAATCTAGATGTCACAAGTCCAGAAACTGTTCTCGCTCTTTCTAGTACTGATGGGGGTTTCCTTTTGTTTGAAGTAGTCTTGAACGTCAACATATTGATTATGTCATTACTCTCTCTTCGAGCTGCATGCGCTATCCAATTTAGTTCTTGCTGCTTTTGAAAGTCCTCAAGTGGTTTGGCTACTGTTATCTGGTACAGTTCATTGTTTGCGTTTTCTGTAGCGCCCGTCCACGATATGAAGAAGGATCCTCCCCTCCACAACCTACGGGCTTTATTTGCTCTAAGTTATTTGAATCATTAACTCGTAAAAGCTGACAGCGGAGAGTTTAGATATGTTTGAACGAATTTGGCGAGGCTGTTTAAGCCCATGACTAGAACTTTTAGGTTAATGTTTTGGCTTTGTTACAATTTGCTGGGTTGGGAAAAAACTATCTCTAACGCAGTCTATTCTATATGCAATTTCCTTATCTCCTGTTCTAAATCTGTTATGACTGGTCCAAACACGGATGTATTTAAAATGTTTAGTAATTACTAATTCCCCATCCTGAAATTTTATGATTCATTCAAGATGTGGAATTATGAATACTACCAGTGCTATCACTACCTACAGGATGTTTTCTTCAAATATTTAGATTATTTTTCTATATTTCTGCGATGGGGTATGTAACTATATACACTATTTACATCGTTCGGACTTTTCTCTTCATCTTTATTGCCACATTCACGACGTTTCGACCGTTGTACACACCTACCTTTTTCAGGTGATCTACGTTGGAATTTCGAACCGGGCTCTTTATTTAATCCGCAGGGGTAGATTGTTCTAATTTCTCTTTTTGGATATCGCAGGATCAGTTAATTCCCTTTATTAACTCAACTTTCGGTATATCTCTTCAAGAAGATCGGAGAGTACAACGGCCGAAACGTTGTGAATAGGGCAATAAAGATGAGGACAACAGTTCGAACTATGTATCTAGTGTAAATATTTAGATTATTGTTTCGCATTACAACACAACTTGTCAAGCAGTTTGAACAATTTGAAGATAGCGAGAAGTTCCTCGAAACTCAGAAAATCAAAACCGGAATCGTTCTTTTATCACTGAATACACGATTTAGCTGAAAGTCGGTGCAATCTTATAGAAAGACAAACAGTACTGAAGAATAACGTATTATTATGAACTGATCCTTCAAATATACAAATCACCCATTCGCCCTTGCATGGAGTATTGCTGCCATATATGGTCTGGGGCCCCTTCTGTTTGTCTCAAGTTTCTTGATAAAATCCAGAGACGGATATGCCGTCGCCTCCCTCTGACTTTTTTTACAAATACTTTCATGGTAACTGCTCCGACGAGCTGCTTTCGCTGATTCCCAGACTTCATGAATGTAAGTGTTCTACTAGGCTGGCATCTCGCTCTCACCCTTTCACTGTCGAAACTGTTAAATGTAGCCGTCTCTTCTACTCCAATAGCTTCATATCTCGCACTTCTCGCCTGCGGAACTCCCTCCTCTTTTCCTGTTTCCCTGATAGCTATAATCTCCAACTCTTCAAATGTAATATCAATCGACGTCTCCAGATGCCTTGATCTATCCCCTATCCTTCTCTTCATCCTTTCCTCTATCACTCCTATTTGTTCTCGCTCCAACTCTCTGTAACCCCTTGCGTGCTAGTGGCTTCCCGCCTTGCTTGGGGTGAAACGCTTAAAAAAAAAGTTTCGTCACAGAAGTTACTTATTATATACAGGGAGATGCTGAAAATTTATTGGCTTGGAAGAGTTTTAAGAATATATTCTCTGATGACTAGTTATTTCGTCAAATCCTGGCAAAAAGATTTAGCCAAAAATATTTCAGCAGCCCGTCTTAATATCATGTGCGCTCATCAAAGGTCGTGCACAAATGTCAAGCAGCAGACAACGAGTCTCTTGCAGTTGAAAAGAAAGGTGTTACCTTTGCAGCTACAGAATTCTCTCCTTGTTCTGCTTCCCAATTCCCACGAGTCGTTATAAACTGTTGCTGCCTTCAGGCCTGGCTGACAGCCATTCTCAGAACACAGGTAATTTTAAACCTTATTCGTGACTTGTCAAAAACGTCAAAGACTCAGCGTCTCTAATGCCTCGAGGTAGGTATGAGATCTTTTTTTGAAATTCTTTTTTCCTCATCTTTTACCTCTTGTTGGTTTAACGATGGCAGAAGCTTCAAGCGAACCTAAACAGCAACAGTAATCAATTGTTACATTTCTTTCATTTTATTTTAATACACCGAAGACATATATATATATATATATATATATATATATATATATATATATATATATATATATATATATATATATATATGAATCCCGTTTATTTTAAATGCAAAATATATTTTTTAATAAAAAAAAGCTAATTCCCGCATAATATATATGAACTGCGCCAACATTGCTTTAACCAGATATTTTTATTAAAATTTAAATTACCTAACGATCCGTCTATACTCAGCAACTAAAGATTGCGTTGTGCATGAAACTACGTGTCATGCTAGCGGTGAATGACAATACGTACATTGAATAATATATGCTTAATGTCGCTATTGTATTATATCATGCACTGTATTATTTACAACAGCAATATATGTACGATATATATTTCTCTTTGTTTGCTTATCTGCGTATGCACGCTATCGTTTTTTAATCATTCTGTCGGATTCTCTCTCTCTCTCTCTCTCTCTCTCTATATATATATATATATATATATATATATATATATATATATATATATATATATATTTGAATTGGACATAGTCCGACAATTTATTTAAAGACATTTATATATATTATGTTTAACGTTCTTTTTATAGATACAAGTATTTAAGCAAATGCTCTGTTTTATAATAAACAGTATTAAATAACATTTACCGGCCTGAATGTCCGAGAAATTTTCATAGAAAATTTTCGCTCTCCGACAGGAATCGAACCTGTATCCTATACGGGACCAGACTTGCTAACCAGACGCTCCTCTGTGGCCGAACGGTTAAGGCACATCACGCGAAATGATGGTTCCATTGGATAAGTCAACGGCACGTAAATTCATCTTGTTAGGTAGCGTTCGTTTTCATAATCCTTGATTGTTTATCACAATTCTAATTTGTCTATGTGGGATTTGGTTGATAATTTATAAACGATTCTTATTTTTATGCGATCATTCTGTCGGATTTTAATCCATATTTGATCTCTGTCTCTCTGTCTCTCTGTCTCTCTCTCTCTCTCTATATATATATATATATATATACATGTATATATATATATATATATATAAATATAAATATATATAAATATATATAAATATAAATATATATATATATAAATATATATATATATAAATATATATATATATAAATATATATATATATATATCTATATATATATATATATATAAATATATATATACATGTATATATATATATATATATATATATATATATATATATATATATATATATATATATATATATAGGGTTTAACAGAAAAATTATCCAAATCGTCTAACAGCATAATAATCCATCCTGCAAAATATTTCATATCTAAGAAAGCTCTAAACTAATTGAGTATCTTTATTCCAGATTTTCAGATAAGACCTTTAGCCATCTTGACACCATTTATCATAAGAATCACTGAAAAAACCTTTGAGCTATTCAGTTTAAAAAGAGATCAACTTAAAATTGTTTTGTGTCAGACCCAGTAGGTGATGGTGTCGGAAAAAAGAACATTCAGGCTTTCATTAATGGTACCAACATTCATACTCTGGCTTCATTCTTCAAAGTTCATTCAAGAACCATCAAGTGAATAGTGAATAAGATTGTAAAAAGTGGGTCAGTAGAGAGAAAAACTTAATCAGGAAGTCACAACAGCAAGAGGGATCATCATTTCAACTTAGAGCTAAAGAGTAAAGGAAGAGCCTGGTTGCCTAGTGCGGTTTCTTGCGAATGGCTTGTGTCTGACTACCAAACTTCTCCGTATAAGAGTATTTTGATATTCCCTTAGAACATCAATTGTTCATAACAAGTTAGCAATGTAAAAAGTGGACAAACACCATTAGATAAGAAAAGGCATAACAAGATGTAAATTTATTATTTTTCTTCAACAACAAATTTGGCAGGGTGCAGTAGAGGAGGAAATGCGAAGTAGAGTTCTTGGTCTCTGGAAAGGCGGTTCAACCAAATTTGCACAATGTGAGGCTGACGTTAATGGTCGGAGGTTGCTGCGCGCCAAAATGTAGCAATGTTGGCGCCAAGTGTCCTTGGAGAAGAAATAGTTCAAAACGTGGAGAAAGGTTATATGGAAAGTTTCCTTTTTTTATTTTTTTGAATAAACAGTATAAGTGAGGCAACTTTATCTAAGAATATCCTTTTTTTTATAGAAAAGGAAAGATCAGAAGAAACTTAGTGACAAAACTAATTCGGTCGGTTGTGAGATTTCGACCGAGGAAAATCCCTACGATTATTGAGCTACAAAAGCGTTCGTTGCCTGTAAGAAGTATAGACGAAAAAGAGGGAGAGATACAGAAAGTATGTGTATCTGTATAGGTACCACGTGTGGAAGCTAGTGGATTTTTGACTTACTTGTTTTTTAGGCAGGAGGTAAGGTCCGTTCGATACTGAGGTTCGTGACGAAAATGCTTGTTGCTCTAGACAGAAGGTTAGGTCAGAAAGGTGGGCTAAGGAACAAGTATACACTGATGGAAGATAGCTTCGGCAAACGAATTGACTATGAAAGAGGTCTATTGCCGAAAGCTAGACAGTTGAAGCTTATTTGGAGAGAGAGATGTAAAAACTGGTCATCCCGACTCGATGGCCGCAGGTCCTCTCTTACTCGTGGATACTTTTTGGCGGGTATCCAATGAGTCACGTGGCGTTTGACTGGCGGTAAAATGCCAACCGTCCAAAGAACTTTGAATGGATGTTCGTTTTAAAACGGTCACGTGCCTTAGCATCGAAGGTGTTGGGTCGTTGCTCACAGGGTAACAAGGACGATGAAAGGAGAGAAAGAGAAAAGGTTTGAGGCAAACGATGATGGTAGGAGGGGTGTGCCGATAAGAGCTAAATTAGAAAAGATCCAAAATATAAATGCTTTTTGTTGTCTGTAAAATATTTTACTGCATGCGTTGTGTTATCCGGGATTTTCCTTCACTGAAACATTTTATTTCTAGCAATATAATGACTGTAGCTGTGAAGCTGACAAAATCATTGGAATGTTCTTTGAGCCAGGAGTTTTAATAAATTGAAACTTCTAACACTGTAAGACAATTTCCGATGAAGAACACGAGTAACTACAATGACATGTAATAAAAGCCGGCTTATTTTCCTATTTTTTATTCCTTATTTTACACAATGCCTTCATTTCTTTTTGAACATGAAGATAAATGAACGTATCATGGCTCTTCGCAAAGGAGAGAAGGAATCTGAGCAGACGCCAAGACATGATGAATTGTGTGCCAAATAAAGTTGCACGACTACCTGATCGATGTGAACATAAGTATATATATATATATATATATATATATATATATATATATATATATATATATATATATATATATGTATGTATGTATATATATATATGTGTGTGTGTGTTTATTTATTTGTGTGTGTGCGTCTGTGTATTTATTTGTGTGTATATTACTATAAACTTTACATTAAACTAAATATATGCATATGTGTGTGTGCATGTGTGTGTGCGTGTTTGTGTATTTTTACATAAAAGGTTAATGGTCAGAGTTGAATCAGACCAGGAAACAGTATTATTAAAAAAATATTCAATACAAGTGCGAAAAAAAATAAAATAAAAATAAAAATACCATGTAGAGCTTTTAACTTTAAAAATCAGGAGATCATTTGAATCCACTAAGGTAGCGAATTCAACTGATCTGATTTTTATAATATATATATATATATATATATATATATATATATATATATATATATATATATATATATATATATATAAGCTTTAAGTTTTAAGAAGCAGCAGCTATTTTTATATATATTGCTCAATATTAAGAATATTTAAATAATAATAATACATGAAAACAGAGCATTAATAATATTATATAAAAATTACTTAACTTTAAATATCAATTTAATTTAAAACTTCTAAGTAGAGGAAAACAACAAAAAATTGATATTTAAAGGTAAGTAAACATTTTATACAATATTACACACACATACATATATACACACACACACACATATATAGATATATATATATACATATATATATATAGAGAGAGAGAGAGAAAGAGAGAGAGAGATAAAAAATGATCAAAATATAGTTTTAAATTATGCTATATTCATGGGTTAAATTGCTCAATATCAGGGATAGAACCTATGTAAATATAAAAGTGGATATTGAGGTCAACACCCAGCTGTGACAGTCTGTTTCATTCTTGAGTGCAATCGTCAGGCCATGTGCGTTGTATTTTCGCTCGACTATTTATTTTGCTGATCATTCGCGCGTATGTCTATTGTATTATTCTAATGGTTATTGAGTGGGTCATAACGGTTACGTTTCAAATTATTCTAGGAGATCGTTCTGAAAAGAATAAAAAAAAATAAAACATCATGTATATCCAGGAAGATCCTCAAAAAGATTAAAACTATTCTACTTTCAAAGACTATTTACTTTCAGAAAAAGGTGGTCTTTTGTTGCTTATGTATTTCTTGCTGTTTATACTAACCTCTTTGTCCATCCACTATCTGTACTTGGCTGGCTTTGATGTCCCCAGTACGTGACTCACAGTTTTAGCTGTCTATTTTGCTAACAGCATTTTACCTTCTAACAGTGAATAGTTCTTTTCTTCCGCTTTCATTTACTACATAGTTATCTTTTTGAGTCTATTACATATGTATTCCCCGCATAGTATGTTCTTAAGATTATGTCCACCAGTAATGAGTCCTGGCACGGCTTCTTGTACTCTGAGGTTCGTCCCGCTGTACAGGTTAAATACATCTGGTGAGAAAAGTATCCTTTTAGTCCATTCCTTTTATTACTTTCTTGCGTATTACTTGCGTAAATTATTTCTCTGTTCGGGTGCAAGCTCTTTGTTGTCGGTGGTGGCTGGCCACCAGTATCTGAGTATGTCTGTCTGCTAGGGCGACTAGCCAATCCTTTTTTCATTACGCCTACTCAGGCACACTTGCCTGTCGAGTAGGGTGGCTAGCCAATTCCTTTTTCAGACGTCTACTCAGGCACTTTTGACTATCTACTAGGGCGGCTAGGCAATCCCTTTTTCCAGACGTCTACTCAGGCAGATTTGTTCAACACCCACGTAGTGGTTTAAACTAAGTGGACCTTAGTTACAGTTTTTGGAATATTCTGCGCATTATCTGGCGTGATCAACATTCTGAACAAAACCAGTATGCTCAGACCTTCTGACACGATGACTTGTGAGCTTGTGCCAGCACAACCACAGACGAATCCCAGTTAGTTCCATTTACTCGATTTCAACTCGTGATATGTTTTTCATGCACTTTCCAAAGGGCAATGGCATGAAGAAGTCACTTTCCTGATAAATCAGCCATGATGAGATTCGAACCCGGGTCTCACGGTCGGAAACGAACGTTCTAACTTGCCCATGTTGACAATGATTACAAATTAAGGCTATACGAGACAATTGAAACAAACGAACGTTCTAACTTGCCCATGTTGACAATGATTACAAATTAAGGCTATACGAGACAATTGAAACAAACGAAACGGCGTGAAGATCTTCAAGTAGAAATGTAGCAATACAACTGTAGATTGTCACGATCAAGGCATCGACGAACTCCCCGTTTAAGTTTTGGCAGAAGTTAATTCTTTATTTCAACTTCGACGGAATTTAACTAACGAAATCATTCGACTTAAAAGATGCGATCAAAATCAATAGTAAGATGATGAAAAGAATAGATTCTTCTTCTATTTGCCGTGTCTTTTCAGAACCTAATTCATCAAGGTTCTCAATTTCCTCTCGGTTGTAGCTCTTAATAAATTTTATTTTTTGTTATATCCTTATAGCTTGTTTTGCCAATCATTTACTCAAGCTCACCAGGTAGGTTATGCGTTGTTTTTCCTCTGTCCCTCTTGCGAGTATTAAAATTTCCAAGCCCCTTTTCCTCATTATGAACCCTAGAAATTTCATCTGTTTTTTCCTTGTGTTACGTATCAGTCTAGTTTTTGTTTCCGTTTTCTCCAAAACTTTGAAATTGCTCCCATGATCGGTCTATGGTATCCTCAGCATCTTTCTGTAGAACCATGTTTCTGTTGCTTCAAGTCTCTTCTTCATTTGTGAGGTGATTGTCCAGAATTCACATGAGGACCGATATTACACGTAATATGAGTTGATTCATTTTCATTCTCATTACCTTCAAAATCCATTGGCTTGGAAAAAATGTCACTAAGACAATTCTTCCCAAGAACTGTTAGATTTATGGAACAGACACCCGAGAGAATGCATCCTTCTACAGAACCACATTTCTCTTGCTTCAAGTCTTTTTCTTAACATGTGAGGAGATTTACCATTATTCGCTCTTATATAGAAGGGTTGACATTACATTCAATCTCTTTTTGCTTGTTTCTAACGAAATTTTAGTTAAAATTATCCACAATGTTGTTTCTGTTTATTTCCACAATTTATCCATTTTTTTAACTGTTTACCGTTAAACATCTTTGCCACTGTCAACTGACTGATAATACAAATAACGTTGAACACATGGCACAGTGGATAAACGCGTTGGTTAGATCCAGTGACAAGATCCAAACAGTGTTAGTTCAATACCCAGTTAAGGCAGTGGAGAACTTGGAGAGGGGGAATTAACAGGAGATAACTGATAGCTGACATCCATTAAAAACATGGCACGTGGAACTAGAACAGTCTACCCCAGTGAGCGAAATAAAGGGTTCAGTTCGACATTCCAACCACCTGAAGAAGGCCGGAGCGTACAACGGCCGAAACGTTGTAATAAATATGGCGACAAAGATGAGGACAATTGTCCGAATAATGTAAATAGTGTACATAATACCTCATCTCAGAAATATAGACAGAAACTAGACTTGTTTTATTTTCGGAGAGATGAGTTCGTATTCAAGTCGAATCCATTACATTCACTTCTGTGCTAATACCCTTGGGAAAGGTATGAATCCTCTTCCCCCCCCCCCCAGATATGGGTAAATAGCAGGACATCCAGGGTTCTATAACCTTGCATAGCAACTGGTCTACCGCAGAAAGAAATGGCAACCTACAGCGGAAAAAAATATGCCTCGTCAGTCATGTATCGAAAGATACATGATCGCCTAAGCGTGTATCACGCATGGCACATAACTGACTGACTGAAAAACTCGTCAACTTAGCTGTATATTTTTATTCCCTTTCGCTTTTGCTTTGTATTTCCTTTTATTTCATCATTCATCTTCTCTTTTTTTTTCCTAACATATTTTTCAAAAGAATAGATTTTTTTCATTTACTCTTGTTGTTGATGGATATAAAAAAAATATATAGAATCAAAACTCTTCTTTTAGCCGAATGTGAAAAAAAGAAAGGAAACAGATCCTATTCATTGTCGTTTCTTTTTATTTCTTTATTGTGTTTTCAAAATGAATTCATATCTGTAAAATCTTACATAATATTACTGACGGCTTTATGAGGTTTACTAAAACGCGCTTTTGAAAAATGAATTAAAGCTATATACTCAATTTGGATCTAACGATTTTAAAGTCATAAACTGATATCAACCAACAGTTGAAATATCTTTGCTATCACCGAGAGCAGTAATCCAAAAATGCTATCAATTAATAAGTCCGAAGAAACATAAAATCATTAGTTTCAGTTTTTAACGATAAGTATAATCATAAAGACATATAATTAAACAGGGAAACATATTTTCGATAACCCAAAGCTTTATAAATAAAAACAAACACTATTATTATTATTGTTTTTATTTTCTTTGATATCTGGCGTTTACACATTTCTTTCCGGGTCCCGCCCAGGGACCTAAGGTTAGAAATGGTATCATGACACTTTCCACTGCAAAAACAAAAAATAAATAAATAAATAAAAATATATTACATAGATAAAGCCCTTCGTAAAGTGTGGGCTGTACATGTCAGAATAATTATTTGTATCTCTTTGACGCATGGACTTCCAAGGATCCCTTCAATTAGTTTACTGGAATCTTTTCCAACCAATCCTAAGGCTCCAACTACAACAGGGATTGTTGATGTTCCCATGTGCCACATTTTTTAGATTTCTATTTCAAGGTCCTTGTATTTTGACAGCTTTTCGAATATCTTCAAAGATACATTGCAGTCTGCAGGAACTGCCATATCAATAAGGAAGCATTTTTTTTGTTTGTGATTGTTTTATTTCCTTTGGTTTCTGATGTGTACTCATTTCTTTCCTAATCCCGACCAGAGAATTAAGGTCAGAAATGACATAATGACATTTTCCACTGAGCAGTTTTTAAAAAAAATCGCAAATATTTTACATAGATAAAGCCCTTCGTAATGTATGGTTTGTACTTGTGAGTACAATTAATCTTATTTCTTTAAGGCAACGTCTACTAGGGATTCCTTCAATAAGTCGGTCGGAATCTTTTCCCATCAATCCGAGGGCTCCAGCTGCAACTGGAATTGTTCATGTCCTCCTGTGTCACATTTTTGAGATTTCAATTTCAATGTCCTTGTCTTTTGATAGTTTTGTGAAAAAAGGTCCTTGTATTTTGATATTTAAAAAAAAATAGTTTTATTATTATTATTATTATTATTATTATTATTATTATTATTTGTGTATATTATGTTTCCTGCTTTGTATCCTCTAGCAAGGGGACCAGACAACGTCTTGTACTTTCTGTATTCTATGGCTGAGATAGCAGAAGAGATAGATTATATGTCTCTTCTTTTTATAGTTCAGAATCGAATGTCATTTAGCGGTGTTAAGCAAAATATATTGGCAGACATGGTGGGGTAATGCCACACCAGCTTTTTGGTGTCAGTAGTCAGTGTAGACTGAGATGAATTTGTATTAATTTTTCACTTTCATTTCACTAAACACAACGTATTATATTTGACAGCATAGAACTCTTAATTTACACTTAATAATACGGTATTTTCCGGTAGACTCAAATAATGGCGGCCTAAATTGAATTGATTTTGTAATTATATTACCCATTTTTTATCATGCATAATTTAGAATTTCTATCTGTACAATTAAGGCTATTGTTGTGGGCCAGAAAGAATTCCGTTTTTTTTAGAAACGTCGTATCATCCTGGTGTCTGTTTAAACATTTTTTTCATCTATCTAAATTATAATTATAAATTATAATATGGGAAAACTTATTTCGTATTTCTCGTCATTATAATTACATGCATTGAGTAAGTTTTCACAACTGGTGAGATAAGCCGAGGGTTTAGTGATAGCATTCCCTTCAGTATTCTAGTTCTTTTCAATTATGCCAACAACTTGCTGGTTCCAACTTTGTTTTACCCAGTTTTCACCGTAGCGCTCCGATATGAACAAACTGAGATAGATAGATAGATAGATAGATAGATAGATAGATAGATAGATAGATAGATAGATAGATATGAACTAAATAAATTAGGTATAAGCAAACTGAGGTATATAAACATGAAAATAGTATAAGAGAAAATAGGCATGAAAACACGCACACACAAGTAATTATATATATATATATATATATATATATATATATATATATATATATATATATATAAGTTAATATTAAAGTCAACACTCAGAGGCGACAGGCTGTTTCATGCTAGGCGCAATCGTCAGCCCGCGAATTTCTTTTATATATGTGTGTGAGTAATCTATTCTAGCGGTTATTTTTGCGGGAGTGGTTTGTTTGTTTGTTTATTTATTTGGGTTAATTTATGTTTTTCATTTTAATTTTGTATTATATATTAACGTAGGAAAAATTTTGTGGGGGGATTTGCTTAGTCACTTATTTAATAGTTAGTCTTGGTCTGGGAAGACAATTAAGGCTATTTATTCGTTCAAAGTTTAGATTGCTTAATGTAGTCTATTCTGTTATTTTGGCGGGGTACAGTTTTTAATTTATTTATTTGGATTTATTAGTTTTACCTGTTTTTGCTTATTTGTGCTTATTTTTATTAGTTCTAACGGTTATTTTAGCGGGGGCGATTTGTTAATTTATTTATTTATCTGGATTAATTTCTATTTGTTTTGTTTTTTTACTTATTTTTTATTTTGTATATTTTTATTTACACTATTTGGTTTTCGATTTTTGAGTAAGGTATTAATGTTCTTTTTTATCGTTATATAGTAGTTATAGCTATTTTTACGTCCTACTACAAAGAGAGGGGAAAGAAAGGAAAAAGAAGGGGAGGGGTATATCCAAATCTTACCGATACAAATGAAAAGGAAAGAGAATAATATGATATGAGTAGTTGTTGTTACCAGATTTAGCCTATGAAGACACGTTGGAAAATTCAAAATTGAACGGAAATATAACGCGACAAGGTAGGAAACATATTACAGTTACAATGTAACAATTCAAACTCTATGATATTTTGCATGAAATCACATACTCAAACCAATCCAGCATTGTACGTAAATAAAATACACTTTATGAAAAAAACAAAACAAAACAACTATTTAGCTATACCAACCTTACATTATAAATTAGAATGCAAATTAAATTTTGAACATTTATATGGCTTTTATATATTTATTTTAAATTAAAAACTAAAATAAATTTAAACATCTATCTGACTTTTATATATTTATATTAAATTAAAACTACTATCAAACAACACAAATAAAATAATTATAAGTCAATTCACGGCTAAACCTACTACCAGTAATTTACGAGTACTAACCTACTTAATATCTTAATCAAAAATAAATAAGAAGGATACCATTAAAATGTTTATATAAAGGTAATATAACATAAGAGGAGTGTGTATTCAGTTATAAAATTTAACAAGATTGTAAGGTTAGTTTCTTAATATGCCTACAATTTACCGTAGTTTCAAATCTCTGATCTAATAATTAATCGCTATTCAAGAGTTTAATTATCTCAATTTTCTGCTTTAGACAAAGGAAACATGGTTTAGTCACGGATCTACAGATTCTGGCTTGTTCAAGAATTTTCCATTTAGCTTTAGTTTTGTTTTTGTCTTTCAATTTCTAAAAATGTTTAGAAAGTGAAGTCATATTTATTTTGTCTGCATAAGTAAAGGACGAAATATGATTATACAAACGTTTTTTTTAAGGTATTCATTGTTCTTCCACTATATATTTTAACAATATTGGGATTTTCAATTGATGAAATAGAGCACATATACACAAGGGATTTCGTGAAGCACATCTTAGATAAATGACATTGGTCAGAATTTCTACACTTCCATAGGTTAGTTATACGAGACAAATTAGAATCAGTACGAGCATTAGAATTATATATTGTTATGTGTTGTTCTGTGAATCAATTATTTTCTCTAGATACAACTATAGCTAAGTTTTAGAGTATTCCGATTGAAAATTTTAGTTAATGAATTACTTTTAGGAAAATGTTTATCAATTAAGTTAAGAAACTAATGTTCCAAATTAGAAAGAACTAATTGATTGAATTGTACGAAATAATTGATTGAATTAGTACGAACTAATTGATTCTTGCTGCGTTATATTTCCGTTCAATTTTGGATTTTCCATCTTAACGTGTCTTCATAGGCTAAATCTGGTATCAACATCTTCTCATATCTTAAGTACTTTTCTTTTCATTTGTATCTGTAAAATTTGGATATACACCTTTCCTTTTTTCCTTTCTTTTCTTTCCCTTCTCTTTCTACTAGGTTTGATTTCTTCTGCTTTCTTATGCCTTTCCTTTTTTGCCTCTTTCTTTTTTCTTATAACTGTATGAAAAATGAAGCAAGTGAGAATTTCGATAGGAGTAAATATAACTACTTTAAAATACTTGTTCAAATATAAGTATTCGTCGAGAATCGTACAACATTGTAACATTCTTGATATATCTTCTCCCGTCACATACTTCATACTTAAAAAAAGACGATAAAAACAAAAACAACAAATGAATGAAATCGGCTAGAATGTGTGACCAAACACGTCTGTCGAAAACAAAAGTAGAATTAAAACTAAAAAAATTCAGCCTTTTTTCTCTGTACATAATTATAATCAACGCTTGCATTTATATCTCCTACTCTTACAGATACCTAAAACATAGCTTTCATACGATTAAGTCCTGGATTGATGCGCTACACTAAATATTCCACTTTGCTATTTAATTGCCTAATAGCGATAATAAATGAAGCTTAGATGTTAGAGAAGGACTGACCAACTAATGAGGATCGAACTCACTACTTTGTCGTAACTGACGCATCGGGACAAACTTGCTAACCATTACACCACGCAGAAGAGACCAATACCAAAACCTGATAATTGTATGAAAAACGGAACCAGTGAGAATTTCGATAAAAGTAAATATAAGTATTTACTGCTTCAAGATAAGCTTTTTTGATTTTCTTTATTTACCATCATGGCACATGCAATATATATATATATATATATATATATATATATATATATATATATATATATATATATATATATATATATATATTATAATTTTATCATATGGACAAAACCATTTTACTCACAACAAAGATGCAACTTGGTTTCAGTGCATTTTAACTGCACATCTACGGGTGAGGGTCGGAAATGGTTATGAACGATCCTGTTTGTAGGCAAGCTGGGATGTAAAACGTCACTTCCTATTTTTCATTTTTTGAGAAGAAAAATGTACTTACAAAATATACATAAAGTATCTAAGTGAAACAATAGTGGTTGTTGACAGCAGTTTGGTGTTGGGTGGACCGGGTAGTTAATGTTGAATGGTGTGTGGACATTTTTTCGATGATAAACATCTGTCAAAGTTTAGGTACGTCAACTCACAAGCGTCTTAAGTTTGAGAGGTAGGGAAGGGAAGATAGCAATAGGGGATAATATTACATTTGAGTAGGTAAAAAGATTTTCGAGTTATCTTTTATAATTATTAGGAGTGCTATTTTTTGGTTTTTCTATAAGATTTCTAAAGTTGGATTGCATTTCTTTATGTTGGGTCTATCACTATTTATTTTGTAATCGAAAGAACGTTTTTTGTGTATATATAATTATAAAAGGTTCATAGTTATGGAATTGGGAATTTAGCAAGATTGTAGTGTTAAATCCTTAGTATGTCTACAGAGAACGGTAGTCTCATATCTTTGGTTTAATAATTGGTTATTATTCAAGAGTTCAATGATACATATTTTCTCCTGTAAACATAGGAAGCAAGGTTCGCTCAGTGAATTGCAGGTTCTGGCTTGTCTTAGGATTTTCCATTTAACTTTAGGTGTTTTTCTTTCTTCCTTGAGTTTCCAAAAATGTTTGGAAACTCAAGGAAAAAGAAAAAACACCTAAAGTTAAATGGAAAATCCTAAGACACATAACCATTTCCAACCCTCACCCGTAGATGTGCAGTTAAAATGCACTGAAACCAAGTTGCATCTTTGTTGTGAGTAAAATGGTTTTGTCTATATGATAAAATTATAATAAATAAATAATTATCGCTCTACTACCTGTATCGAGCTCTTTTTTGAATTAACGCTGCGAACGTTAGAATTTATATATTACTTTCGTTCTCATCGCATATATATATATATATATATATATATATATATATATATATATATATATATATATATATATATATATATATATTAAGACATTTTATGTTTATACATTTTTTATAGATACACATATTTAAGTAAATGCTCTGTTTATAATAAACAGCATTAATAACATTTACCGGCCTGAATGTACGAGAAATTTTCCTAGAAAATATTCGTCCTCCCTTATTAATACTGTTTATTATAAGCAAAGCATTTACTTAAATATTTGTATCTATAAAAAGTATGTATAAACATAAAATGTCTTAAAATAATTGTCGGACTTTGTCCATTTCATATATATATATATATATATATGTGTGTGTGTGTGTGTGTATATATATATATATATATATATATATATATATATATATATATATATATATATATATATATATATATATATATATATATATTTATTCATATATATATAACGTAAGGAATTGCCTATTAAAATAAATCAAGAAATTACTAAATGAAATATCTGTTAAATGCTCTTTATGATTTGATTCACTTTTAAGAAAATTGCAAATAAAAATTAAACACACAGGCTTTAGCGGAAAACAATTCAGTCTGGCAAATATAATTTTATCATAATTAAAGTCGACAAAAAGGTGGAAAGATAAATATTTTCCGAAAGTAAATCTGACGATTCTCATAAGAATAAAATATATATACTTTCTTAAAATAAATGTAAAAAGAAAAGAAAATCATCTTTTCATTTCACAAATAAGATAATAAAGTAAATTTCACTTTAATTTGAGCTTTTCCCGAGAAATTCAAATAAGTCACGTTCTCGCTTTATATGAGATGTTGAAAAATCCTCGACTCGACTTCATTCTTTAAATCGGAACAACTACCGAAACATGATTTTCTTTTTTTAAATTGTGATCCTGTCTTTGTCGAACAACAATATGTGTATGTTACATTAAAAATGATAAACAAAGGGTGATTGTTGTTTTTTGTTTTTCTTTGTCTGTTTTTTTAAATTTTTTGACTTATTAATTTTGGGCCCAGCAGATATTGTGAGTGTGGAGGCTGATCTAACACCTGACCTATAATCTGTTCTTAACTGGGGCAAGGAATAGCTTGTTAATTTTAATGCATCCAAAACAAAACTTTTCTCTTTTAATTGTCTGTAAGAACTATTTTTACCTTCTGTAATGCAATATGTGTCTGTTACATTAAAAATGACAAACGAAGGGTGATTGTTTTTTTTTTCGTTTTTCAATTTTTTTTTTTTTTTACTTATTTTTGACTTATTAATTTTGGGCCCAGCAAATATTGTATTTATGGCGGCTAATCTAAACTCTGACCTATAATCTGTTCTGAACTGGAGCAAGAAATGACTTGTTAATTTTAATGCATCCAAACTGAAACTTCTCTATTTTCTGTGAGAACTCTTTTTACCTTCTATAAGCATGTCTGATGATAACCTCTAGGATAGTAACTTACTGTACCTTCTCGGAGTAACGTTTTCCGTTGACATGTACTGGAAAGATTCTATTAAATCAAGCGATCGGTTTGCTTCTAGAAAAGTTGGATCACGGTGTCGCACTAGAGCATTTTTCTCCCCAGAATCTATCTTACATATTTATAAGTTTATCATCGTGCTTTGAATATTTCTACCACATCTGATCTGCTGTTCCTGCTATATATTTAGAGATTCAGTTCAGAGTCAGTCCTTTTTGGACGGCTCGGCAAGACGGTCGAACTCTCTGCCTCTGAGGCAGAGGGGAACTCTCTGCCTCTGGGCGGAGAGGAACTCGGACGAGGCTCCGCCGAAGGGCAGAGCCTCGTTCGGGGAGGTTGACCAACCCGATCCCGTTTATACGGGATCTACGGGCTATTTTTTGGCCGAGCCTACGGGCTCGGGTACCCCACTTTAAACCCGGCCTTGTGCCACATCTGTCCCTCGTGGGGAGGACACTAAATACTTTAGAGATTCTTGATAAAATCCAAAAAAGAATCTGCAATGCTATTGGTATTAACCTGGCATCTTGGTTTCAGTCACTTCCGCAGCAGCGTAATGTAGCTTCCTTGTGCCTTTTCTATAAAGGTCTTTCATGGCAATTGTGATTAATTTCCTTCTATGCTACCTAGATATCATGAAATATTAATCGTTATCTTCTGTCTAATTAATTATTGTTCTTCTATTGTCTTCTCTACTTAATAGTCTTATTCTGTAACACTCAATAATCACTTGCATTTTAGTTGCCTTATTGCCTTTCTTAGGTTGAAATGATTAAAAAAAAAGATAACGTCGTCAACAGTCATCATCATACTAACATTCCTTCAGATGAGCGTCTTGGGCTGTTTGCAAGGAGTGTACTTATTATCAACGGTGTATTTAACTTAGACGCCTCCTCTGAAGCAAGTTGTTCATTGCTTTGTTTGTTTTACATTGTGAACAAAACTTATTTACGCTTAGGAAAGAAAAAATTGCACGCTTAATGTTCTATTGTGATTTAAATAATTAATAGCAGAAAGGCCAGACTTCAGTCTCTGTTGCCGTGTTTCTCAACCTTTTTTTTTTTTAGCCTGTGGGCCACTTCCATTTTTTTGTGGACCCCCATAAACATTCGATAAAAAAAGTTCATTATATTTTTCCTAATAGATAAGTTTATGAATTGTATTATGGAAATACTAAATGTATCTGCTTTAATTTGAAGTAAAACTAATTTGATGAAAATAATCTTGTATTTAACAACTAAATTCCATGGAATAAATACATTGAATCAATTCATCTACCGCAAGGAAATTTGGTTCTCTCTGTTACGCCATTAAGTTATTCTCGCCCGAGTGCATCCTTCAAATCAATAAATCAACCATTCGCCCTTGAATGGAATACTGCTGCCATATATGGTCTGGAGTCCCCATTGTTCGTCCTAAGGTCCTCGAAATTCAGAGAAGGATATGCAATGTAATTGGCCCTGATCTGGCATCTCTTTTACAGTGGCTCTCTCACTGTCTTTTCTACAAATACTTTCAGGGTAACTGCTCCGAAGAGCGACTTTCATTAGTTCTCAAACTACATGAATTTAAACGTGCTACTAGGTTGGCATCTCAGTCTCACCCTTTCACTAATGAAACGGTTAAATGTAACCGTCTCTTCTACTCCAATAACTTCATGTCTCGCACTTCCCGTCAGTGGAATTCCCTTCCTCTTACTTGCTTCCCTGATAGCTATAATTTTCAATTATTCAAATGCAATGTCAATCGACACCTTCAGATGCCTTGATCTATTCCCCTGCCTTCTCTTCATCCTTTCCTCTATCACCCCTCTTTACTCTTGCTCCCATTCTTTGTAACCCTTTGCGTGCTAGTGGCACTCCCGCCTTGCTTGGGGTGAAATGCTTAAAAACAATTATGTACACTAGTAAAATAACTCATGATAAACTTTAATTAATTAATAAATAAGTGAATTTTTATTCAATGACATCCCTGTGGTTGATGTTGGTCTATGAGTTTTCTTTCATAATCAATCCCAATGATAGTCAAAAAGAACTCCTTTTCACAATGTCGAGTCTATTAGTGAATATTACCGTGGTCAGCCAATTTTGGTTGTACCTCTTTATATTAAATATAAAATGAAAACATTTCTCCCTTTTTATTTAAAATGTTAACTATAAATCCGGTCTATTTTAAATAAAACCCCGTAATCCGCGTATAATGCATGGTTATTTTTCAAGCGTAGATTAGATGTGGCACAAGGCCGAAAGTATGGGCTCCTAGTGAGAATCCAATTCACTTTTCAGTCGTAACTGATCTAGCGAGACAAGTTTGCTAACCATTACACCACGCCGAGGTGTCCTCGTATAATATATGGACTGCGCCTGCGTTGTGGTAACCAGTTATTTTTATTAAAATTTAAATTATGTAACGTTCAGTCTATATTCAGCACCTGAATATTCTGTTAAAAATAATGGGATCTCTAATAATAAAAAAGAAAATGCAAACACTTAATAACATTAACTACAAACACGGACACAGTATGCTAACTGTGTTCGGAAAATAAAACATCTCTATAACAGTAAAAACATACACACAACAAACACACAATTATATTAAAAAAAAAAGATCTTCCTTGATAATGGCTAAAAGTATAGCCAAAATCACTCTGAATTATAAAATATTTTGACAAGAAAGGAAACACTCGTTCGAACACAAGTGGAGTAAATAAAAAGGATAATCGTAGTACATTGTCTGTCGTTTTTAACATTCATAAATGAAGTATTGCTGCCTAAATACACAATTTTATATATATATATATATATATATATATATATATATATATATATATATATATATATATATATATATATTGTCATTCGCATACAGGCCTGTTTCGCTATATCACAGCTCATCAGAGTGACTAGACATCCCAAATGCTTCAAGCCAGGATCGAAACCCCACCGATTTGGTATCAGTCAGTGCTACCCCTAAGCCATCAGCGCCCAGGCAGGTAGAGAGAAAGTTGGATTCTCTCTCTCTCTCTCTCTCTGTATCTATCTATCTATCTATCTATCGATATATATATATATATATATATATATATATATATATATATATATATATACATACATATATATATATATATATATATATATATATGTGTGTGTGTGTGTGTGTGTGTGTGTACATAGAACATAGTAACACGTATATAAAGAACAAAGTAGGCTGACAGAACTGAAATTAAGTGTATGAAATTGATTATTTCCCCATCAGAGATGAATCTAGAAATCGAATTTCATTCTCACGCTTGGTAGTCATGTTTTCTCTCATCCCAATACAACAAATATATTGATTATACAATCTTTCTTTGATGTTATTATCATAATGCTATACTCGTAATTCCTTTCAGCTCGCCTGATGTCTGACGACGCAATGGAGATCCAGGCCAAGCAGCATTTTAACGTGTTCGGTCTGTCTGTTCTCGAATGATGCTTCATAATTCTAGGATGCGGGCAATGTTCAAAAAGGCTACATGAACGTTAAAAATAAATTTAAAAAAAATCATGTTGATAATCATATTGTCTGATAGTCGCTCCAAAATTTAATACCTCCGATTTTATTTTATTTTTTTTTATTTATTTTTTTTTTTTAAGCGTATCACCCCAAGCAAGGCCGGTGGCCACTATCACGCATGGGGTTACAGAAGGGTTGGAGGAAGAGCAGATAGGAGTGGTAAAGGAAGGGATGTGGAGAAAGAGAAGGACGGAGGGTCGATCGAGGCAGGGGGGTTACGGAAGATATAGAGCGAGAGCAGATAGGAATGAAAGATGTCAGGAAGTGGATAGATCAAGGCAATTGGAGATGATGATTGACGCTACACTTAAACCGTTGGAGATTGTATTTGTCAGGGAAACAGTAATAGGGAAGGGAGTTCTTTTCTTTGACTAAGGATTTCGGAAGTGGATATTGGTAGATGGCAGTATAGGCAGAGCCCTCCCGTTAATAGCCATAGCGTTTTTTTTTTGTTTTTGTTTTTTATTTTACTTGTTACAAATGGCAAATGAACGGTAATCTGGCAAAATGCCGTTCATGATAAATCCTTTTTCGAAGCTGCGAGATGTCAATGAATTTCTTGATATTAAAAAAACAGGGCCTTCACTGATACTCGTTGAACGTTTACAGAGAGTAAACAGAAAGTTATCACAGGAGATGGGGAATGCGTTTCATCATAGTCGACAACGATTTGAGTTACAATCCATGTAACTGGCAGCCCTGTACAGATATCAACTGGCTGAATTCAATTACTTGATCATCCAATGCATCGCCAATGGTGGTGACTATGGGCGAAAATAAAATAGTGTTTTATAATCTGAAACCGTCTTATCTTACATTGTTATTGTGTTTTTCGCATTTACCTTATTTAAAATCGGACTATTATCCTCATCTTTTTTTGTTATTGTCGCAACATTTCAGCTGTTCTACCCTCCAGTCTACTTCAGGTGTCTAATGATTCAGATAACCTTCAAAGAATAAACCCTTTATTTCATGTACGATATTTCATTGTTTTGGCCTACGTCTAAGGATCTAACGTCTTGTTTCAGTTTTAGAAATGATCAGTTGTTGCTAGTCGTATTTTTTCAACCCAAGTAAGGTAATGAAGTCACTAAGACGCAAGAAGTTACTGAGCGAGAAGGAAATTGAGAAAACGTTACTGAGTAGAAAGAACCATAAAGAAAACAAGATTCAGGTAAACAGATAACTACGAATGATGGCGAATTTTAATTTTTGAAGATCTCATTTGATAGGAAAGCAAGAAGCTGGAAGAGAGTTCCATAGACGAGATGTGCAGGAGAAGAAACCATTAGAAGAGAAAGTACGTTTACGCTTAGAAATTTCAAATGTAAAAAGGTGAGAACTGGCTGCCAATCTAGAGCTACGCTGAAGCTCATGAAGTCTGGGTACCAAAGAGAAGATGTGGTCAGATGATGAGTACATGTCTGTAATTCCCGACTGAGAAAATAGAACTTAACAATTTCTTATGACGCTATATTTATGAACCGATGTTTGCATACACCCAGCTGTTGCCCCATTGGAGAATCTTTAATCAAGAAGTGGGAGAAGTCCTGTACCGGTTGACCTTTCCTTAGAAATAAGTAGGTACAGTGTAACCTGGAGAGAAGAGACCCTGATATAAGAGAAACCCGGATATAAGATAGATTTTCTCTGGTCCAAAATTAGAGCCTGTGTTAATGTATATACAGTGTAACCCGGATATAAGAGAGTTGTCGGGACCGGAGAAGAAGTCTCTTATATCCGGGTTTCTCTTATATCCGGGTTTGGTCTATTTTGTTTTATTAACACAGGCTCTAATTTGGGACCAGAGGAAATCTCTCTTATATCGGGTTTCTCTTATATCCGGGTTACACTGTATAACATACCAAACCCTGATATAAGAGAAACCCGGATATAAGATACTTCTTCTCCAGTCCCGACAACTCTCTTATATCCGGGTTACACTGTATTATTTTTGGAACCTCCATTGTAAAACAAATTCGACTGAACATTTATTTTTTGTACTAAAAATTTTGCAAATGTTCACCATTTGTCGCTAATTATGAAAATATTCTAGTATTTGTTTATTTTTTTGCCACGAAATTGTTTAATCATAACCGAACTGGGCGTGTTGTTTTTGATGAAACGTTCTAACAACGCACACGTCATTTGATTTAATTTTGTTGATATAAAATATCTACCTTTGATCAGCATTTGGCATATGAATTTCTTTCTTTGTATGCATTTTCCGTTTTTTTGTTCTTCCGATGAAATAATGCAGTTGTGTTTTCTGCCGCGAACTGATGAAATGGAAAATGCGAATGATTCGATGGATAAAAAAAGAATCGATAATCGAATTCACTTAACGAGAAATGAAAGCTTTGGCGAGAAATGGTAAAATTCAGCTGAGCAATTTAATTCGTCAGCAGAAGGGAAGACAATTCTGAAAGTAAATGTCACAAAAATATATGTCTAGGTATGCATTTATCTATTTCCTGTAATACATACATAACTTTTATATATAAACATTATATATTTTTAAGAATTTCGCCCCAAGCAAGGCGGGAGTGCCACTAGTACGCAAGTGTTTACAGAGACTGAAAGTAAGAGAAAAACTAGGTATAGGGTGATTGAGGAAAAGATGAAAAGAATAATAAGGGGTCAAGGCATCAGAAGATAACGACTGATATTTAAATTTTTGGAGATTGTAGTTATCAGGGAAACAAGTAAGAGGAAGGGAGTTACACAGTCGGGAAGTGCAAGAGAAGAAGCTGTTAATGTAGAAGAGGTGATTAAATTTAACTGTTTCAAATGTAAAAGGGTGGGACCTGCATGCCAAATTATTTGCACGCTGAAATTTCTGAAGTTGAGGTACCAGAAAAAATAGCTCGTCAGAGCAGTTGCTGTGAAAATACTTGTAAAAAAGACAGACGGAAGCCGTATCACGTCTGTCGGAAAGTGACTGGAGTCCAGATGTCAAGTCAGGACTGATCACATTACAGATCGGGCTTTGGATTTTGTCGAGAACCTGTAGATGAACAGTAGAGGCGCCGGACCATATACGGCAAAAATATTCAATGCATGGGCGAATGGTAGATTTTTAGATGTGTCTGATGGCAAAAAAGCTTCTGGCACGTTATAGGGAGCCAACTTTCCTTGCGGTAGATCCAGCTATTGGTCAGTGGAAAACGTGAGTCCAAGAAAGCTCAGTGAGACACTCCCACTCTCAACCATGCTGATAGGGGGCAGGGAAGATTCTCTGTGGTGGTTAAATGAGAGCAGTTTAGTTTTGGAAAGATTAAAATTTACGAGCCATTTCCTGCCCCAGTCAAACACAGATTGGAGGTCCTTTTCGAGACCAACGACCAGCTTAACTTAAACAGGAATGCTGGATTTACTATTGGGACAGGAGTAAATGGTAGTGTCGACTGCATAGATGTCTACTTGAGAACTGATGACATCAGGAAGATCAGTGATAAAGATTAGAAACAGGATAGAGATTTGGGGAGCACCAGTATTATATGAAAGGAACTGTAAGAGAGCCCGTCCAGGACGACCTTCATTTCACGATTTGATTGGAATGATTGGATTAAACAATCGTCCTGTAATATCGTACCCTAGAAGCTTACATAGAAGGCCAGCATGCCAAACACTGTCAACTAGACTTAGAGATAGATAGAAACATAGCTCAAGCTTTGGCGTTATTATCAAGTGCTTAGTATACATATTCAGTTATGGCTGTAAGCACATCAGCGGTAGACCGCGTATATATATATTTCTTCATATATATATATATATATATATATATATATATATATATATATATATATATGAAGAAATATAGTCTTAAGGTGTACTATATTTTTGGGATAAAGTGCTCAATATCAGAGATATAGCGTGTGTAAATATAAAAGTGAACATAGAAGTCAGCACTTAGAGGCGACAGTCTGTTTCCTGCTAGATGCAATCGTCAGGCAACGAGTGCTGTTATTTTTCTCGGCTATTTATATATACGGGTCAGTGGTGCATTGTGGGTAGTCTATTTTGCCGGTTATTTTACCGGAAGTCATTTATTTGTTTATTTATTTATTTGGGTCAAATTATTTTGCTTCTTTTTATTTATTTTTATTTTTATTTCTTATCTTATATATTTATTTATTTTTTTAAAATTCTTATTTTATTTTAATCGGTGTTTTTATTAACGTAGTAAAAATTTGTTCATATCGCTTATTTAATAGTTTTGTTTTCGTTTTGGAAGATAATTAAAGCTATTTATTCAATTTTGGGGTTGATTGTTGTTTATTCTAACGATTATTTTGGCGGGAACAGGTTTTAATTTGTTTATTACTTCATGTATTTATTTGGATTGATTATCGGGATCGGTTTGTTAGTTTATTTATTTGGATGAATTTAGATCAATTTATTTTACTTGTTATTATTTATTTGTTATCCTGTATATTTTCGCTTTTCGGTTTTTGATTTTTAAGTAATGTAGTATTTTTTTCTCTTATCGTTATATAACAGTAATAGCTTTTTTTTCGTCCGATTTTTGGTTTGATTTGTAGTCTAACTAATATTTTGGTCATAATGGGCTGTTAATTTGTTATTTATTTATTATTTACTTTATTTCTTTGGATTCATTGATTTTGTTCCTTACGTTTTATTCAATTTCGTCTATTCTAACAGGTGTGATTTGGTAATTTGTTTGGGTTAATTTATTTTGCTTATTTTATTGTCATTTTGGGTTTTTGATTTTTTTTTCCGTTTTCGATTTTTAAGTAACGTAGTAAAAATTTGTTTTCATGCCTTCATTTTGAGATGAGCTCGGATCTTTTATTTAATAATTTTTTTTGATCTGGGAAGGTGATGATAGCTATTTTTCCTCCAAGCAAAGTTTGCAAGTTTTTGATTGGTTGTTGTAGGTTGATGATCTTTTCCTTATTTTCCAAGATATTTTTGATGTGATGTGCGTTTTGTTTTTAATTTTCCAGATATACTTAGAAAGCATTGTGCTGTTCGCATATTTACTATTTGTGACAGATGTTTTGTGTACATAATTTCTTTGTTTCCAGGGTCCTTCAGTTACTCCTATGTATAATCTTTCTTCATTATTTGGTGATTTTATCGTGGCTTGGTATATTACGTTGTTTTGTAAACAATTACCGATTAAGGGACATTCGTTCTTTATTCTGCAGTTGCACGTGGGTTTAATTTGTTCGTGTGGTTTATTGATAATTTTCCTGTTGTGCTTTTTTTTTTATTTTTGCCATGTTCTCAGTGCAACTATAGCTGATTTTTACTGTGTTTCTGTTGAATATTTTGTGTAGGGTGATTGTTTCCGGGAAGTGTTTGTGTAAGAGTTTGAAGAATATTTTTCCTACGTTTGTTTTTACGTTTTTGCTGTACGGTGGGTTGACCCATATGATATTTCTTTTCCTGTTGGCCTTTTTTGTGCACTGTGGTGAGTATGTGAGTGTTGCTGGGAATCCGCTATCTTTTAGGGCTGTTTCGTAGTCTTTCTTAGATTTGTTAAATATAGATTCATTGAAGGAATTGTCGGAAAGCCTGCGGTTAATCTATTTTGGTAACTGTTTGATTATAGTAGGCGGGTGGTTGGAAGATGTGTGTATATAGAGTGGTTTATCATTGGGTTTTCTGTATGGTTTATATGTGCCTTTTTTTAGATTGAAGGTAACATCGAGAAAATCTACTTCGTTTAGGTTAGTTTTTATATCTATGTCGGATCAAACAGATACCAAAATCGATTAACCGGATAGGATACAAAATTTACATATACATATACTTGCAAATATATATCTTCCGCGGATGTTATAAATACAGTGTTCAATCTTATGAAACAGAGCTATAAGTATATATTAGTGGATATACATAATATCCAACGTCGATAGCACAACTCAGAGTTTAATGCTTTCTTGCAATCTTCAGGTGGAAATAGGTTCTGAACATATTTGCACTTGAAGATTGCAAGAACTGCATGAAACTACGATTCGTGGTATCGACATTGTTTATATATATATATATATATATATATATATATATATATATATAACGTAAATCATTCAAACGAAAAACAAATATTGAAGCTAATTATACGGCGAGAATCACTCTCACAAACAATATTTACTAATAAAATATAATCAACTTCGAATCTGTTAATGAATGGTGTGATCCTTGTTCATAAATTCCGGGTTTATCTGGTCTTATTTTTTCTACGAGCCGGGCTTTCAGCCGTAGCAAACGGCCATCCTCAGGTAGACAATTTAGTGTGTTTTTATTAAGTTCCGAATAGTAATGCGACATCGAAAGGTAGTACGGTCCGAAAGAGTGTTTTTTTAGCAATGAGATAATGTTAAATGTTAGAATAATTTTGGAGCGTGCGGGCGCAACGCTGTGGTTGAATTTTTTTTTAAATTTGAAAAATGTGCGTTCTTGTACTGTAGAAAAGTGGCATGAACTAAATTGTTCAATAATAAGAGTAAATGTCACAGAGTGATTCTCGCCGTGTAATTAGCTTCAATATTTGTTTTTCGTTTGAATGATTTACGTTACATAAATTGATTACGCACTACAAAATTGATATATATATATATACATATATATATATATACATATATATATATATATATGTGCATGTGTGTATATTTATCTATAAAATTTTCAGATTGAGTATATCTGTAAAAGGACAATGTGAATGAGGACAAAAGAAAAGCTTATCTTAGCCGACGCGTTTCGTCCTCTGAAGGACTTTATCAAGGCAACACATTTGCCTTTTTAAAGTCCTATATGCATATATGTGTGTGTGTGTGGGTACGTGTGTGTTTGTGTGTGTGTGTGTGTGTGTGTACGAGGGTCTGTTGGAAAATCTAGGTCTGATTAAGAAGCCACTCAAACAAAAAAGTGTGAAAATTATGATATTTGGTTATTTGATCAGATATGTGAAAGTCGGTTAGGCCGAGAAATTTTCAGCTCCGACTCGCGATTTTCGCACGTGCACACAAACACACACGCATAGAGAACGACACAAAATATTTCTGTCGAGTGTTTCTCATAATTAGACACATATGTTTCTTTGTTAATAGCTAACAGCATTATCTATCTATCTATCTATCTATCTATCTATCTATCTATCTATCTCTCTATCTATCTATATATATATATATATATATATATATATATATATATATATATATATATATATATATATATATATATATATTCTGTTCGTATCTATGTATCTATCTATGTATCTATTCTGTTCGTATCTATCTATCTATCTATTCTGTTCGTATCTATCTATCTATTCTGTTCGTATCTATCTATCTATTCTGTTCGTATCTATCTATCTATCTATCTATCTATTCTGTTCGTATCTATCTATCTATTCTGTTCGTATCTATATATCTATCTATCTATTCTGTTCGTATCTATCTATCTATTCTGTTCGTATCTATCTATCCATTCTGTTCGTATCTATCTATCTATTCTGTTCGTATCTATCTATCTATCTATCTATTCTGTTCCTATCTATCTATTTATCTATCTATCCATTCTGTTCGTATCTATCTATCTATCTATTCTGTGCGTATCTATCTATCTATCTATCTATCTATCTATCTATCTATCTATCTATCTATCTATTCTGTTCGTATCTATCTATCTATCTATCTATTCTGTTTGCATCTATCTATCTATCTATCTATCTATCTATCTAAATAAATTTTCTTTACAATTATGGGAATATTGACGCATAGATCTTTAATTCCGTTTTACTCCTCCCCATTAATTCGGTCCAGATTCAGAAAATAATTTCCGTTCCTTTTGTGGAAAGCCTTACCAGTCAACGTCTTACTACTTCGATTGTCAAACCGTTCTCATTTACTAACTTAGCTCGATTCAAATGAAACGAGGTGACACGAAACAAAAAGCTTTGTTCTCGTTTAAGTGGTTATTCGGTCGAAAACTATTCTAGAGCAGACTCGAAGAAATTATCAAAGGGGAGATGGGCGGTATGCATGTTAGTGATTAAATATTCATTTATCAGGCGTAGGCGTGACTAGAACGAACTTCGTGTTGATTCTATATATAAAGGCGTCTATTCAATATACCTTTATTCCATTTTACTATTCGTTATTGTCATCCTCCTACATCAGGTTCTAACACCATCAGATAACCACAACGGAGAGATCAATCTGCTTCAACCAGGAATAAACAGGACCTCGCTTCCCAGACCACTGCAAATACTACTACTACTACTACTACTACTACTACTACTATTACTACTACTACACACACACACACACACATATATATATATATATATATATATATATATATATATATATATATATATATATGTATAAATATACCGAAGTAAGATATTAAAACGCATACAAAACTCACGCATACACATACACACACACATACATACATATATATATATATATGTGTGTGTGTGAAACAGAGAGTGTGTGTGTGTGTGTGTGTCCGTGCGTGCGTGTATGTATGTGTGTGTATTGTTATATTGAAAACAATAATCAATATTTATATAAATCGAAAAATCGACAATAAACAAAATATCACCCAATACATGAAGCGGTATTTAAAAATATTTTTGATTAAAAAAAATATAATTCGAAACTTCATAAAATATTTGACAATCTCAAAATATTACATAAAACTATGTGTTGACTTCATTATGTTTTCATAGGATATAGTAATATTCACGGTTCTCTGAAAAGGGAGATTCCGTTTACTCGTGACTATATCATGTGGCTTTCTGATGTTGTTAGAACCTAAAGTAGGCGGATGGTAATAACGAAAGGTGAAATTGAATGAAAATATATTTATTACGTGTCTTCATATATAGAATCAAGTTGAAGTTTTATTCACCTCTACCCCTGAAAAATAGTTATTTACTCACTAACAGATATGCCGTCCATCCGACCATTGTTGATTTTGGGTCTCATGTCACCTTTTATTTTGGGGCGTGCTAAATTAGTAAATGAGATTGATTCGACTCCATCGAACTAGTATGACATAGAGTAGCATGACGTGTCCTAGATTTCATGATCTGAACTTGTGAAACTAAATAATGCAACTCCTCTGGGCATTGGAAGTAGCCATTTAAATGTAATTAAATATCGGCTTAAAGTGCCTGTTACAGAGTTATTATTAGCAGGCTGATTTCACCCAGCATTCTGCGCGTATTGAATTCGAATCTCAATAAGTGACCCGACTGTGATCAAGTGCTAGATTATGGCAAAAAAAAACAGAAAAAATATCGTTAGAAACAAAGGAAAGAATACTCAAATGTCATCTAGTATCTGTCCTCCATTATGACAGTGAGTGCTAATCAATCTACGCACAGAAGAAGCTCGAAGCAATAGAAAGGTGTTCTACAGAAGGATGCTGAGAATACCATGGATCTAACATATGAGCGAAAAAAGAAGATATGTAGACAATGGAAACGAAGATGACACTTATACCCAAAATCAAGAAGAGGCAGTTGAAATTTCTGGAGTACATACTGATGAACGATGGCTTGGCAAATGTGATAATCACTGTAGAGATTGAAGGTAAAAGAGGCAAAGGAAAACAAGGCACATCTTACTGGGCGAGATTAAATGAATTGATGACAGAACAGGGTTTGGAAGTGATGACAACAACACAAAAGTTATTAAGAACTACGATAGACAGAAAATTGTGGAGAGTCATAATCGCCAAGGTACTAAAGAGACACGACACAGGGAGGATCGTCCTGGATAAGACGTTAAACTACATCCGCGTCCTGGGTAAGACGATAAACTACATCCAGCAGCAAGGCCTCTGATCAGGATGTTTTGAGGAGCGTGGAACCACCTCTTAATTGCTGGTGTTCCCAGGTCCAACCTGACCCAGTTTGGTAGCATCTGTTAGGGTCCCAGCTATGGGCAAATAGTTAACTATTACCAGAAATACTTTTTTGAAAACATTATTACCAACAATACAATTTTGAAGGAAAAATATTACCAGAAACAGATTTTTGACAAAACAAAATATTACCAGCAATAAAAAATATCGGCATCAAATAACCCATTGAGGTGTTGATATGCCGTAAAACAAAATAAACCAAACCAATTTAAACCAAAGAATACATATTCTATTCATACGAATCTATCCTAAAAATGTTGTCGGTATTAAATAACTCATTGAGATTGATATGCCGTAAAACAAAATAAACCAAGCTGTGACACTATGAGTTGGATATATGCGCACGCGTGTGTGTGTGTGCGCCCGCACATCTGTGTGTGTGTATATATACACCCCCACATCTGTGTGTGCGTGCGCGCGCACACATATGTGCGAGAAGATTAGTTAGATTTGACCTGGGCATCAAACTTCAAGACCAAATGATTAGATTAGGAATCTAGATAAAAACATATGGCGAAAAGGGTAGATAAGTGTTAAGTACTTGTCAAAATACGACGATAGGAAAAAGACCGGCTCTGGTCAAAACTTAAAAGGGTTTGAATTTAATGTCCCTGAATCGGAGTCAGCTAGGCTAAGAAATATTTTTATGTCCACTTTCTTCAAAGAGAGAAATGGTCATGAAAAAGTTATGGGTTTATTCGTGGGTGTCCCTTGTCCGGAAATGCTGAAAGAGGATTCTGCATATATACGGGAGCGCCTTGGGCCACGGGGTTAGTTAGACTTAGTTTAGGTTCGAGGAAGGTTGATTTAGGCCCGAGCACGTAACATCGAAGAGCGACCCATTAGCAGCCGGACATTGTTAGTTAGGATATATTTTTTCTTGCCAGCCGAGAGTCAGCCCGGAGTTGGTCGTCCACAAAAAGGTCACACCCTCCTCTTTTCGTCCTACCCAAGTTTGTAGTTGTGTTTTTCTTTTGCCTGTGAGCCTACCTCTCGCTCGATCCACCGCACAGAAATTCTACGACGTGGGGTCTATATCTTTGTGCAACGAGTTGCAGAGGTGGGTAGTCTCACAAAACCAAACCAAACACACGGAGGAAGAAGTCATGTAGTACTATTGCTAATTTGAGTTCAGATCTAAATAGTTGTCCTACTCTCTTGCGCTCTCAGCAGGGCCCAAAATACATTGATTACTTCCCTTGTAAGGAAGTAGACAAGTGAAAAGGCTCGGGTAAAGGATGTATACTTGCAGACTCGGGTAGGGACGATTGGCGTTTACATTACAGATGAAAGCTGCACATATAAATAGAATCGACATTTATTTGTCGGCTAAAGTAGAAACCAAAACAATATTTACCTACAGACCCGAATATCATAAAAAAACAGATTTCGAAATGAAATAAACCAATAAGTGCTGGTATGTCCTAAAGCCCGCTCAAGCCAACTCAAACCCAATTCTTAATGCCCCCTCTCAGAAATAAACTCAGCTTTATAAATAAATTTACAAACGGCGCTTAACGTCAAACGCTCGTTAGAAATGTAATCGTATAGCCCCCCCCCTCCGGGCAATGAGTGTGATCCAAAGTTTAGTAAACAATCAGGTTTTCGAGACAGAGATAGTTTACAAACAGAAAAACGGTTGAGAAGGAATCATTTATGGATATTGACTCATCTGGTTCCTTGCTTGTCTATCTGATCTAACGAACATGTTTAATTGAAACCTTGACCTTTGACCAGGAAAGAACAGGCATTACTTGTAATGCTCCAAAATTATAACTCTGAATTTCCCAATGGACGAGTAAACAGGGTATCACTATTTACACATAAGTAATTCGAGTTATCTCCCCTTAGCAGGCAGGCTTAACTAAAGATTTCGGTTTGCTGAGAACGTTACGTGACGGTTCCTTGTATGGTACAGGTCGATTCTTGACAGAGAAGACATATTTTCTACGATATTTATCGGGCATTCAGTCCGGTTAATGTAGATAACACTGTTTCTTATAAACAGAGGATTGACTCAAATATTTTTATCCATAAAAATAACGCATAAACAGAATACATACATATATATATATATATATATATATATATATATATATATATATATATATATATATCAAGTATGTGGTTCAGTTCAATTTACATTACATGAATCATTCATACAAAAACAGATATTGAAGTTAATGATATAAATGGCGAGAATATATCTTCGCAAACAAATTTAATAAATGACATTAACCCCGAACCTGTAGATAAATGATTCATGTAATATAAATATATATATATATATATATATATATATATATATATATATATATATATATATATATATATATATATATATGTACGAGGTTTGTTCAGAAACAATCCAGCCATTTAATACGAAAAAAATATTGCCTAACTCGGCCAATGATTTCTTAGTAAATTTGGAAATACTCGCAGTGTAATTCGCATTTTTAAAAGTTTTCAAAAATCTATCTTTGAGTTTAACATGAGATGTTTCATCACGTTCACTTTAATCTTGTCCACGGTTAGAAATCTCGTTTCCTTAAACCGACCCTTTGAGAAAGCCAGGATTTACAAGCCGCCAAGTCAAGAATGTGGAAGAGGCGCTCAAACACCTGGATAAAATGTTTTACCACAGAAATAATCCAGGAAACGTTATTCTGAATGCAACGGCTATAGAGTACACAAACTTATTTAAAGACTGCGGAACCACTCAGGAGGGATTCTGTTAATCCATAAGCAGTAAAGTCTATTACCCGATAGTTTGCTTCTTATATAAAAGCAAAGCAATTCCAAATAATACTTCCAGAATAAATACAGCATCTATGTGTGCGTGTGTATATATATATATATATATATATATATATATATATATATATATATATATATATATATATGTGTGTGTGTGTGTGTGTGTGTGTGTGTGTGTGTGTGTTTACATTATTTATATTGCTCGGATTGTCGACCTCATCTTTATTGCCTTATTCGGCCGCTGTACGCTCCGGCCTTCTTCAGGTGTTTTACGTTGAAATTTCAATCAGAAAACTTTATTTCCTCCACTGGGGTAGATTGTTCTAGTTCCACATGCCACGCCTTTTCAGAATATCTCAGTTTCAGTTATTTTCCCTTCAGTAATTCATCTCTCCAAGTTTCTGTTCAACTCTGCTGTGAAACACACAACTCTTTGGGTCAAGTCACTGGATTACTTCAACCAACGCTTCTATCCACTGGGCCTTGTCTCCACGGCACATGTATATTATTTGTAAGTAATGTAAATAGTTACAATACCTCATCTCAGAAATATAGACAGATACAGGATGCGATAGGTAAATTCTCACCATATAATATTTTTAATTTCGCGCATGCGCTTTGTTTGTTTTTGATTTTGTCCACTGCACAGTATAGTAGGGAGAGTTGGGCACAGTCTGCGAGAAAAAGAGCAACATGACACAATTCACCCCACCAGAAATTTGAAAACGGCATGCTGTACTGCTTGGCATTCGCGCCGAAATCTCCAATGCGAACATTGCTTGGGTGTCAATCTGAGTAGAGTCCAAACGATTCGGAAAGATTTGAATTTGCATATCCAGTCAACATCGTGGCCTTTGGAGAGATCACGAGTTATGGCGACGCTATGCTTCTATTCATCTTCCCACATGGACTCAGACTCAACACGGATGGAGGCCTACATCAAGTTCTTTGGCAGTGCTGCCCTGGGACAAGAGGGTGGCTGCTGGATTACCCTATGTCTGGCAACAGGACACTGCCACACACAGTCATAGCTGTCAGACAGTTGCTGCGACGATATCACACCTTACATCTTGCCAGCTAACACCCCAGACTGCAACCACTTGATTATTATGCGTGGGGTGCAGTTGAGCGAGAGACCAACAAAACTCCTTGTAACATCAAAGGCAAGGATTATAGCAGCATTCGCCAACTTAAAGAAGGAGACCGTCCAGAAGAATTGCAGGAGATTGAGAAGTCGTTTGGGGGCCGTAGATGAAGCCAATGGCGATTTGGTTGATGAAATGTACTCTTTAGTATTTCAAGATAGTTTTGTGTCATTTTGGTAAATATATCTGTTAAAATGAGATGCCAGTGTTATTTTCAATTTTGAGTAATTTAGACGACAATTCATCCATCGCACCCTGTATATGTATGCATTGTAACGTCTTCATTTTGACAAGAAATGAGGAGGAATTGATTTAGTCAGGTCGAAGGACACCGTCAGACCTAATGTCAGATGCGAAGCGTAAGAGAATCTTGTCCGATGTTTACGATCGGCGCCAGTTTCTTCTCTTCTGTTAGTCAATGCTTGATCGACATGTGACTCTTGATCTCTGAGACATCAGTCATCGTCTCAAGGTTGAAGAATGAGAAACTATATCGAACCGTTGACCTTTCGCTTCCAACAAATGGAAGAGACGAATTAATATAAAAAAAGAACGTGAATACGTGAATATCTCAGAATATTTTGGGTTTTATTTTGCCTTAATTTTCAGTAGAACATGACAGTGATTTCTCTATATTTGCAAGTTATATTTGTTCTGTTCGTATATTAAAGTTCCAAAAAGCATTGCTTACGAGCGTAGAGAGTTGTGTATTCTCTTCCAATGGCAGGGGGTCAGAGTTTAAGCCAACGGCCAAACCAGTAACCTACTCAGATTTTTGATAAATATCTATTTCAATGATACAACTGTTTATGGATACATACTGAACCATCTAGATAATCACAGCCCGGTAGCTGATATCTTCTTTTTCCATCGTATGTGATCGTTGTTTTTTTTAAAAAACGGAATTGTATTTGTGGAGTTTGAACAGAGAATTAAAGATAGAAATAGGATCTATTACTATTTTTTTATGCAAGTGATTTCAAATGCCTTGCAACGCTATGAGATATGTGATGCATCTCTGGGAAGTTCCGTGTCGTGTGAGCTGGATTATTTTATGTCAGCTTTTCGACTTAATCATCAGCAATGACTTTATGTCTGCTTGCCTGCCTGCCTGTACGGAAGTTCTCGATATCCCAGATCAAAAAGTTCCACTAGCGAACCACGTACGAACAGTAATCGCAGCTACAGCATCATCTGCATATCTTCTTTGCAGGTTCTACAGCATTTTGCTTTCTTCTCCGTAAATAAAAGCGTATCAGATGACAAAAATGCATCACATTTTCATGTTTTCCTTTAAAGTAAAGCGTACTGGGTATGACGATAAAAAAAAATAACCAGCAATAAAAATCTTGTCGGCATTAAAAATGGCCCATTGGGTTGATATGACGTAAAACAAAAGAAGCCAAGTAAATGCTTATAAATTGATATGTAAATAACCTGTATTTACCTAAAATGAACCAAATAAATGCTTATAGAATAAAATGTAATCGACCAATATTTACCTACCTTTGAAACAAGTAAATGCTTATAGAATGACATATAAATAATCTATACTTACCGAGTCTCAACCAAGTAAATGCCGTCCTGGCTATAACGATAAACTACATCCGCGTCTTTGGTAATATGATAAACTACGTCTAACAGCAAGGCTTCTTATCAGGAGGTTTTGAAAAGCGTGGAACCACCTCTTAATTGCTGGTATTCCCAGGTCCACCCTGACCCCCTGTTAAGGTCTCAGCTATGGGAAAATAGTTAACACCCGAAACTGTGGTAAAAAGCATTATAAAAGTGTAAAAAATAGGTTTTAATACTAGAAGTACTTTGTAAAAAATTATGAGCAGAAATAAATTTTTGAAGAAAAAAAACTATTGCCAGCAATACATTTTTGAAAGAAATATTGCAACCAATACGTTTTTTAAAATTATATTACCAGCTATACATTTTAGAGGAAAAAGATATTACCAGAAAAAGATTTTTGACATAAAAATATTACCAAGAAAAAAAAATGTCGGCATTAAATAACCCATTGAGGTTGATATGCCGTAAACCAAACCAAACCAAACCAAACCTTTAACGTAAAATCATTTACAATTCAGGACCCGTGCACCAATAAAAAGATGCGTTGAAATGATACTTTTCAGAATATGAACATATATTTAACAAAAGCAGGAAAGGAAATCATGTCCAAATGCCACTTATTTAAAACGCTATGAACTTGTATATTAAATATGCCTAACATTAACTTTCAAACCACTGAATGTTTGGTAACTAAAGTTATATATATATATATATATATAATTAAGTAATTCATCGAGTCTAGAAGAAACCTCAACAGAATGCAGAAAGCACCGGACCGCTGTTTCGTCCTATATTTGGGACGCATCAGCAGTGCGCATCCACTACCGAGTATTGAAACCCTGACAGTTGAGTTATCAAGCAAGCGTCATACCAACTGTTCCAACGGGCCTCGGTGACGAAGAAGTAGCGAATCAGATTCAATATAGCGCCGCTCGCTCACATATTCCGTGGTGGAACTCAACTGAAATTCACTGTAACCATATGACTGTGCCCCCAGGAGCCACGACTACTATCACCAAGCCGGTCAAACTGAAGCATTAGAAGCCCGATCAAGCAATTCCATCACGGATAATTATATTTGCTCTACTCTGTACTGAGCACTCTTTTAAGAATAGTATTTGTTGGTTATTGGAATTTATTCCGTATACACCAATCCTATACTTGGGTATATATATATATATATATATATATATATATATATATATATATATATATATATATGCGTGCGTGCGTGTGTATGTTTGTGTGTATTCACGTTTGAGAAAATTATACTTTAATTAGCAAATGGTATTCTTTTCAAAAATCGAATTATAAGCCCCCCCCCGCTACATGAATGTGTGCATTTCAAAATTTGAAATATGCACAAGCAGTTTAAATTTTATATCGAGTAAACAAGTAATTCACCATAAGAATTATGCCTGAAGCATGAAACTCCTTCACAGAAATATTCAGAAAACCACTTCGTTAATCATGAACATTATGATTGTCACTTGCTAAATATTAAGCGACCATTGTTCGTTGAATGTTTGAACACGCAACATTCTGCTTCGATAGAACAATTATGACTGAGTAGTGAGTTCCATCCTCACCGTGTGCCCCATACTTTCGGCCTTGTACCACATATGAGCTACGCTTGGAAAATCACTAGTGTGTAAATTCCCATCTTGAGAGGTTTGTAACACATCTATTTATCATCTCTCAGTTGCATCTCTGTCTTTGGGCAACTGAGGAAACTTATACTGACTCATTGCTCTAGGATCGGGGGCTCGGGGAATTTTTTTCCTTGCCTGGGTGTACGCGCTCGGGCTTCCCATATTAAACCGACCTTTTTTCACAACCTTACCTTGTGGTGGGTTGAGTAAGTACAAATAACATAATATAAAATGATTAAAAACATTTAAATATTAATTTTTTGTAGTTGGAATTATTAAAATGCAGAACCCCCTGACGAACGGACATTTACCAAGAAACTTCGCAGTTGGGGAAAATAACAACAGAAATTGGTATTTAAAAGTTAATCTTTATATATATATATATATATATATATATATATATATATATATATATATATATATATATAATGGGTGTATATATATATATACAACTTCGTATACACACACACACATATATATATATATAACTTCGTATATATATATATATATATATATATATATATATATATATATATGAGATTTGAGATTTAAGAAACAGCAAATATTATTATATATACTGCTCAATAGTAAAAATATTAAAATAAAATTAAAAATAAAGCATTAATAAAATAATATAAAAAGTGTGTAAATTACTCTTTCGAGTAGTTTGTAACGCATTTATTTATCATCTCTCAGTTGCATCTCTGTCTTTGGGCAGAGTGCCCTCAGGGGCGACTCCATCAAAGAACAGAGTCGCAACTGAGGAAAATTATTACTGAGAGATGCCCAGCCCTGGGGAACAGCTGCCCGAGGCCGCGCCCTTTCATTGCACCAGAGAGAGGGATCGGTGCTCGCAACGAGGCCAGAGCAACCGACGGGTTGCGGGTAATTTTTGCTCCTAGCCCGGGTGTACACGCTTGGTTACCCACCTTAAAAAAGACCTTGTGTCACAACTCGTCTTAGTGGGGAGACAAAGTAAATACGTAGTAGTCGTCATGTTGCATCAGAATGAAATCTCTGCCCTTCCCGTCGAAGAGATTCACCCTAGGTTATTGCGAATTTAACACCGAAAAATTACCATATATTTCCACGTATACGGCGACCTTTAGATAGGACAAAAAATATAGCAAATTTTCATAAACTTATCCTATACCTGTAGTTTAAGACGACCGCGTATCGATTATATAAACATGATGTTATTGGAAATGTATTTACTGTATTCTTAGAAATTCAAATTAAACGAAATGACAAAACCTATACAATATGATTTTTTTCCAATACACGTCCCCAAAAGCAAAGCCATTTTTTGTTTACGTTTCATCATGGGATCTCTTGTGAACACTGATTCTTCTTCTTTCGCTTCTTTCCTATATCGAAACAGTTACGAACAACCTGGTGTAGTAATGGCCATTTACTTATACTTTGTCTACAATCACAAAATACCACTAATAACAGTACGATAATTTACGATAATAGTATATTCCATTGCTTTGAACGCAATTATAACTTGATGTTTATTTATTTTCAGCTGAGCTTGCTTGGATACAAGTTGATTTCATTGATATAGCATTATTCTTCGAAGGGGAAATTTATTAAGAAGTTATGTCAGTAATATACAAGGTAGAAATGGATTAATCTTACTACCGGTTTATTTGATAATGTGAATCTTTTCATGTACGTTATAGGTTATCGCACCGAGGCCAAGGTTAGCCTACTGATAGACATCACTCAGAATTTAAGCTTTTTTTTTCAGAATTGTAATATAAGATTACACCTATATTTTAAGGGCGATTTGGGGGATATGAAGGTCGTCTTATACGCGGGTATGTACGGTAGTTTAAATTCCATCTACGATGTTGCACACCCCTTCATTTGCTAAGAATGTAATCTAATTTTCTTTCTGTAAACTTATTTATACATACGTACGAACACACACAGATATATATATATATATATATATATATATATATATATATATATATATATATATATATATATATATATATATGAAGGGAAGAGGTTATAGTAGTTCCAACTAGCGAAAAGTGTATATATTAAAAAGAAGAGAGAAACCGCAAACATTTTGGTTTGTAATGTGAATCAGAAATACATTTGTGTGACTACCACACAAAAAAAGAGAATGTTTAACATGGAGAATGGTTCAGATTGACAAACAGGAAAATTAATTAATTTTAATAATGTGGAGAAATATCCACTCTTTGCCTGAAGAAGGTCGTGAGACCCGAACATCGTGTTGAAAATTATGGAAAACAGACCACAATATATATATTTTTTAAAAAATATACATGTCATTTTACACTGCAATCATCATCATCACATAATAATAATCATCACAATTATCTTGTTCAGCTCTTAGAAAAATTGTAAATTCTTAAAAATATTTTATTGTTTCTGAATTTGAAGTCAGCCCGCTGATCTGATAATATATATATATATATATATATATATATATATATATATATATAGTCAAACTTAGAGAGCCAGAAAAACCTACCAAGGTTTCACCTAAGCGGTGAAAACTTGGTAGGTTTGTCTGGCTCTCTAGGTTTGACAAGGTCTGCTCTACTTTTGTATTGAGCACTTTTTTAGTTAGTTGATTACTCGCGTGGAGGTTTTTTTCTTTGGGCTTTAAATCTGTATGTTGTACGATTATTTTCGACAGACGTTCATGTTCATAGCTCTTTCTTTTTTTAAAACCTTTTTTTCCTTCGATATTGATTTGGTCATTGGCAAATCAAGAAACCGAAGGTTTGCCGAGACGAGTGTAGTTACCTATATATATATATATATATATATATATATATATATATATATTAGTTTTAAAGAGGGAACTTAACTATGTGGGGTTAACATGTTGAATATAACATCAGTCTGTTAAGTGTTTATATTAATCACACACACACACACACACACACACACACACACACACACACACACACACACTCTCTCTCGCGCACACACACACACACACGCATATATATATATATATATATATATATATATATATATATATATATATATATATATATATATATATATATAAGCATTTTATTAATTCTAATCTAAAATATCATCCGTTTAAATTTTAACTGTTACTCTATTTTCACATCTCTAACCGTATACCTACCGTTTTTTTTTTACTTTTTTCATTTTTTTTTTCATCTGTTTACAGTCTAGTGGTGTTTTGCCACCAAGAAAGTGTTTTTTGTCTTTTTTTTTAAATTTTTGACTTGAGCACAGGACAAAAAAAGACAAAGAAAAAAAGAAAGAAACAAACATAGTAGTTAAAACAACACGCCACTACTACTGTTTTTCCAGGATCCTTACCATACTAATTTTATGACCACGAATGTATTCTAGACAGAAGTTTACTAATACATTCGCTGTTTCAACAATACCGCTGAATACAGAAAAGACAGAAAAATTATCAAACCCAAATTTTACTCTCCCTATCAAAGCCAACAGGAAACGTGATCCTCTAATACGCAGGTGTTGAGAGATAGCGGCCTGACACTTCCGGTATTAATCGCACTTCCTGTAATCTCATCCAATTAACATCGCCAGTCTCAATGTTAGCCACACCTGACTGATTTCAAATTAGTATAATAAGCTCAACCTCATCATTAATTTCCTTATAAGATAATCACCTTGAGTCATGTAATTATCAGGCACAAGTCCAAAGGTGATTATATTCAAATTTTAACTTATTTCTGTTCTGCTCTTTCTGATAAATCACTGGTATTAATTACGATACTTTTCAAATTTCTGAGGTGAATCTTTGTTAGGTATTATTAATTCTTTTTCGTGTGGCTTTCGTTTTATTTCTGCTACCTATTTTCGCAACTGACGGAACGTCATTCGGCAAGCGTTAACATTTCTCAGTGTTTCTTACATGCAACACTGTCAATAATTATTAACGGGTTTATTTGTACCTTGAGAAAAAAAAGAGTGTAATACTTATTTTTTATTTCATAAATACAATTACAAAAATATATTATGACTGTACACGCGAGCGATAAATGATCTACCAGCTAACAATAATTTAAAAAAATAAATATACTATGAACGATTTTAAAACAGCAAAAAAAAAGTCTGTTTAAGTTTAAATATGGGGAGAGATCATTGCATAGAAATGAGCAAATTATTTATTCCTATTCAATGAACCTTTCTGGCAACAAAAGTGATACATGCAGGAAGATCCACAAACAAATACACATGTATATATAAATATATACTTGTTTATATCTCTGAGATGAGGTATTATTATTACTTGTATTATTTACATTATCTATGTATATATTCAGTACTTGCATTATTTTCATTACTCGGACTGTTATCCTCATCTTCATTGCCATATTCACAACGTTTCGTTCGTTGTACGCTCCGACCTTCTTCAGGCCACAAAATCACCTGGGCCGACCAAGCATAGAAATAAATACAATGTGGAAAACAGTAATAAGGGATGGTCAGAGAAAAGCAATGAATAACAACAAAAATTGCAATATTAGCTCTGGTAAAAATGCGATAATAATAACAGAAAAAATTGCTAGAAATCAGGTTAATAAGTCCGAAAGATTCATACATAGATGTTCTCAAGAAGACATGGCTCAGTGGATAAAGATTTTGGTTAGATCCAGTGAGTTCATTACCAGTCCTCAGCAGTGGTGAACCATAAGAGTTGGGTCGGATGGAAATAACTGAGACATCCGGTAGAGGCTTGGCACGTGCAACTAGAAATGTTTACCACGGTGGACGAAATAAAGGGTTCGATTGGAAATTGCAATCACCTGAAGAAGGCCAGAGCTTACAACTGGCGAAACGTTGCGGATATGGCAATGAAGATGAGGATAACAGCCCGAGTAATCTAAATAATGCGAGTAGTAAATATATACATAGAAATATATATCTACATAACAATGTGTGTGAAGGGATTTTCGAATTTTATAATGAAATAACTAATCCTAAGTAAAACGTTTCGTTCTTAGAAGGCAGGTGTAGATGGAGATTTGTTTTTCAACCTTAGAATGGTATTGATTGTCTGAAGAAGTTCCGTCTTGTTACTTCCTTTAATTATCCAGCATTAGTCTGATAATTTGTGTATACACACACAGACAGACACATACACACACACACACACACACACACACACACACACACACACACACATATATATATATATATATATATATATTAAATTCAGTATAAAAAGTAATTCATTTCAATTTTTTGGATCAAAACTTTAGTGTTTGAACCTTTTATAATAATCTCTTTCTCTTTCTCTATCTATCTATCTATATATATATATATATATATATATATACATATATATATATGTATGTATATATATATATGTATATATATATATGTATACATATATATATATATATATATATATATATATATATATATGTGTGTGTGTGTGTGTGTGTGTGTGTGTGTGTGGACACACACACTAATAATAAACATATACGTATATTTTAGGAATGTATTTTTTTCTTAAATTAATCCGGCATATTTTAATTTATTGTTTAAACGTTATTTTTAATGTATACCAAGATTTCAGTAGAGACTTTGTTTATTTAATTATTAGATACTATAATTATTTGTTTTCATCTACCGGACTGAATAGTAGAGAAAAAATATTCGTTCTCCGGCATATTCGAACCAAGGCCTCCCTAGTTGAAACCCTCATTAGATCTGACGTCCTTGGGACCTCTCATACACGAATAACCTACAGGCCAATACATATATATATATATATATATATATATATATATATATATATATATATATATATATATATATATATATATATATATATATATATATATATATATATATATATATATATATATATATATATATATATATATATGGGTGTATATGAAAGTTACTAATATATATGTATATACATATAAGTATCTTCAAGTTTTTTTATATATAATAATGTTTATTATATATATATAAGTTTATTATATATATATTAAAGTTTATTGTATATATATCTATATTAATGTTTATATATATATATTAACATTTCTTATATGCATATATATATACTAAAGTTTCTTTTATATATATATATATCTGTTTATTATATATGTATATATTAAAGTTTCTTATATATATTGAAGTTTTTTGTATATATGCATATAAAATTTTTTATATATGTTAAAGTTTCTTATATATATACATATCAATACATATTAAAATTTCTTATATACGTATATATATTAAAGTTTCTGATATATATGCACATTTAAGTTTCTTTTATATTAAGACATTCTTATGTTTATACATTCTTTTTATAGATACAAATATTTAAGTAGATGCTCTGTTTATAATAAACAGTATTAAACAACATTTACCGGCCAGAATGTCCGAGAAATTCTCATAGAAAATATTCGTCCTCCGACAGGAATCGAACCTGTATCCTGTACGGAACCGTCATATAGCCTGACGCCGATTGGGCCACAGAGGAGCGTTAGGTTTTCAAGGTCGATTTTACGGTCTTTAAACTAGAATCTTCCATGACTCTCTCACGTACATTCATATCTGCTCATCGCGTATCCAAATGTAAACAAATGACGTCACACATTATGAAATGGACAAAGTCCGACAATTATTTTAGAACATTTTTATGTTTATAAATTCTTTTTATAGATACAAATATTTAAGTAAATGCTCTGTTTATAATAAATAGTATTAAACAACATTTACCGGACAAAATATCCGAGAAATTCTCATAGAAAATATTCGTCCTGCGACAGGAATCGAACCTGCATCCTATACGGAACCTTCATATAGCCTGACGTGCCTTTAACCAATTGGGCCACAGATATGAGCAGATATGAATGTACGTGAAAGAATCAATAAAGATTGTAGTTTAAAGACAGTAAAATCGACCTTGCTAACCGAATGCTCCTCTGTGGCCCAATTGGTTAAAGGCACGTCAGGCTATATGACGGTTCCGTATAGGATTCATGTTCCATTCCTGTCGGAGCACGAAAATTTTCTATGAAAATTTCTCGGACATTCAGACGGGTAAATGTTGTTTAATACTGTTTATTATAAACAGAGCATTTACTTAAATATTTGTATCTATAAAAAGAATGAATAAACATAAAAATGTCTTAAAATAATTGTCGGACTTTGTCCATTTCTTTTATATATATATATGTGTGTATTAAAGTATCTTATATATATATATATATATATATATATATATATATATATATATATATATATATATATATATATATATATATATATATATATATATATATATATATATACAAAAGTTTCTATAATAATATTTGCTAGTGTTTAACAATTATAATGCAGTTGGTATAAAATATGAACAGTCAAAATGACGGTATGTTTCCTTTAGGAAGTTGAATAATATGTTTATATGGATGAATCTGAATTAGACCCACTGGTTGGCTTTTGTATTCTACTTGATAAAGCGCTCTCACATATAGACAGACATGCAAGGATAACAAGTTCAAATTTGTGTGGTTTCCTCAACAATTTTACAATGATGATTAAGAGCTGTAATAAGATGTGACAGAAATATTATTAAAGAAATACAATCAAAGATGAATAGTAATTAATAGTGGATCATTTAAAACAAATCGAAAAACAGCGAAATAATATTCTGTACTTTTTGTTTTTTATTATGAAAAAGTTTATATAGAAATTGACATTTTATTTCCATTCTGATAGAAATCAAATTTCGTACCTCAGCCCAAAGTTGTACTTAGCCTATAAAACGACATTTTCAAAGTACTTTTTGTTATCGATCTTTAGAAACAAAGAGAAGGATTTTACCGAAGGGTTATTTTACGAATCGAATGCTTTATTTAGATTGTTAATTCAGGCTACAAACTGAAACCATTCTAAATTGTTATCGATTGTAAGTCTTCGCTTCCGCCAAAGAAACATTTGCTATTGTCAAAACGTCTCAATGCAGGTGTATTTCTGCTTTCATGTCGTTAGACACAGATTGCCGGAGGAGGTTTCAACCTGCAGAATATAAAGCAAGCAAGTTTACTCTTCAAATGTCCAGAGATCTGTGCCATTATATAAATTCTAAACCAGGCAATTTGATTTTGGACAATTTACAGTTCAAAAATTCTTCTGCAACAAATTTTACGAAATGTATTCGTCTATACCAAGAGTCCGCAAACGGTGTCTGTTCGACATGCTAGGAGTTGGTGAGATGTTCCAGTGGGTCGAGTATAGTGAAGGGGTCCAATTGGAGTCGGCGCGTGACTGACACTGAGATAAATTTTAGTTAGTGTACATCTATGTTGTATTCTTCGGTGCTAATAAAAGTAAGACACTATGCTCGATGATCAACAGAATTAAAAGCCTTAGTAACCATCCCCCCTTTTTCAACTTATAACCGTAAAATAGAGTTGATGATTATGAAAGTCGTTTGACCTGATAAGAATGATTGTATCAAGTACGATGCAGTATTTGTTTATTTAATTAGTACAAATCTGCAGTCGGATATTGTTGTGGATTCCGGGAATGGAATCCTGCACAAATAAATAAACAATGCCAGTAATTGAGATAGAAAAATAAGTGTATTAAACGTAAGAATGCAGACTTGAAGTGAATATTAGTAGTCCAGGAATGCGGGTTAGTAGAACGTATATGTACAAGTCTCTGTAAGTGAAGCCGTAATTATCTCTCTCTCTCTCTCTCTCTGGACTCTCGTATAACTCTCTGTAAACACCCTGTGTACTTTCTCCGTATCTCTCACCCTGACTCAACGTATCTCACCATGCAGGTATTCTCTCTGTCAGTATAAGTATAATTTGGTCGAGTCCATCTTGTGTAAAAGGGGTCTGCCCCACAACAGATATTAATAGCGGTTATGCATTTCTGCCCAATAGTATTGGCCGTAATTAGGCTTGGTGCACTTTATAGCCACGGTGGAGTAATGGATAGCGGAAAGGATTGGGGAATGTATAGCGGCTCGGATTGAGCCGAGATCGAATTCCAGTCGAATACGTTACATTTACTTACGTGCTAATACCCTTAGAAAGGATATGAATCCTCGTCTTCTACCTCCCCCAGTTATGGGTAAACAAACCGGATTCTATAGCCTTGGATAGTAAATGGTCTACCGCAGAAAGAAGTGGCAACCTACTGCGGGGAAAATATCTGCCTCATCAGTCATGTATCGAATGATGGCCAAACGTGTATCACGCATGGCACATAACTGATTGATATGTGTTTTGCTAAGTATGGTTTAAGCTTGTAAAATATCACAGGAGTAAGGATCGAAGTCTTGGGCTATCAGCAATAAGGAAAAATAGTTTCTAAAACCTTCTTCTTCTGTCTGCCGTGACCCTTCCGGACGTATGCGATCATGGTTTTTCGCAATTTCCGATTCTTTGTCGTTCTAAGCAATGATTTTCCCCTCACTATCCCTCCCTATTCAAGTTCATGTACACAAGCTTACTAATTATGTTTCTCTTTTCCTTTCCCTCTACGCTTCTTGCATTCATATGGCTTATGAGTGCCTCTTTCCTCATTACGAGTCCCAGAAATTTCGATTGTTAATTATGTTATGCATTTCTTTCCAATAGCATCGGCCGTAATTAGGCTTGGTGTACTTAATATGTTATTTGCTTCATTCATTGGGGTTATTTTATATATCTTCTGAAAGATATTTGTGGGTGGGGGATTCTGAACCTGATGATACTAGGGAGAAAATTTTGAAACTGATGATACTAGGGAGAAAATTCTGAACCTAATGATACTAGGGAGAAAGTTTTGAACCTGGTGATACTAGGGAGAAGATTCTGAACCTGATGATACTAGGGAGATAATTCTGAACCTGATGATACTAGGGAGAAAATTCTGAAGCTAATGATACTAGGGAGAAAATTCTGAACCTGATGATACTAGGGAGAAAATTCTGAACCTGATGATACTAGGGAGAAAATTTTGAACCTGATGATACTAGGGAGAAAATTCTGAACCTGATGATTTAGGGAGAAAATTTTGAACCTGATGATACTAGGGAGAAAATTCTGAACCTAATGATACTAGGGAGAAAATTTTGAACCTGATGATACTAGGAAGAAAATTCTGAACCTGATGATACTAGGGAGAAAATTTTGAACATGATGATACTAGGGAGAAAATTCTGAACCTGATGATACTAGGGAGAAAATTTTGAACCTGATCTAAATTTCTCAACTTTTCATACATTTTAATTAACACATTAACTGCCAACATCAGTTCGGGTTTTAAAGTTCAAAGATATTTAAAATGGAGGTCGCTGGAGAAGGAATAAAAATCAAAAGGCGTTCTCTGGTCAAAAACGTTTGACGACCCCTGGTCTATACTCTTGTTGAAAGTGTTATCCACGGCTAAAAATTCGGTACAGAGTGATGCGGATAAAGTAGTTTCATGACAGAATGTATAATTGTCAGAAAAAGAAAAATCCCAAGATATGAGTTACAAAGTGGAGATATCAAAATCAAGCAATTATGGAAGTTCATCTGAAAAGTCTTTTAACAAATGATGGAAAACGTGACATCGAAATGGGAAATGCTGATTAGAAAAAAAAACAACAAAAGAATCCTGCCTGGACTGCTATGTAATATCAATTCAATGAATACTGGACAATTTCGCCACAGATGAAGACAAGACTTGAGGTACAGTGATGTGATTTCTACAGAAGGAAGCTGAAGATACTATGGTCAGAGCATGTAAGCAACAAGTAAGTTTTAAGAAAATTGGAAACCAAAAGGAATCTTATATTTAAAACCAGAAAGAAATATTTGAAATTTCTTGGATGAATACCGAAGAAAATGGTCCGAAGAATTTGACACTCACAGAGGCAAGATGGACTGAGGGAAACTGATTAACATACATAACTAGCCTGTGTAAATTGATAGCAGAACAGGGAATGGGTGAGGAGCAGAAAGATAATAATTCCTAAGAGCTGCATAAGAGGTTGTGGAGAGCTATTATCACCCACGTCCTGAAGAACACAGCGCATAGAAGAAAAATGATGAGAAGGTTTAGGAAAAAAAGTTTCACCTTAGAAATGGAAAATAGTAACTCGCAAGAAATATTTGCGATTACCAATTTTGGATTTCCTGGAAGAAACCATTGAATTGAAATTTGAATAATTTTCGTACATACGTACCACAAGGTATTTTAGTAAGAAAAATGCCATAGCCCTTCAAGAAGTACGCAATCATGGCTATCGACAAATTCCTTTTCTTTATTATCTGTGGATACCAATATCGTCTTAGGAAAGATAGTGGAGTGGCTACTTGTTACCTTCTCCACGGGTTTAGAATTCAGAGGTTTTCTTTTCTTAGACTGATTGCCAGAAAAGGTTAGAGAGCCGATTCTACCTTAATATATGACTAACGGAGGAAATCAAGCGGACCCTGAATATTCACATATCACGATAAACGGGCGTTCTCTCAGTGCTTTTTGGGACTCCACGTTATGTTATAGCCAGATACAGTCGTTCAAAAATAGGTACCGACTAGCAAAGGCAAATGTTTATTGACTATTTCGGTAAGTTATACTAGTGGGTCTGCCGGTAGCGTGACCGTTGAGATGTACAATCTTTACAAGGCCCAAGAACCACTCGGGGTAGAGAGTGACTGAGTAAAAGGCGCGGTTTATGTAGGCAAGATAACTTTTAACTTTAGATCTGAAGATGTTAAGATTGTAGTTATCGGGGAAGCATCCTCTTGGGAGTAGGTTCCACAGAGCAGAGGTTCTTGGTATGAAGCTGCTCGAGTGGAACCGATATCTCACCAATGGAATACGATGTGAATAAGGGTTGTTTGCTAAGACGTACGTGACATGACGGATCATAATCATAAAGTTTAGAACTGGTTGAAATAAGGAGTGTAGTTCGTCGGAACACTTTCCATGGAAATAGCGATATAGCAGTGAGAGGATTGCGATATTTCGTATGCTGGGAAGGGGTTTTAAGGTGGGAAATATTTCATCATCCACAACGACGTGGAGGAACTTTTGGACTCTATCGGGACTGGAATGTATGGAAATAGTACTGCATTTTCGAGCTAATATGGCTCTTGTAAAAGTAGCGGAAAGCAAGAAGAGTCAGAGATTTCCTGAACCGGTCATTTTCTCAGTATCTTTAGCGATGTATCGCATCGTTCCACTTGAGGTCAGGGTTGGGCTTTAGTCTCAATTCTTTGTCTAAACACAATAAATACTGATAACATTTTCTAAGAAACCGTCCAAGTTGTTAGAGATCATGGCTCTCTACAATTTCTTACCGTTTGTAGCTTTAAGCAATGTTTTTCTCTTACTACCCCTCTTACTCCCTGTTTTGCTATCCATATCCACAGCTCGTTCCGTAGATGGCTGGATGTTTCTCTCTACTCATATTGCACTCAGTATGACATGTAATTGTCAAAATCCCAAAGCCCCCTTTTCTCATTAACTAATAAAAAAACCCGCATAAAAACCTGCATGTATTTTTTATGTATAAAAAAAACTATATTAAATAAGAAAATGTTCGTCGCTTAACCGTGTTGAAGCGTGATTAAAATTTTTCTTTTTAAATTAAGACTGAATCTGATGGAAACGTTTTTGAAAACTGATCAATCTACTGAAGCCAACGCATGAAAGAAGCCAACTATATTTAAAAAGAATATCAATTTGTTTAATCTTTACTTGAAAGCTTGAAACGTTTGACGGAATGCCTAACAGAGAACAAACTAGTAAATGGTACATCATCATAGAGCAGACGCTGAATCTTCGCTTGTCTTTCTCCCATTGCCTTGAGGTTCTACAGGAACTCAAGTTCACTTCAGACCTCAAGTGGAAATCATACGGTCCATCGCTAAAGATGCTGGCAAAATGCTGACTCTTCCTAAGATGCTCTCTGCAAGAGCCAGATCAGAACAAAAATGGTGTACTGCTGTCATGTCTGAGCAGGCAAATCCTTATTTTCCAGTTTTGATTAAAAGCAATTACTCAGTCTTTGGGATGATGGAATTATTACCCACTCTGCAAGCCCTTTCCCGCAGAGGAAACATCGCATAAATCTTTTTGTCGTTATTTTTTATTTTTATTTTTACAGTAGGGTTCACATTGTACAAGGCCCAGAGGCTACTCCGTGTAGAGGGTTACGTTAAGGGGTAGTTTATATGAATAGGCGGGGAGGATAATAGTTAACTATAGATTTGAATAGGTTAAGATTGTAATGAGTCTGTTCCACAGAGCACTGGCTTGCAGCAAGAAGCTGTTGGAATGAAACTTACTTCTCGCCGATGAAATACGGAGGAAATTTTGGATGTTTGCTATTATGTAAGTGGCATAGCAGGTCCTAGTCGTGAAGTGGCGGAACCAAGGAATGTAGTTCGCCCGAGCACTTTCCATAGAATTAGCGATAGAGCAATGAGTGACTCACTACGTCTCGCCTGTGATAGAGAGTTAAGTTGTAGGGTGGAAAATGATTCTTCCCCAATAAGGACTCAAGAGATGCTTTTTCACACTATCCAGACGAGAAAGTGAAGACTGACAAGCTCCCGTCCAAATATGACAATAGACCTCCTTTTCGACTTGATCTGGCTCTTATGCAGGTAGAATATAGCATGAGGAGTCAGGTATATACTAGAGTGGTACAGGAAGCCAATTATTTTACCTGCATCTTTAGCGATCGAGCGTATATAATTGTTCAACTTGAGGGAGATGGACACCCAATATTCTCTCAAGGCACGGTGCCTCCACGAGAGGGCATCCGTTCATCGTGACTGGCGGTTTCCATGGCAAATGTTATCTACTGGCTAGAATTCTGAGGTCTTACAGTTAACAGCTGAGATCCTCTAAACTACGTATACCGCGACGAACCATCCAGATAGCTTTTGTATTCCATTAGTAAGAAAGAATTTCCATCTGGACAGCTTCTTCCCAAGAACTGTTAAACTGTTGAACAGACTCTCGAGAGCCTACTTCCTCGATCCCTACAATCTTAACCTTTTCAAGTCTAGGATCAACCATTATCTATCCTACCTATCATCATAATCTATGATTGTGAAATTAACTCCCAAGAGGATGCTTTCCAGATCATTACAATCTTAAACTCTTCAAGTCTAGGATCACCATTATCTATCCTACATATCTTCATAATCGATAACTGTGAATAGACTCCCGAGATGGTGCTTTCAAGATCATTACAATCTTAACCTCTTCAAGTCTAGGATCAACCATTATCTATCCTACATACCATCATAATCTATCATTGTGAAATAGACTCCCGAGAGGATGCTTTCCACATCCTTACACATCTTCATATACTACATCCTCCTCTTGCTTTTCTTGGATATGTCGATAAACTATATCCGGCAGCAAAGCTTCTAATCAGGAGACTGGAAGTTTTGAGGAGTCTGGAAGCATTTCTTAATTGCTGTTGTTCAAAGGTCCACCCTGACCCGGTCTGGTACCACCTGTTACGGCCCCATCTCTGGATATAGCTAACTCAAAACACTTTGAAAGTATAAAAACAACTATATATAGTAAAATTACCAACAATACACCAATCAACATTCGTGACATTAATTCATATAACCTACGGTTTCTTAAATCAAACTGTACTCCAAAATGTAACTTCAACAAAATAACATAATACACACATATCACCACCTCTCGTAATTATGTTCACACAAGCTTATATATGCACAAAAGCTGAGTATCATCTACCATGTATTCACCTGTGAAAGCTGAATAACAAATATCTTGTTTTTATTACTTCAAAGCTCCCCACAAAATTAGATTTTGACATCAACTATTCCATAAGGAGTTGATATGCCGTTAAACGAGCAAATCAAATTACATTAAATTCTGCTACACTCATAAAATCTTATTCTTTAAACCTGTAGCTTTAGGGGCGCTTGGGTCTTATAATGGGTGAATATTTGTAAAAAGAAAAAAAGATTTTCTTTGATGAGTAGTATCTGCTGTTATCCAGAACTTGTAATTAATTATATTCACATTATCGTAGGAAGAGTAGTGACACAGGTTTGAATGTATGGTGTTGTTGAAAATAGGGTATGCACAATTTAAGAGTCATAGAAAGGGTAGTAGCATGAACTCTATTAATACAATTAAAGACATTAAATGTCGTAATCAGGTTCGGTGTTGCTTAACTTCGGTGGTCGTACGGGAAACGGTGTTTCAACGTGATATATCGATAAGCTCGTAAACATACAAATACATTTAAAAGCTACTTTTTTTAACCCTTGACTCGTAATTATTGCATGCGCTATTTCCAATATGGCCATGTATTCATATATATGTCTTTCCTTGTACTGTGACAATTTGAATGCAGTAACTCATGCCACGGTTTGAATTCAAATAGGCACTACTTCTGAAAGTATATTCTCGAATGCTTAGAGTTTCTTAGTAAAAATTAGATTGATTATTTATAGCCAGTTAGATTATTTATTTTGTTCAGCGCCATTTGTTTTCAAACTTCACCGTGATAAAAGCTGACGAGAAAAGTTTCAGCCTAACCAGAACTTATGTGAACTTTTAAAATGTATGTTATTAATTGATTTTTAAAGTTTACGCTTTTCTCTCTGGTATACTTCAGTTTGTAAATTGCGTTACATGAAAAATACCTACAGAAGAAGACGGTTCAGTTATCGATATCTGATTTGTATATTGACACATAACTGTTTTAAGAAAGCAGGTCAATTTCCTATTTTCATGAAGTTTCAAAAAGACAAAAAAGAATCTTCATAAAGAAGTCGCGATTTTCCCGGTGAAACTAGGTTACGAAATATCTATATACAATGTAATCAAAGGTTTTATTTATTTTTTAAAACTTTTAAAAAATAACCGAAAAGATCAGAAATAGATGATCTGTCTCCTATTTTTCGGATAAGCTCATCAGATTAAGTTTTAGTTTTCAGTTAGTTCAACTCATTGCACAAAAGTAGGCGAATTATACAGTATCTACATTATTCGGACTATTGCCCTCATCTTTGTTGCCATATTTATTACAACGTTTCGGCCGTTGTACACTCCGACCTTCTTCAGGTGGTTGGAATGTCGAACTGAACCCTTTATTTCGATCGCTGGGGTAGACTGTTCTAGTTCCACGTGCCATGTCTAATGGATGTCAGTTATCACTTATCTCCTGTTAATTTACCTCTCCAAGTTCTCCTCAGTCTTAACCAGGTATTGAACTCACATAAAAAGAAATGAATACAATATGGGAACCAGTAATAATGAGTGCCAGAGAAAAGCAATGATAACAACGAAAATTGCAATATGAGCTCTGGTAAAAAAATAAAAATGATAACAGCAGAAATTGCAATATGAGCACTGGTAAAAAAGTTTTTGAAGACATTAAGTTTATATATCCCAGAAATTCAAATTAATCCATATTAAGTGGATAAAGGCACAGTAGATAAAGGCGTTGGTTAGATTCAGTGGCAGGACCCAAAGAGTTATGAGTCCAATGCCAGGTTAAGGCAGTGGAGAACTTGGAGAGGTGAATTAACAGGAGATAACTGAAACCTCTAGCGTGGCCCATTCTGAATAATCTATTTTTTCAAGAACTCCGAGGATTTCTAATTAGGTGCTAATATACTCCAACGCGGCAAAGGGCATATTTCTTTTAGGCTTAAAAACTGAAATCATATTTTCGTTTAATGTTAAAAATGGCTTCAATTTTATACATTTTCCTAACTCCTCCGAGAAAATGTTCGTGAATTTATATTTTAGTTCACTCAATGTTTCTTTAACTGTAATTTTTTTTCTCTGACGAACAATTAATTTTTCCACAGAATTAATTAATCGGTCAAAACCATAGTTCTAATAATTCTAGCCAGTCAACTCCGAGTAAATTCGAGTTGGAATTTTTTAATACGTAAACATATGCTTTTTTACTTGTACAAGCAAGAGCGGTGTTACACGTAATTTTTCCAATAAAAATTAATTTTTTACCCGATATTCCTCTTGCAACATTGTTGTTTCTTTTTCAAGTTAGGTATGCTAATTCTGTTCCAAGTGTTTTCATCAATAATTGTAATATCGCTACCAGTGTCCAACTGACATCTCAACGTAGCGTTATTCATTTTTACTGTCACGATTTTTCTATTATTTGAATTTTCCGGGTTTTTTAACTGGTAGCACTACATTCAGCAAGTTAATTTGTGTATTTCTTTTGCTTTTCGACTAGCACTAGCTTCTTTTGTAACCTGTTTTTCCACAATTGAAATATTTTTTTCGTTTTAAATGGACAGTCATTTCTGAAATGAAGCATACTACTACTAATTTTGGCTGTATTTTTATTTCGGATTTTTTCTTTTGGTACTACTGTCCTTTTTCGAACTACTTTGCTTCCGACGTGCCATTTTTTCGATATTTGCTGTATAGTATCTTAAATTCACAATTTTTTGGCACTCTTCCGCAACAGTCTGTATCATTAATTTTGAATCCTGTTCAAATTATGTAAGGATTCGAGAAGATATTTCCGCATGGTTGCTTGATATTAGAATTTGAACGAAGATTCAACATTTAAATCTGTCTCGGGATATTTCGTCCAGTTTAAATTTCTCACACGCATGGTTGTCTTTACCGACATACGTGACAAGATCTTCATCTTCCTCCTTAGTAAGGTTCATGTACCAACGTGTATAAAAAGTGAATTATTTTTACCAAAAAGTTTTGACAATATCGACACTGTTTCGCTAAATGACATTTTTCTGGAGTATTCGACAAAAGGAAATTCAGACATTTCTCATGTTCGGTGGCACTCAGTTTTCGTAACAGAAGACATATTTTCTTTTCATCCGACCATTCTTGACATTCTTCTCTGAAAAAGGCCTCGCACCTTCTTAGGTACAATAGGAATGTAATGTTTTCTTCTAGAAAGTTATCAAATTCGGTCACTGAGTTAGCGACTTGAGTCCGGCAAAAATAAAGTTGACGCAATGCCAGTTCCTTGCTTTTCCAGGATTGCATTCGACTGTTCTCGATATTCAATCTGCATTTCTTGTAATAGTTGCTGAATAATTCTTTTCAATTCTTCCATAGTGACTTATTTTCGTACAAGTAATCCTTAACGCGATGGAGTAATCGAGAGCGGCTCGGATTGAGGAATCGGAGAGCTGAGTTCTAATTCCAGTCGAATCCATTACATTCACTTACGTGCGAATACCCTTGGGAAAGGTAGAATCCTCGTCATAAATTTTGGTTAGTCGTTGTGTTGGTCAAAAAGTCTCTTTTAAGTTGTTATTTGAGACACACTAGCTTAAAAGCTGCCCTATCGTGCGAAATTTAAATCCGGAGTAGAAGATAGGCAACAATAAACTACAGAAGAACTCAAAATTGGTCGATGCATTTAATTATTGCATTAATATTTAACCTTACCATCTAAAAGTTCAACAATAATTATTCTGCTGCCACTTAATTTAAAGACAATTTAATGTACGTAGGTCCTTACTTGCCGTGACTTTCGCCGTATTTCGAAATTAATTTCGATCACACACAAATGTATCTCCAATTTAGGAAATTGTTATCGTATAAATTAATTCGTCCCGAAAACCACATACAAAAATTAATGAAAACAGTCGCAGTAATGAAAACTTGAGAATCCAAAATTTCAGGATTGCTTATGTGGATCTGGCCCGGAATGTTATTAATTTTCTCACGACATCGGGCTGATTTCAAAATGGTATAATATGTAAGGCTAAGTCTTCTAGGATTTGAAAAAGTGTGACACAGTGACACAGTGACATTCGCATTTATGATATATATATATATATATATTCAAACATATATTGTTATGTTTGATCATAAGCCGTTCTTAGCTTCGTATAGTTGCTTTAATATCGGGAGAAATAAAGACAAAAACTGTCCAACATTTCGATATTATTTGATTATACTGTTCCTCGATGTAAGCTTTCGGCTCACATGAGCCATCATCAGAGTGGTTATATAGACATTCCAACAAAGATATTCACCATTAAAGATGTTATGTTTACACAGAAGTTTGCTATGCAACGATAATAGTTGCGGAATAGCAGACGCAGGTCGTAAATTAGTGAGCGCTTCTATGACGTCTTACCACGTGAGATAACGAAATATTAACAACAGAACCATATGTTTAGATGCAATGTAATATGTTGTGACTAGTTTGAAATGTAATTTTGTTGAGTGGGTGTTGCTTTGTTTTAATAATGTAAATGACCTCCAATATCTGAAGGTTCTTTTTACTGTGTGTATGCGTGAGTATTATTGTGTTATCAACTGATATATGTCTAATATTATATACATGACTATGTTTTTCTAACAAATGTTGTTTAATAGAACTAAGATCAAAAAAATGACAGGTAAGTCTACGAGAGACCGTGGTTGTAGTAAAACCAATATATGTAGCGGGTTTATTATTAGTATCACAGATACAATCTCTGAACAGGCATGTAAATTGATACACTACATTGTTTTTTTGTTTTATTTCTAGAGGATTTTGTTGTGTGATTGTAGGATTATTAGAGACTATGAGATCAGTTGTTTGAATTTTTTTATAATATATGATGAGCTTAGATCGAGGAACAGCATAATAAAATATATCCATATTTAGGGCAGTTTTTGTCTTCAAGCAACAATACGAATCTTAGAACGGCTGATGATCATACATAACAACATTCGTTGTCTGTTTATCTATATAATAATAAGGATCTGCTACCCCAATACACTATATATATATATATATATATATATATATATATGGACACTGAGATCAGTACCAATTGCCGACAGTTTGTTACATAGATTAACGCAATCAATCGGCAATGTGTGCTGTGTCGTCTCGACTATTTATATATGGTGGTCAGTTGTGCATTATGTGTAGCAAGGTCTATTGTATTATCCTAACGGTTATGGGGAAGGTAGTGACGGTTATTTAAAAATTTTGACAAATGTGAACTCAACCTACGAGTGAATCTTGTGTATGTGTGGTCAATGTAATATATATATATATATATATATATATATATATATATATATATATATATATATATATATATATATATGTGTGTGTATAGTCCTTTCTGTTCTCATCACTTGATCATTGCGCACCATATCCAATACTGGCGCATATGAAACTTTTTGTTGCGCGAAGTTGGTAGATAAGTTTATTTAATATATATATATATATATATTAGTCTGTTCCTCGTTTCATTTGCTCATCGAGCACGCACTGTATCCGTAAAGTGCCATATTTGTTTAATATATATATATATATATATATATATATATATATATATATATATATGTGTGTGTGTGTGTGTGTGTGTGTGTGTGTGTGTGTGTGTGTGTGTGTGTATTGCATTTAAATGTGATAAATTTTTGCCAATGTTGTTCAAAATGTGGCAAATGTCTTTCAAGCGAAAAGCCGAGACAGATTGTCGCTTATCTGAGTATCGACCTATGTGCGCTAATTTATTGTCGGATTATTTCACTCCTTTTGCTCAGTCGAAAGAAGTGCAAGACATTGCTCCGCTAACGAAGAGATAAGATTTTCGGGTGGATAATTCACTTTTAGAGCCGCGCCTGTTGAGAATGTAATGTGTTTACTAAAGCAGCTAAAAACTTCGGTGACGTTTTCCGAAAACATATCCCCGCCCCAAATCCCATTCCGCCTTGTACAGTAACATAAAGAATCTTGCATACATACGTACATACGTTGCATATGCGCGTGCGCAAAAGGGAAGTTTCTAATTTCACTAGAATAACATGTAACGATTTGTTTTCCATTTTTCCATTTTTGTTTTTCTTATAAAAATGGTTTCCACAGATGCTTTTTTTCTCAGGTGCATCTGTTTTCTTTTATTGTTTCTCTGTAATATTCTGAAATCGAATTATCCCTTTCTTTCACGTTCTGCCCTCTAGATTTATGTATCTACAAAAAGAAAACTGTAAAATATTATCAGTCTTAACATTGAGCAATAAATAAGCGGAGAAAGCGGAAGAAAATGATCCGAATAAAATCAGTAAACTGGCTAATGTTTCGTCTTTCAATTACAGACTGAACATAGAGAAGCCACCATTCTTTTTTCCCCGCCTTTCTCTCCTTCCCTTCCTGTCATTACTGTCTTCACTTGCTTTATCGCCTTCAAGATAAGAGCCATTAATTTTCGAATCAAACCATCAAATCTGAAAGTGTATCAGAAAGGAGAACAGAAACAATTTTGAGACTGAAAGCTTTCTATCTTCTATTTATCAAACTCAAATACCGTATATACTCACGTATCATGCGATCTTTGAAGACCTAATTTTGAAGCTAATTTGAGCACAATGGATGGATATATAGTTTGGTCAACGGTATAACCAGGGCCAGCAGTACATATGCTAATTTCTTTTATCTATATGATGCGATTCCTTTAAAATTAGCTTCAAAATTAGGTCTAAATATTTATCTAGAGTCATATCTCAGTAAATACTTACAATACTCATCTCAGAAATATTGACAGATCCTGCAGAAGGCTGGAGCATGCAACAGCCGAAATACCGAGAATATAGCAATGAAGATGAAGACAACAGTCCAAATAGTGTAAATAGTTACAATACCTCATCTCAGAAATATAGACAAACATATTTCTTCTGGTTAATTCTCAAGAACAAAGAAAATGTATAGACATGAATACTAATATGGGAATCTGTAATACAGAGAGAAATTTTAATATGAGCTCTGGTAAAAAAAAATGAATACTGATAATAATAATAAATATTTATTTAAAATTAGCTTCAAAATTAGGTCTTTAAAAATCACATGATACAATAAATGGATTTATAGTTTGGTCAACGGCGTAACCAGTGCCAGGAGTACATACGCTAATTTTATATCTCCTGTACGATGCGACACCCTTAAAAATAGTTTCAAAATTTGAACTTCAAAAGTCGCATGATACGCGAGTATATGCGGTATATATATATATATATATATATATATATATATATATATATATATATATATATATATATATATATATAGTCAAACAAGACAAACCTACCAAGAGCCAGACAAACCTACCAAGGTTTCACCTAAGCGGATCGTCAGGGAAACCTCTACTTCTGTATTGAGCACTTTTTTAGTTAGTTGTTTACTCGCGTGGAGGTTTTTTTCTTTAGGCTTTGAACCTGTAAACCGTACGATTACTTTCGATAGACGTTCATATTCCTGGCTCTTTCTTTTTTTAAAACCTTTTTTTCCTTCGATATTGATTTGATTATTGGCAAATAATTTCGAAATGAGTATAGTTACCTATATTTCTAGATCACTCTATCGAGCATAGTTTTAAATCAGCTAATAATATATATATATATATATATATATATATATATATATATATATATATATATATATATATATGTTGTGGTAGGATCCACCTAATTTGCATAGCGGAGTACCGACGATATAAATATGGTTGGTACCGGATGACAGGGAGGCGAATCAAGAGATCCAACTAGAGACTCCGCCCGACTGCGACTTAGTCAACACATTCTCCAGGAACGGTCTTCCCAGGAATATACAAAAGACTATATGTAAATATTGTGTACACTTTCTTGTTTCAATACATTTTATTCTAACTACATTTTGTGTTTCTATTATTATTCCATGCATTAGTCAAGTTTCAACAATATATATATATATGTAAAAGTAGGTTATTTTGCGTGGAAAATCAGGTTTTAACATCACTATGTAAACCACTGTTTTCTATATAGGAAAGTTTGTATTTAATCAAAATATACTTTTCGTTGAGTTGGCGGATTTCAAAACATGACTGCCTTTGTTGAATTACAGTCTTTCATTTAATTATATTTGGGTTTCAAAGGATTTACTTTGTTCGTGTTTTGTTAAATATTAGTTGTTACTATTTGAGTTTATGAGAATTTGCTCGGGAAAAGGCAACTCTTGGTCGTTTATGTTTGAGTCTCTAAGCATTTACTGGGCTCTTGAATTGGTTAATTTTTACATTATTCGGACTATAGTCCTTATCTTCGTCGCCATATTTATTACAATGTTTCGGTCGTTGTACGCTGCGGCCTTCTTCAGGTAGGTGGAATGTCGAACTGAACCCTTTATTTCGCTCACTGGGGTAGACTGTTCTAGTGCCACGTGCCATGTTTAATGGATGTCAGTATAATGGATATAAATAGTGTACATAATACCTCATCTCAGAAATATAGGAAGATACTGGTTAATTTTTATATCTAGCATTTATATCTGAGTCCGTAAACATTTACTTGTTTTGAGAATAGGTAAGGCTTCAATTGTTTCAGGATACGTACATATCGGTCGATTATATTTGACTTTATAAGCATTTACTTGGCTTAGGGATAGGCAAATATTTGTCGTTTGTATTTGAGCCTGTAAACAGTTACTTGTTTCGGGGATAAGTAAATATTGGCCGTTTATATGTGATCCAGTAAGCATTAACTTAGTAACTTGGTAAATAATAGTAATTTATTTATTAATCTGGTAGCATTGGCTTGGTTCAAAGTTAGGTAAATATTGGTCACTTACATTTAAATTTGTAAGCATTTACTTGGTTCGAGGATACACTTGAGATTCAGGCAGGGCTGTTGTAATAACAATGGTGACAGAAATCTTTAATAATTTTTTTTTTAATATTCAGTGATGAAACGCTTTGTCCAAGAATGACCGCATCCTGAATAAGTGGGAGGAAATTTTTGAATTTTAATAAAGGGGGCGATTGGAAGTTGTCTCGAGTAGATTTTCTGTTCCGATGTGCTTATTTGAAACTTAATGGTAGATAAATATTGGTCGTTTATGTTTGAGACTCTAATCATTTACTTGGTTCGGATTAAGTAAATATAGCTTATTATAGATCACTCTATACGCATTTACTTGTTTCAAAGACAGGTAAATATTGGTCGATTACATTTGAGTCTATAAACATTTATTTGGCTCGGATTAAGTCAATATAGCTTTCATATAGATCACTCTATAAGCATTTACTTGTTTCAAAGACAGTTAAATATTGGTCGATTACATTGCTGGTAACAATTTTTTACAATGTATTTCTGGTATTAAAACATATTTTTAAAAATGTATTAAAACCTATTTTTAACACTTTCATATTGTTTTGAACTCAGTTTGGGGGTTAACTATTTACGCATTCCTGGGACCATAGCAGGTGCTACCACGCTGAGTCAGGGTGGACCTGGGAACACCAGCAATTAAGAAGTGGTTTCTCGCTCCCCAAAGCCTCCTGATCAGAGGCCTTATCATCTTACCAAGAACGCGGATGTAGTTTATCGTCATAACCAGGACAGCATTTAGTTGGTTGAGGCTAGGTAAGTATAGATTATTTATATGTCATTCTATAAGCATTTACTTGTTTAAAAGATAGGTAAATATTGGTCGATTACATTTGAGTCTATAAGCATTTATTCGGTTCGTGTTACGTAAATACAGGTTATTTACATATCAATCTATAAGCATTTACTTTGTTTTGTTTTTTGTTTTACGGCATATCAACCTCAATTGAATTCCGACAAGATTTTTATTGCTGGTTATTTTTTTTTCAAAAATGTATAGTTGGTAATATTTTTAAAAAACATATATATCGCTAGTAATAATGTATTGCTGGTAATAATTTTTCTTCAAATATTTATTGCTGGTAATAATTTTTTACAAAGTATTTTTAAAAATATATTAAAACCTATTTTTCACTCTTTCATAGGGTTTTGACAGCAGTTCGGGGATTAACTGTCTACCCATAGCTGGAACACTAACAGGTGCTACCACTCTGGGTTAGGTTGTCAAAACAGTATGAAGGTGTAAAAATAGGTTTTAATACCAGCAATATATTTTTGTAAAAAATTATTACCAGCAATGAATTTTTAAAGAAAAAATTATTACCAGCAATGAATTTTTAAAGAAAAAATTATTACCAGCAATGAATTTTTAAAGAAAAAACTATTACCAGCAATGAATTTTTAAAGAAAAAATTATTACCAGCAATGAATTTTTAAAGAAAAAACTATTACCAGCAATGAATTTTTAAAGAAAAAATTATTACCAGCAATGAATTTTTAAAGAAAAAACTATTACCAGCAATGAATTTTTAAAGAAAAAATTATTACCAGCAATGAATTTTTAAAGAAAAAACTATTACCAGCAATGAATTTTTAAAGAAAAAATTATTACCAGCAATGAATTTTTAAAGAAAAAACTATTACCAGCAATGAATTTTTAAAGAAAAAATTATTACCAGCAATGAATTTTTAAAGAAAAAACTATTACCAGCAATGAATTTTTAAAGAAAAAATTATTACCAGCAATGAATTTTTAAAGAAAAAACTATTACCAGCAATGAATTTTTAAAGGAAAAATTATTACCAGCAATGAATTTTTAAAGAAAAACTATTACCAGCAATGAATTTTTAAAGAAAAAATTATTACCAGCAATGAATTTTTAAAGAAAAACTATTACCAGCAATGAATTTTTAAAGAAAAAATTATTACCAGCAATGAATTTTTAAAGAAAAAACTATTACCAGCAATGAATTTTTAAAGAAAAAATTATTACCAGCAATGAATTTTTAAAGAAAAAACTATTACCAGCAATGAATTTTTAAAGAAAAAATTATTACCAGCAATGAATTTTTAAAGAAAAAAATATTACCAGCAATACATATTTTAAGGAAAAAATATTACCAACAACACATTTTTGGGAAAAAATTATTACCAGCAATACATTTTATGAAAAAATTATTACCAGCAATAAAAATCTTGTCGGGATTAAATAATTGATTGTGGCTGATATGCCGTAAAACAAACCAAACCAAACCAAACCAATCTAATGTTGCCCTAGAAATACGAGGGTCATTCAATAAATAAGTAGAATTTTTCGGTATAATGACTTCTAATACAGATAGAAGCTTACTCTTTTTTATTTTTATTTTTTGTTTTACTTCTTTTTCACATGGATTTAATTTCTTTTGTAGATTAAAAAAAATACTTGGCGATTAACAAAGATGGCCGACCAAGAAGCATGCTCCAGTATTGAACAGCGGTCAGTTATCATATTTTTGGTTGCTAAAGGTGCAAACCAGTTAAAATTCATAGGAGAAGGTCAACTGTGTATGGTGCCACATGTTTCAGCCAAAAATGTCTACAAGTGGGCTAAATTGTTTAAAGAAGGACGGAGCAGTGTTGCGGATGAAGACAGGCCTGGGAGGCCTACAGAAGTGAGGTCTCCTGAGGTTATCGAATCAGTCAATGACCTCATTCAGTCTGACAGAAGAGTGACAGTGGATGATATTGCAAGGACTTTGAGCTTATCTGTTGGGACAAGGCAGAGGTCATCAGTCAGAAGGAGTCATCTTGCATCATGACAACGAAAGGCATCACATAGCAGCCCAAACGGTGCAGACCATCAACGAGCTGGGCTGCGAACTGCTCCCTCATCCCTCTTACAGCCCATACCTTGCCCCTTCAGACTTTCACCTGTTTGGTCCCTTGAAAGCGTTCACGAGAGGCACGAAGTTTAAAAGTGACGACGAAGTCAAAAGTGTTGTGAGCGACTGGCTGAGATATCAGTCTAAAGATTTTTACGCTGAAGGAATACGGAAGCTTGTTCACAGATGGGGAAAGTGTGTGACAGTGCTGAGAAACTAACTTGAAAAATTAAAAAAAGTAAGCTTCTATCTGTATTAGAAGTCCTTATACCGAAAAATTCACCGTATAAACCAGGACTGAAGGAATTACGTACTTTTAGGACGATATAATAAACTGACCATTTTTCCAGCATCTTGAACCATGGGTCGTATGCATTACTTCCATTTGATGCATAGAGAGAAGCTGAAACTCTACAAATGCTCAAAGTAGGGAGCCTCATATAGACTCCATCGTGACAAGACAAATCTCATGATCCAAACTTATGATCTTATACATGTGTCTGCGCGTGCGCATGCGCGTGTGTGTGAAAGGGCATGTCTTTGCTGTATACTGATGTGACTGAATATATAGTCGCCCAAATATCTGTAGGATTAACATTATGACCAGTCACAAAAATCTGTTCGTCAAATAACGCTTAGCAACTAACGAAGTTTTCACAAGCTGTGTTTTCCATTGTCTGTCATTTGTGTGCATTCATTCTGACGTCATACCAACGACATTCGTAATTCCACCTGACCGGAAGTGTATCAAAAGGAGACATTTTTCGCGTGACGATATTATGTTCAGGTTGCTAAGCCAAAGGTGGTCAGATTATGCTCTCGGCTTTCAGATATTGATTGCTCGGAGCAAACGTTGTGGGTGTCTGCCAGCAATTATGGTTCATAATTCAACTGATATTTCATATCTTGTAGGATACTATGGATTGTAGATGACCATGTTGTCTTTCAATGGATTGATTTCAAATATCGGTATAAAATGGTCACTTGATTCAATGACTGGAATCGATTCATTGCTAATATATAGTGGACTCTCTCGTCGACTTATGAGTGCCGAATCGATCAGAACTATAGAACAAAAAAGCCAGCTTGGCCACAAGTTTTGATAATATCGATGAAGAATGAAGCATAGTTTTTGGAAGAACTGATAACAGAGAATTGGTGCACAGTGTGTCACAAACATCTCCTATAATGATTGCCAACCAAGGCTGAAGAGCCGAATTTAACCTGATATTTAAACTATAACGGAAGAGAACCCATACCAGGTGTATTTTTTACGAAAGTGAATGTAAGGAACTCTGCAGAAATTATTGCTCTCTAATTTCGGGCTTGTACAATGTCTAAGCTTCGCTTAGTAAATCATCATATATATATATATATATATATATATATATATATATATATATATATATATATATTACCACTAATATTATCTATCTATCTATCTATATATATATATATATATATATATATATTACCACTAATATTATCTATCTATCTATATATGCATCTATCTATCTATCTATCTATCTATCTATCTATCTATCTATCTATCTATCTCTCTCTCTCTCTCTCTATATATATATATATATATATATATATATATATATATATATATATATATATATATATGTATTATTTTAATATATATATATATATATAGGAAATTAGGACGGAAAGGCGGCAGTTCCCTTGATCAGAATTTGGGAAAATGTGGGTGAGCTGGCCCGTCTCTGTCGAGCAAGAGGGGCCGATTTAGAGTGTTAGTTTGATGCCGGTTAGGCATTAGGCGATAGATCTAACTGGATTGAACATTGGCAACCCTGCCCGAAATTAGTTTAGCTTAGGGTTATTTTTGTGTTTAGTTTCTTATTTCAGTTTTAACTTAGCTAAAGGATGTATGCCCATTTCGCCCCTCTTATTTCTACCCCCCACTTTCTTTAGTTTAATTCCCCCTCCAATTCCTCATTTGGTGACTAGAGATGTCAGTTCTCTGGTGGAAGCAGGACGCCTTTCGTATTTCAGGTGTGACGTTCATATTTGTTGTTGTTTTAATGTGTGTGTGTGTTTGAGTGAGTTGTTGGACGAATGTGTGCTTTATATTATTCATATCCCTCATTTATTTCGTCCAGTTAATTGATGTTTTCTGTCACATTTAAGGATTGTGCGTGGAGGGGATATTATTATCACTATTTTATTGAGTTTCTTATAAATAGATCATTGCATATTGTAAATAGACATTAGTGTTTGAAGTTTTAAATTATTGTTTTAATTCCCAGCACTACATAAAAGAATTGTACATATGGGGGCTAGTTAGGACTTCAAGGAGATTCTGAGGTATTATGGTGGATGTTTTAAGAATGATAAGTAAGAATTTATTTATTTGGTGTAAGGAGTATTGTGGCATGTTTGTGTTATATAGGAATGAAGAGTCGCTGCAGACACTTGAGTTTGATCATAGATCGGCAGTGATCAAATACATGAACTCCCATTATTGAATTAAGTAGACCATGTAACCATAGAGGAAATGCATATATGTAGGAAGTAACTGACGACTAACGATCTCTGTTTCTAGTCTATCTTCGTTATTTCTAATCTATCCTCTATTACTATACTGACCGCTATTCTCTACTCTATTCACCATATCATTTCTCTTTCGGATAATTTTACGGATTATTATTCAAGCGTGTATTATCGAGTAAGTAATATTAGGGCGAGTGATATTCGAAGGCATCTAACAGCAGTATTTTTCAACGGCGTTACTATAAGTCGTATCTGCGATTACAAAGTCTCTATTACAACGACCATTACTAAAGTGACAACGAGTATTCATTGGTATCACAAAAGTAGCAACAAGCGTTCGTTGACATCACAAAAGTTTGGGTCAGCGATTGTGGATAGCTAAGTTTAATGATAAGACAGAAGAAGACCATTCTTTTGCCATTCCGCCTTGAGCCACACTTTTGTAAATTTGACAAAATAAACATTGCTCTTCTCTATGGTACATATATGTTATGAATTTAGTACTAAACTGGCGTCGAAACCTCATCAGTTTATATTTGATTTGTATGTTCTATGCAAACAGCTTCTTTTCTCGCACTTCTCGCTTGTGGAACTTTCCCCCGTCTTCTTGCTTCCTAATCAAATGTAATGTCAATCGTTATCTTCTGTTTTCTTATTCCTTTATTGTCCCGTCTCCTTAATAGTAGTTTTTTTTTTCTCGTATTCTGTAACATTTTCTAAACTCTTGCGTTCTACTAGCTTGGTGTGAAACGATTAACAAAAAAAGAAAAGAAAAAAAGGTATTTTCTTCTTTGTACTTCTTTGATTTGTTGGTATCTCCAATTCGTATTTTCGGGCTCATCCTTTTACTGACAATCGCGCATTCTGTTTTCATGCATTGTTTAAAATTCTTCATCGAAAATATTCTGGAAACTCTCTCATTAACCTAGATCAAGGTGGATTTTTCTCTAGTAACTGCAGGCAGTATACATAATCCTATCCTTTGTGCGAAATAAAAGTTTGCAGTCCGGGGGGGTGACGAATCTCCCATCACAGTTTAGACAATTTGAAAAAAAAAATGTCCTGTAAGAAACGAAAAATTAACGATAAAAGGAAGACAAGTTTTGAAAATGGAATCGTCATATTCGCCATTGAGAAATTTTAGTTTTACAGATCATACTAAATTTTCCGAAGAATCTGCAAATGGCAACGATGTGGAGAAACTAAACAAAACTTCGTTGGACAGCTTAGTCGAAACGTTCATCTGTAATTCAGTCAAGTTTTAATAACTGTTTGAACTTTGCACAAGACGGTATTTATATTTGTACTTGAATGACACCAAGATTCAAGGTTGAATTTTTTTACTTTATGATGTCTATTTATTTATTTTTTTCCTTTACTGAAACGGAACGAATTCACTGGCTGAATTCTTAGGCTTGCTTTTGTAATCTGTTATTTTAACTTTCCAAATCGTTACTCTTGCTGTTCAAAATACGAGAGTCGTGACTCTTGTTATACAATCAGAATCTCTGTTTGGAAAGGGCACCGGAAGTAAAGGAAATATTTTCTCCTGTTATTCTTGCAGAGATTGTTTCGAATTGAATCAAACATTCTCAGGATGGGCGTTTCCTGTTGAGCCTGGAGATTTGCATGTTTGAAAATTCCGGATATTTAATTCATATTTTTTAAAAAACAAAAACAAAAAGGATTCCAAATTCATTTTAAAACAAGAAGTATTTGTAACGATTAAGTACGTGTAAATATCACTGGCACAAGGCTAAATGAAAAAAAGAAAAAAAAAACTTCGCCCAATCTTTACGTGTAAAAATCAATGTTTAAAACACTGTTTGTTCGGTGCATTCGAAGGCAAAAACCCAGTCCGCCCTGCTATTTAAACTATAACTGGGTAGAGATTCATGCTTTTTCGAAAGGTATTAGTGCGAATTGAACAAAACAGTTTCGGTTAAAATTTGAACCGACAAAAAAACAAAAATCCCGATTACCGTGACATATTTGGATCAGAGGGTCACAGTATGTAGGACAACCGTAGCAGGAGTAGGTGTGTCTACGACAAAATATCCTGATGGAGTTAATCCCTATTCGGACTGGCATTGAATTTTGAATTGTTCTTTTCCTCGACCGGATGCATTGCAATTACAAGAGAGACTAGTGTTCTTTGTTATTTAACTGCAAAGGATGGACTCAGCCTTTTTCCAAAGGTATGATCGTGAAGTGAACGAAACAGGCGGGATGAAAATTCGCCGATTCACGCAGTTTGAGCATATCCCTTAAAAAGTGATATTTCCTCAATGCTTCAAAGGAAACTCCTCACTACTTTGCGTTTTAGCCGTCTCTATTTTGTGTAACCTTTAAAAATTATTGGTTTTTTATTTAGTAAAAGTAAACGTCGGTCATATTAATTTATTGTAAATGTTTAATATACGAGGGCTGTCTGAAAATAACGGTACTGAGCGATGGGTTAATACATCTTCCCCCCCAAAAAAAATTGTTCTAGACATATAAAAAATGTTTATTTCATTATCCCATATATATATATATATATATATATATATATATATAGAGAGAGAGAGAGAGAGAGAGAGAGAGAGAGATTGATAGATAGATAGATACCACGATCACGAGTCTCGTAACTCAATAAAGTCGTAGGGCCACCACATGTACTGCAGCCACAGAAGTGGTATGTCTTGGCCAAGATAGCCTGACGGAGACCAACCCTCTTCAGGCTGCTTTGAATTCAGGGGTTTCCTTCTTCGAGACCGGTTGCCACCCAAGGCTATAGAATCCAGTCTGTGTATAGTTGTGGGGAGAAGAGATGGATTCACACATTTTCCAATGGTATTAGCACATAAGTGAATACAATGAACTCGACCGGAATTCGAGCCGTGATCCTTAAATCTCCCAGGCGTATTAGCATGGAACTGAATGTACGCGCCTCATATATATATATATATATATATATGAATGTACGCGCCTCATATATATATATATATATATATATATATATATATATATATAGAGAGAGAGAGAGAGAGAGAGAGAGAGAGAGAGAGAAAGAGATATTTAATCCTTTCAGAAGGTATAATATATTCATCATATGCTACAAGAAATTTTACACTATCAAACTTTTACTTACTAATAGCACTTATCCACAAAATAATTTGCAACACGACAATATTTCATAAAATTCATCTCGTCCATTTGGTAACGGTGACTCAGTTGATAATTAAAAACATCAACATCTATATTTTATATCACAACGTTTCCCTCAAGAAGACTGACCTCTCATCTCTCAGCAAATTGCCATATCTAAGCATATAACACAAATCTACGGCGCCCCTTCTAAGTTCAATCAGACTTTGTTCGGCACTACAACTGTACTATGTCATTAAAACTGTGTAAAAGATATTACAAATCTTCGAAGCTCTTTACATCAAAGAAATGCTACTCACTGTCTATGAAATGCTTTTCAATCTACGTGTTAAACAGGCCATGTTAACATATATTTCAAAGTAATTAAAGCATATAAATTAAAGTTTCTTTCAAGCATTAGGCTGTTAACAATACAAAAGCTACACTATTTATTGACTTTTTACATTCATCTCTTTGAAAACAATGAACAATGATCGAAAATAATTCGAATTGGTAAGTGCGCCAAAATAATAAACCTTAATTTCTTTACGTTTAATAAGGTTATATATGATTATTATAATAAACCTTAATTTGTTTACGTTTAATAAGGTTATATATAATTATTATAATAAACCTTAATTTGTTTACGTTTAATAAGGTTATATTTAATTATTATAATAAACCGTAATTTGTTTACATTTAATAAGGTTATATATGATTATTATAATAAACCTTAATTTGTTTACGTTTAACAAGGTTATATATGATTATTATAATAAACCTTAATTTGTTTACGTTTAATAAGATTATATATAATTATTATAAACCTTAATTTGTTTACGTTTAATAAGGTTATATAATAAGTACGACAAAGCAAAATGTATGGGTCACCCAAAGTTGCAGACCTTTACAGCTAGGGCACACCATGCTTCTTCTACGGATTTTAATCAACCTTATTTCCTATGTATTCCAAAAGTAAAAAGGAGGTTTAGCTCATACAGCTATTTCCCAATGGCTGCTATTGTGTGTATCCGACTCTCGGTGGGTGCGACCTTGAACGCGACAATTTTAACCTTCAAGCCCCAAATCATCGTTATCTACTACCTTATCCTCATAATCTCTACATCCTCTTTCGATTCATATAACAAACCTCAAACATCATTACCATTAGACCGTTACCCAAAGTGGCTCTCAAGCCATGTATTAGTTGAACTTTGTTACAAGACAGTCAATATCTGCTTCACTGCCGTAGTATTAATCTGCAAAGCAGGCTGTAGAGTAATAAGCAGCATGGAGCCGGTTGATAGTGACAAAACCTAGCTAACCCAAAGACAAGGCTACAGATGTAGAATCCTCAGTAGGGATCGAACACACATCGTTAGTAATTCTCTACTAGATTAGCTTGCTAAACAAGATTCGCAGCATAGTAAATCAACTAGTGATTATTAATTTCAAGTAGTTTTTTCACGATTATTAAGGCTTTGTTTTGCATGGAAGTTACGTAACTGCATCTGTAATAAATAACTTCCACTTGGCTGGGTAGAGCCGGTCGCCTATGTCAAAGTATTTCTCGGCTGAATATCAAATCGAACTAATTGCATCGAATAACACGACCAATTATTGCTTTCTGTTGTATAGTTTGAAGCGCCTGCTATTATGTATTCACGCTATAGTTTGCAATAAACATTCTCTTTTATTATTGTAGATATTGAAGTGACACCTTTGCCCTTGACAGCGATGAACAACAAAATGGCGTCTCTATATAAACCATATTCACTAGATTAAATCGACTCAAGATACGTTCCGTCACACACCAAATTACCAACACATGCAAGAGGAAACTATGCATCAATTCTCCCGATTGGCGTATCAGAATATTTACAGAATGATAATGAATAAACATTTATTTAGCACAAACCTCTATTTTTCAAAACAATCCCTTTTCTTGTAGAATATTAAACATATATGCCGTATATTATTATATTGTATCAATATTCAACTGCAAAGCTATGGACTTATTAATACGCTCTTGTATTACATGCCGTGCGAAAGTATACTTTTTTTTACGGGAAATACTTAAACAATTTATTTCGCACAAACCACTATTTTTCAAAACAATCCCTTTTCTTGTAGAATATTAAACATATATACCGTATATTATTATATTGTATCAATATTCAACTGCAACGCTATAGACTTATTAATACGCTCTTGTATTACATGCCGAGCGAAAGTAGACATTTTTTCAAGGGAAATACTTAAACAATTTATGAGGTTTACTTTATTTCAGCAATAAAAACGGGCATTTTAATAGTATATGTAGGTATAGATGGCGACTCATATTCGAGGATACCCGTCTACTTGGGCTGGCAATCCCTATTGCAGACGCTTGCTCAGGAGCATTTTGTGTTTGTTCAACACCCACAGAGCCCACCTGTAGTTTATACTGCTATGCTGGACAGACCTTAGTTACAGTTTCTGGGAATGAGCGTGTTATCTATAATGATCACCAATTTAAACAAGGCCAGCACACTCAAACCCTCTGTCACGATGACTTGTGACTTCGTGCTAGCACAGCTATTGAAAGCCCCCAGAGGTACACTCTACCCAATTTCACTCAAAAGGCTTGGGTCAACCCGTGGTATGGTTTTCAGACAAAAAGTTGCTGCACCCTGAGATCGAACCCTCCAGACTGATAACATTAGTAAGTCTTCTAACTGACAAATTCACAATAGTGAGATGCGAATCCGGGGTAAATGCGAACGTTCTAACCACTCGGCCACGTGGTCATATTTTAACAGCATATATATATACCATTACGAAAGTGACAATGAGTATTCATTGGTATCACAAAAGTAGCAACGAGTAATATGGTAGATATTCTGCATAAATCAACGTAACTACAAATAGAGAGTGAAGTGGACCAAAATTAATAAATGATTAACGCCATAATTCACCGCTTCATACGGCAAAGAAAAAGAAGAGGTGTTTGTTATTTTGTGGATTTCACGGCTTATTTTTACAAGAGATATTTGCTATTTTCTTTTGCACGTATATAGAAAATACTTGTTTTTTTTTTTTGCTTTTTGTTTAACAAACAAAATTGTCTATTTTCCCAATCATGTAAGGAAATATTTTAATTTTAATTTTAACATTTATTTAATTATAATTAAAGGTATTTTAAAAAAGAATTTTCGTAACAGAGTCTTGGTGACATTCTGTTTTTTTGTTGTTGCTAGAATCATGTTTTCACTACTGTGTTTTCCTGTTTTATGTCTCGCTCTACTGCTAGATTGCTTTTTACGTCGGTCTCCAGTGACCATGCATCTGCGGTCGAAGAGCGCAGGCCTGGGCAGGGTTTTGTTTATGAGAAATCGACAGTTGCCCATGCCGTACGTCTCCCTTCTCCGCACCACCGATACAGCCTGACACCGGCGTCGTCACAGAAGTTGCCGGAAGGAAACATGATCTCGGACTGTCTTAGGCATCCCAGCACCGGATTTGGATTCAGAGTTGCTCTTCTAGTCTGTTTGGCAACCATGGCTACAGATCTCAGATTGCCCTACTATTTATCATTAGTAAGACGTATTGAATTCGGGCTTTTTCCTATTCCTTGACCGGTTGGCACCCAAAGGTAAGTATGGCTCTAATTTGGGACCAGAGAAAATCTCTCTTATATCCGGATTTCTCTTATATTAGGGTCTCTTATATCCGGGTTACACACTATATATATATATATATATATATATATATATAAATCCTCTTGGAAATTGGGATGTTTTATAACTGATGTAGACATGATTGAAATTTTAACGATTATTTTATCCGATTAGCAATCTTTTCAATTTTGTCATGAAGACAACTCTTTTGCGAACAGTAAATTATTTTGACGCTATCAATACAGTAATATATTGTATGTTATTTATAATATTAAGGTGTTAGGAAAATAATTATACATTTCACAGCTAGGAATTATGATTCAAGCAACCAAGCCATAAGATGTCCAGGGTATGACAATAAAATACATCCGGCAGCAAGGTCTCTGATCGGGAAGTTTTGAGGAGCGTGGAACCACATTTTAATTGCTGTTGTTCTCAGGTTCACCCTGATCCAGGGTAGTAGTAGCACCTGTTAGCGTCCCAACTGTGCGCAAACACTGAACACCGAAACTGGGGTCAAAACATGAAAATATAAAAATAAATTAGAAAAATTACCAACAATACATTATTGGAAGAAAGAAATTACGAGAAAGCCATGGAAAAGAAGATTACCAGCAATATATTTTTGGAAATAAAATACCAAAGTTCACAAGAACATAACATTTTGGTATTAAATGACCCATATGTCGTTAAACCAGCCAAACCAAACCAAACCAAAGCATAAGGCTTACGGCCACATCAGTTGAAACACTGGTTCCCGTAAGATCAGTGTTATGGTCCAGGTTAGGACCAAGGAAGAACAATACGAACACAATTTTAGAAATAACGAAGATATATTACACGGAATAATAATACAATATGTAGAAGGTGTATAACTGTCAGTCTGGTTTGGAGTAAACTACTGTCAGCTCGACTCGATTCGTCTCTCTCTCTCTCTCTCTCTCTCTCTCTCTCTCTCTCTCTCTCTTGAGAGGCGTAGTATACATAGTGTTATGAAGAGTTCATTCTGTAGTTATAGGTAAGGACCCATAACAATCAGCCAAGTTAATAATCTTTGAACCTGATCAGTACCTAGATGCTTGACGTCTTTCGAATATCAGGTGCCGTAAGCTTGGATGTGCGGTTGGTGTAATGTATAACTTGTAATTTTAATCCGAGAGCGGAGTTCCAGTTATAGTTAAGTTTGTTATATTCACTTAAACTCAAATACCCCTAAGAAAGGTACGAATCGACTTCGTCTCCCCTCCCATCTATAGATTAATTAGTAAGAATTGCTTCAGTAAAAGCATTATTATATTAAAGATATATAAAATTACGTAAGAAATATCTTCATTTGGCATTAAATAATCCATAGAGATTGATATGTTCCTAAATAATAACACCCAAGCATTAAATAACCAAAGTTTGAATGAAAGGAAACAGCATCTGGAAGTAGTTTATCATCTCTTTTATCCAATGTCGTTTATAGTATACTTCAGAGTTTAAATGCACAAGCATGCAAAGAGGTAAATTGGATTCCTCATGACCTTTGTCTTGAGAATCGAACACAAAATACCATCACTTTTCTTTTAACCAGTAACATCAAAACTGCATTGCATTGATATGCATGTCAACAAACAGAGAAAACTACAGTGAATATCACACATTGAGGAAGTAATGCCAACACCAAAACCAGGACATCAATCACAGAAGTCTTTGCTTTGTGTTTGAGATAATATGAAAAGTGTCGTCTATTACGAGCGGCTGGGACATGGAAGGATAATCACTGTAGAGGTTTATTGCCAGAAGATTGATCGACCAAATGAAGCATTATGTCGAAAGTGCCCTGCATTGGTATACTGATATTATTCTCCAAAAGGACAATGCAAAAAGAAAAAAGAAAATCGCTCGGATGGGAGACATTTCTACAGCTTCCATGCCCAAGAGATTTAACAACTGCGGTTCTTTTTATTTGTTTCAATCACTGGAAAATTTCCCTCGCAGAACATTCAGAAACAAACAAGCTGAAAGCGTTCTCACAAAAGATTGTATGCAGAAAAACCAACGGAGGCACGCTGAATAAATGGGTAGAGCTTCGATATTAGGAATCGGAGCTCCGAGTTCGAATTCTAGTCGAATTTATTACATTAAGTTACATGCAAATACCATTGGGAAATGTGTATGAATCCATCTCTACTTCCCCCATCTATGGGTGACAACAAGCCTAGGAGAAGGACAACTCTGAAATCAAAATATTCGTTTATTGGTAAATAGAAGGGCAGACTGGGCTCTTCAGCCTTGAGTGGCAACCGTTCTAGAAGAAGAACAACTCTGAAATCAAAATCCCAACTATTGCTAAACAGAAGGGCAGACTGAGATCTTCAGCCTTGAGTGGCAATGATTAGCATTGCATTTAAATTTTTAAAGATCAATATAACCTGGAAGAAACTTCCACAGGGGAAAATTGCGATAGAAGAATCTGTTAGCATAGAACTTACAGTTACATCTAGCCATGTCAACTATAAAAATAATGAGACTTTGTGGCCAGTCTAGTACTGCAATTTAAATTCATAAAATCTAAATACCCTAGAGAAAAGCTCATCAGAACAAGTACCATGAAAATATCTATAGAAAAGACACTTCGTTACGGCAGTGGGAAAAGGACTGAAGTTGTGATACCAGGTCAGGACCAATAACATTGCAGATTCTTCTTTAGATGTTATCAAGAATATCTAAATATATAGCAGGAGCACCTGGCCAAATGTGGTAGTAATATTAAAAGCAAGAACGAATGGTAAACTTATAAATTATGTAAGATAGTTTCGGGTGATAAAAATTGTCTAGCACGGAACAATGAAACATCTTTCCTAGCAAAAGATTTAGCAATTGATTCAATATGATATATAAACAATAGCTATACTATTTAAGCAGTATATAAGCAAATATTTATAAGTTTTTAATATAGAAGCAAATATTTATGTTGATCAAACCAAGAGGTTGGTTTGCAGATCACAAGGTTTGATTTATTTTATATAGTGCCTTATATATCCAAGCCAGGTTTCTATGAGAATCTAACTACAATAGCAAATATGTGTCCTAGCTTGCTAATCCTGGCTAGACATTATGGCAAATATATTATCATTTTATATAATTTGTTGAAACCGACTTCCATTTAATAATTTGGCCAGTTTAATAGAGTTAAATGTCCAGAAGTGTTTCTGTAGAATGTCAAACATTAAAAATATTTAAAAATAGAATAAAATAAACAAACATTGATTCGTTATGATTGAATAAAACATGGCGAATGTTTTTCAGTGAAATACGCTCCTAGCAACGAGTTTCTCGCAACACAAATAGTCAATTACTATCGATGCAAAAACCTGGCTTCATTGGAAAACACGTCTGTAGCATTTGATGGATGATGCCGTTTTTAAAAATTGCAAACGTCTGGCAAGACAGTGCATAATCATGACATGGAATATATAAAGGATTATATAAATTAAATGCCATAACCTAATTTTACCAAACTTTATTTCACATGCCGAAATATAAAAAAAAAAACTAAGAAAAATGGACGGTGGAAAAAATAAACAAAGCAAATAAATATAATATTTAGCTATATCAATGAATATATACACTTCTATGTGCCATTTCCTGACGTGGACTATCATGGCTCTCCACAACTTCCAGTTTATTTGAAGCACTGAGTTAGGTTTGTCTTCTTTGCAATCTCCTCCTAGTCACAAGCACGTTAGACAGGTTATTCGCGGATTTCTCCTCCCCAACAACTTGCTTTCAATATGTTCCGTGGGTGTCCAATTTTCCAAGCCTCTTTCCTTCTCCCTGTTCTATAAATTTCACTTGTCTCTTTCTGATTCCGAGTATGGGTCCTTTTTGTTCCTATTTTCATTCAAACTTCATATATATATATATATATATATATATATATATATATATAGTCAAACCTAATGAGCCAGACAAACCTACCAAGGTTTCACTTAGGCAGATCGCCAGCCGACCCTGACGATCTGCCTAAGTGAAACCTTGGTAGGTGTGTCTGGCTCATTAGGTTTGACTAGGTTTGCTCTACGCTTGTATTGAGCTCTTTAGTTAGTTGTTTACTCGTATCGGTGTTTTTTCTTTGGGCCTTGAACCTGTATGTGCGATTATTTTCGACAGACTTTCATGTTCCTGGCTCTTTCTTTTTCTAAAACCTTTTTTTCCTTCGTGATTGATTTGGCTGTTGTTAAATCAAGAGTTCGAAGGTTTTTCGACACGAGTATAGTTACCTATATTTATATATATTTATATATATATATATATATATATATATATATATATATATATATATATATATATATATATATAAGGATATGTGTTAAGGAGCAGTCTAGAGGGCAGAACTCTAAATAAACGTAACCTATTTGCATACAAAGTCGCTTCAATCACCCAATTAGCATAACTAAACGATAAAGATAACTGTATGCAAACCTCAACATTGACCCTAGAACACTGGGAAGTGGGGGTTTCCTGTTCTTCAACTTCCCTTGATCACTCGGCGAATTATTTTTTTAAAAGACGCTATATGCTATATATACAGCTTGTTAAAAGAGTAGTAGCACTTGGATTAAAGTTCTTTGCAACTTTGCAAAGAACTATGTAGAAATAACGGATGATGAAACTAATATCATCTTAACAGCGAGAAAATCATTACTAACATTGAATAATTCCACCTGGACTAAGCGCCACAATGACGAATTCGATGTCCCTATGGGAGCGGATGTCTCAGCCCAAGTTGCAGACCTAGTATATTTTTAGATGTGCTTAGTAGATTCGTAAAACCGGAACTAACAGGGCTGTGTCGGGATGACGGGCTCATCCTCATCCCTAATAGTAATGGTCCATTAACAGCGAAATTATAAAAGAAAATTATCAGGGCCTTCAAATTCCTAGGGTTTATGATCGAAATTACCACTAACCTTACACTAGTTGACTACCTAGATATTACCCTTAACCTTAATGATGAAATCTTTCAACCTTATCATAAAGAGAACGAAACCCCCAACTATATAAAAATCGGTTCCAACCACCCCAGTGCAATCCTAAGACAAATATCGACTTCCGTTTGCACCAGGGTTAGTAAACTATCGTCCAATGAAAAAAATATTTAATAAGAATAAAGAACTATACAAAATGGCCCTCCAAAAAGTGGTTTCAAAAGTAAACTGTCTTACACAACCACCATTAATAATACCGATACACGAAAAGTGGAATGTAGGTGTAAAAATAGGAAATAAAATCACTTGGTTCACCCCCCTTCTCCAAACTGTCAAGTTTCCACATTGGACTGTACTTCTTAAACTTAATTCTAAACACTTCTAAAAAAAATCTATACATAAGATATTCAACAGGAAATCAGCCACAATTAGCTACTCCTGCACTGATAATATGTGCCAAATTATTAATTCTCATAACAATTACATTTTAAGTAAATTCCAAGGAAAAAAACTAAATCTTACATGGAAACCCCCTCTAATTGTAGAATTAAGGAAAACTGTCCAGTAGACGGCAAGTGCAGATCCACTAGGGTAGTATAGCAGGCAACCATTACCCCTAAAGAAAATACGACAAACCATAATATTTAGATCGGCAGGAGAATTCAAAAAGAGAATCAATATACGTAGACATTCATTCACCAATCCAAAATTAAAACACCAAACAGCCCTTACGAAAAAAGTTTGAGAATTGAAGGAAAAGGGTCTGAATCCTCAAATAAATTAGAAAAATTCTAGGTTTCGTGAACACCCCCACTAGTTTTAGGTATAGGTGCAAGCTATGTTTAGAAGAAAAAATCAGGATAATAAAATATAAAGATGCTAATCACAAAATGTAGGCATAGAAATAAATTCCAAATTACATAAGAATACATGTCCACATATGTAGGGGTGTTTGTGCACGTATAGTGTAAATGTATATAGATATGTACGCATATAAGTGTATCGGACAGCATGATTTATTCCATTGGGTAATCTGGTATTAGCCACAATCTATAAACCAACTAATTTACATTAATCTTAACTCAACTAATTCAACGGGCTTAAGTTTAAATCCCCCATCGCTTATTAATTATATTGGACACCAATAGTACAAAAACTATTTACTGTGAATCCCAGAAAAAGACACTCCGGAGCTTTTATAAGAAACCCACATAGTAAGAACTGATATTAAACTACAAATAACAAGTCCTGGCCATAAATAAGCACCAACACCAGACAGCTTCCCCCGGGATAAGATACCTTACACTGCCGCCAATCCCAATTACAAAACCACTCTCATTAACAAGCCGTCTACCAGAGGAAGACTAACATTGAAAATAAATTAAAAACAATGCTCCGAAACAGACACTTAGAGGCTGATGATAGCCGTGTACAGAACGGCTTGAAATAGACAATGTATTGAGGTAATTTTTGTGTTTTTTTGCTATAATATATATATATATATATATATATATATATATATATATATATATATATATATATATATATATATATATATATATATCGGAATCCTAGCCATATCTTAAATCCTTTTTTGCAATGTCGAGGTGCGTAGCACAACGCTATCAAGGAGGTTGGGGTTGCTGTTTGAGCCGATATGATGCAAAACCCGAAATCGGCAATGAAGACAGTGCATGACTGAAGACCTTCCTTGATGCATCTGAAATGTATTACACTACTATATATATATATATATATATATATATATATATATATATATATATATATATATATATATATATATATATGCGAGTGTGTGTGTAAATACTATTTATAGTGAATACTATTCTTTTATATGCTTATTGGCATATAAAAATATTTATGACCTGAAAACTTATGCTTATATAAGGAAGATCAAGCTAAGATCACTTGGAGTCTGAAAAACCGGAAAGCGAATGTGTTATTATGTTTTTTTAAATCGATGTTTATATATATATATATATATATATATATATATATATATATATGTATATATATATAGCATAATGAGAAGCCACGTGTACTTTCTTAATATGTACATATAGAAAAAAACAACTGAAAAGTTGCAAATTCAAAAAAAATTGAATGTTTTTTGTGAAAGTATTTATTTATAATTTATATATATATATATATATATATATATATATATATATTTAATATTTCAGATCGACCCCGATCTTTCATCAGATCGACCCCTATCTTTCATCAGAAATAACACTTTCTGATGAAAGATCGGGGTCGATCTGAAATACCAAATATATATATATATATATAAATATAAATAAATACTTTCACAAAAAACATTTAATTTTTTTTTAATTTGCAACTTTTCAGTTGTTTATTTATATATATATATATATATATATATATATATATATATATATATATATATATATATATATATGTATATGTATGTATGTGTGTGTGTATGTGTTTATCCTTTATCTATGGAATCTAATTTAGATGTACACATTCTTGTGTTCACCTATTGAAGGATAGAATCAGAAGGTTCAATTAATTTCCTCATTGAAGGTTGCGTTTTCATCGAACTGATTTCTAATAACAATTTCATTAATTTTCACTCTCTCTAACTTTACATACACACACACACAAACACACACACACATATATATATATATATATATACATAAATGTTTGTGTGTGTGTGTGTGTGTGTGTGTGTGTGTGTGTGTGCAATGTTCTGGCTGGCTCTACGATAAAGAGCCCAAAGATATTTACACAGATTCATGATTTAAAAATCAATGGCGCCAAGGATCCATCGGTTATTTGATGAAGAGGAAGTGTTTTATATTCAACAGTCTCAATTACCTCCCTTTCTTCATTGTTATGCCAGGTATTATCCTAAGGTCACGTTCCAAGACAAATGGATTGAATCAAGTAGCAACGCTCAACAATACGAATTGCATTCATCAAATTAATACTACTTTATATATTTCTATGAAGATATTGTAAAGTCAAATCTTATGCCACAAGAGCCGATATTCTCTCATATCTAGAGAATGTTAGCGGTGAGAATTGACGTTTTCCACTAATCTTCTCGAGAAATCTCAATTCATATTCGATTAAGTGAAATGTTCTAGTGAGAAATACGTATTTAAATATGAATGAAATTATCACGTATTTTTCTTAGTCCTCACCCTTCTTCAGTCGCCGAACGAAACTGCTGGAATTTGAATCAACAAAAGACTAAATGTCGTCGAAACAATTTTTATAGCATAACTGATTAGAAGATATGGGTTATAATGTTTCTCCACAGCTTCTCCTTCTCCGTAACTGCGAGCAACGTATATCTTCTCGCCATCCATCTCAGTACCAGTTCTATCATCGATTTAAACAAGCACTTTTAGGTAGGTTACTCGTTGCTTTCCTCTTCTTCTCTTCCCTTAACTATGCTCTTTGAGTTTCAAATTATCTCAGCCTTCTTTCCTCAATATATACCCTAGAATTTAGCTGTCTCTTCATTTTAAGTATAAGCGACCTCTTTGTTTCCGTTTTTCTTAAAAGTTCTACGTTACTTACATATTTATTCCATACTAGTTTGATAATATCCGTCTGCAGAATCCCACTTTAGTTTCCTCAAGCTTCTTCTTCATCTGTTTGGTTTGGTTTATTTGGTTTTACGGCATATCAACCTCAATAGGTTGTTTAATGCCGACAAGATTTCTTGTATGAACAGAATATGTATTCTTTGTAAGAAATCAATTTGTAGGCCAGGTTTCATTGACTTATTCTCGTAAAGAGAGTTTTTGTCGAGAGTCAAGTGTATATCTTTTTTCAAAAATATATTATTGGTAATATACATATATATATATATATATATATATATATATATATATATATATATATATATATATATATATATATGATTTATATATATCTTACTCCATCTGTACCGAAATAGTTGTTCCATCGCCGGAAATCTCATGTGGAATATACTAATTCTTAGTCGAATTGTTTGTCGTTTACATTAACAGGTTAGCATTGATGTTCCTCAAGTATTTATATTAGCTTATTCAGGTAGAATAATTTGAAGCGCAAATTATATCATTTTTTCACCACATTAAAATTGTTTTTTTTTCAGACCACCCGCTGGCAAGAGATTATGATGGGAGAAGAGACGCCAATTGGCAGAAATGCTAAACGAAATTGCAAGAAGCACGAATTGACAAATAATGAACGTAGCACTGTGTTGCAAGCACTGATTGAAAGATCCACAGATCGCGTCCTGAAGCGTGGTGCAATAAAACAGGTTGCAGATGAATTAAACGTAGCTGCAGAACGTCTGGGTTTGCAAATTGAATTACTTTGCCAGCCTCCAAATAGTCCTGATATCAATGTCCTTGATCTGGGTTATTTTAATGCAATTCAATCAATTCAGCACCAGCAAGCTCCAAATAATGTTGACCAGCTCATTGAAGCAGTAGAAGAAAGCTTCAATAAACTTCAGAAGTCGAAGCTTAACAATACTTTTCTAAGTTTGCAGTTAGCAATGGAACAAGTTATTTTAGTTGACGGCGATAACAACTATAATCTCCGGCACATGTCTAAATAGAAGCTTGAAAGAGAAGGAAAACTTGAAGTATCCATTTCTATTTATGACGAGTTGCAACAAAAACTGCTTTTGTTAAAGTAAACATTCCCCAGTTATTTTTGTTATTAATTTAACTGTTTATGTATATCAGTTTCGATATATTTCACACTTATTTATATGACAATTCACTAATATTACTCATTTACTGTTGAGTATGGGAATAAATGATATTTTTTGTTCTTTTTGGTGGGTTTTTTTTATCTACTGTAACAATTATTTTGGAACAACATGAAAATTTTTTTGGTACAACTGTTTCGGAACGGAGAGAGTAATTGATTTCGAGAAGCAACATCTGTTGCTTGGCGAACTGACAGTAGCATGGGTAGAGAAAGGATTGAGGAGGCGCATGAAAGAAAGTTGCTTCGGTATGAGGAACTGGTGACTGAAGTCCGTGAGAGAGGATATAGCTGCACTCTGGTGCCATTTGAGGTTTGGCTGTAGAGGATTTCCTGCTAACTCTTTAAAGAGATTCCTCAAGTGTGCTGGCATCCCAAAACCGGAGAAGGTGATAAAGACTTGTGGTGAAAAAGCGGTGGAAGGAAGTGTATGGATTACCCAAAAATTCTTATCGAGTCGCACTTAATTAACATAGACCAGTTGCAACGTAACATCATCCAGCTGTTGCGGGCCCACCGTGTGGAAAGGTACTGAGCTTAATGGGCCGAAACCTTGCTGAAGCACGGCGCTCAGCTGAAGATTGCACCTGGTCTGAAGCACTTGATGTGTACTTGTGTTCTATATATATATATATATATATATATATATATATATATATATATATATATATATATATATATATATATATATATATTAAATGTATTGCTGGTCATATTTTTTTTTCAAAAATGTATTACTGATATTTTTCTTCAAAATCTATCGCTGGTATTTTTTACCATAAAATCTGTTTTTCATACTATTATAATGTTTTGACTCGTGTTTGGGGGTTAACTATTTGTTTATAACCACCTACCACCTCCTTATTCATCTGTGTGAAGATTGTGCCGCATTCACAGTCATATAGGAGGTCTGATATTGCATAGCAGTTCACCACATTTTTCTTCTTATCTAACAATATTTTCTAGTTTCTTAATACTTTGCTTAGCTTTTAATAATAATCAAATTTCACCTCCCGATTTCAGTGCCATATTTTCCGGCCTCTGTTAAAATACTTCCCAGATATTTAAATTTTCGTCCTTGCTTTTGTTTGGTATGTCTTTTTCGTATTAAACGTCTTGGGCTCTTCTACTTGGTAAGAACCATACGTTTATATTTATACAGTCGATGATTAGCCCTTTCTTCTCGCTTTCCTTTACTGACTTCTCTATGAGTTCCTGCAGTTACTACTCTATTAATATTCTTGGGAGATTATCTTAGCAACCATTACTCACCAGTGAGACATCTATAGATAATTACAAAGTCTACATTCTTCTGTTATAGTGGTATACATTTAGGTCACTCGGTGAGGATCACTCGCACAGCTGTAATAAAGACTTTCTTGCGAAGCTCTGCTTAATTTATTTGTGTAGTTTTTCGTCGACGCCTAATTATTACGCAGCTCATAAATTTATTCAGGTTCTTTTTTTTTATCCAGCTGCCAGTATTAAATAGAGTTCAACGCCTTTTGCATTCTTTCCTGGTTGTTTGTCACTCAGCTTCTCTGTTGAGCTTTCGCGAGCACATTATACTAGAACGATCCTGAGTCTAACGCCTTTCACTTGAAGCAGATAATTAATCAGTTGATGATAAGCGAACAGTTTTCTTAACGCCGATGTGGTGTCAACCGATATTTATTATTTTCACAGCAAAACAGTCAAGTATTCACACGATCAAATTTACACTTTGCCCACCCGTGGAATTCTGCTTTGCAATGACTTTCTGCCGCTGAATTGTGTGAACTCTGAAAACTAGCGATGGTAAGAAAAAGACAATCGATGTAGAAATTACATGAGAATATTTGCAATGCATGCAAATCAAGAAAGATAACTTCGTTCTTTCCTGACGTGTCTAAATAGTAATTTGATATAATTCTGTACTATGCTTAGCCTGAGCTGCCATTGCTGGGTATCTAATGAGGGCATTTAAGATCTCTTACTTACGTTATCATTGGTTAGAGCCATGTTGAAGTAAACAGTTTCCATACAGGAAGCATTCGGCATTCATTGAACGAAAAGTGGACGTTACTTCCGGTTGAGCAATTAAATTTCTCACGTCCATCAACTTTTATTTTTCTATTAGCGATTAGAGTTTTCTTCCTAATATTTTGTTTAAAGTAGTTGTAATACAGCTTTATTTCGCTTGTTTTGCTTCAATCCTGAATAAAGTTTATTTTTTCGTTATGGATGGTTACAAGCGGGAGGAGAGATAGAATGTGCTCATTATCTTATTACCGCAGTGTGGAAAAACAACCACTTGATTGTAACATTTTTTTTCTTTCCTCGTTACATATGCTATTCATATTTGTTGTTGCCGCTGTTGTAAGTCTTCGAGTTTTTTTTAATCATTTCACCCAGGCAAGGCGATAAAGACACTAAGATTGAGAGTGAAGCAAAACATAAGAAAGGACAATAAAATGAACAAGATTAAAAAGGACAGAAGATTAACGTTGCATGTAAAATTTTGAAGATCGTAGTTGGCAGGAAAGCAAAAAGCTGGAAGAGAGTTCCACAAACTAGAAATCAGGGAGAAGGAACTATTAGAATAAAACTTAAGTTTACACTTGGCAATTTTAACAGTAAAATGATGAGACCTGGCTGTAGTTTTTTTTTCTTTTTTTTTTGTCATGGGTGATGCGATTTTTGACATTTTATAGGGCCTGTCTATTTATAGATAGGGCATGTCTATAGGGTTTCACGAAGGATTGCCTTCTTTAAGATTTAAAAAAGTTCAATCGCTTGAAGCCAGTTTTAAACATTGATCTGAGGAGACGGTTGTATAAAGTTGATAGTTTAGACATTTCTAAACTATATGGTCGTCATGCACAACATCCATATAAGAGGGAAAATCAATAAAAGCGCGATAGATATATATTGGGAAAAACCCTCATCCTCTTCTTGAAGGGATATTGCACTTAGAGACGGAGACAGAATAAGAGTAGGCTTAGTCAAGTATGTTTGACTATTCATTAAGATGAATTACGACCATCAGATTTCTTGTTGATACAAGCGTTTGTTATATAGTTATCTATGTCTTCTGGGTCATTGGAAATCTATGAAGGATAATGACAATTTTTCTATAAGTTGTTGGCGTATTTCGAGCTTTAGTTACATTTTTTAATTAGTTAAGCAACATTGGTTAATTTAATGACTTTTTGGTTTAAATAATTTTGAATACAAGGAGTACAGTGAATTAATAGGTCCGATGTACAACGAGTCAAAAAGATAGACATAGATACGTTTTACATTAGAGTCAAGAAGGTACACAAAAATCCGGTTTACAATTAAAAAAGTTAGGTATTCGTGTCTGTGACCATCTCCACGGAAGATCTCGATTTTGTGGGATCTTAGCTGTAGGCAGGAGATTCAGTAGACTTGTTCAAATACCCGCCGACAAGGCATGATATGAGATTATTAAAGACACTTAGCTTACTTCCGACACAAGGTCACAAATAGTACTCAATAAGGTTCGGACTCACTACAATTGCGGTCTTATGGCTATATCATGCAGAAATAGCTCTTACGTACGATCACAAAGTTAAGCAACGCCGGCCTTGTCAGTACCTAAATGGGGGAACATCAGGTGGGTGATGTGTGTGTGTGTGTGTGGGGGGGGGTTAATGGATAACGGCTCGGAAATGGGGATAAGAAAGCCAAGTTCCAATCTGTCTGATCTGTTATATTTACTTACTCGCAATACGCTTGGGAAAGGTATGAATCCACCTCTACTGCCCCCAGCTATTAGTTAATTAGTAGGATATGTATAAGTAAATAATTCTTACAGCCTAGAAATATTTTAGGTCTTTAAATAACCTGCAAAGGGTTGATAAGCCGTAAAAACAAACAAATCAATCAAAATCCTCCAGTCTCTACTCTAAATACATTGCTTATTTCATATCATTTTTTGAGATAATTTTACAATGGCACAATTATTTTGTACCAGGTTTTAAAATAATTCCATGGGAATGTTTATTTAAACCGATAATGCATATTTAAACCGATAATGTTTATTTAAACTGGTAATGCTTATTTTATATGTTAAAAATTCTCACCCTTATATCTATTCCAGATGTCACTTGTATTTATTAGAAAAGGTTACTTGAATAATCCATTTCATTTATTTTTTCTATCTATCTATCTATCTATCTATCTATCTATCTATCTATCTATCTATCTATCTATCTATCTATCTATGTCATGTTGCTCACTATCTATCTATCTATCTATCTATCTATCTATCTATGTCATGTTGCTCACTATCTATCTATCTATCTATCTATCTATGTCATGTTGCTCACTATCTATCTATCTATCTATCTATGTCATGTTGCTCACTATCTATCTATCTATCTATCTATGTCATGTTGCTCACTATCTATCTATATATCTATCTATCTATCTATCTATCTATCTATCTATGTCATGTTGCTCACTATCTATCTATCTATCTATCTATCTATCTATGTCATGTTGCTCACTATCTATCTATCTATCTATCTATCTATCTATGTCATGTTGCTCACTATCTATCTATCTATCTATCTATCTATCTATCTATCTATCTATCTATCTATCTAGCGATCGATCTCACTCTGTTTATATTGATGCATATGTCTTGGAATCTTCTTGTCTATCGATCAAGCTCCAAAAATAAATATAGATAAATATGTCCGAATTCCACTGATATTTACCTCGGACTGTGCTTGAATTTTCGAATTTAACCACGCTCTTCAAATAAAGAGTGAAGAAAACACATTATTCTTCCCGTTCAACAACAATTATATTCCTAAAGCAATTTCGCTTTCCCGACAAAAAAAATTGCGTGTACGTGCGCATGCGCCTATATCTTTCTTTCCAACTAGTATTGTTTCTTTCTTATATCAATCTGTTCCTTATTTTTCTGAAGCCTTCTCCCCGATTATTTTTACAATTTTTCCGATTTTCTTTCCTCTGCTCGAAAGCTTCCAACTTGATATTTCTTCATTATTTTTTCCCCTCTTCTTAAACAATTCCTATAATCGCTTTGCTTGATTACTTTTCAAGTCTAACTCGTTTTTCTTTTCTTAAATAAAACCTTTATTTTCCTCTTCCGAGATTATATATTCATCTACGTGCGTTTCTGGGTGCGAGTGTGAGGTGCTATAAAGAAAAGAGAAGCACGCCATACGTGACAATTCGAAGATTAAATAAACAAACAAAAATCATAGAAGCGAGCTTTATCCCTCGTTTTAAAACATGATTGGTTTTTCGCCTCTTTTTTTAAGTGTGATTAATCTTCGGCCGATGGATACGGTGAAAATCATATTTCATCATTTACTCTCATTACATATTAACAAAAAAAAAACCCTAAAAAGAAAGAAACAAATTTTATCTTTTGTACCTCTTCCTCTTATCGCGTTGCTACACCACACACACCCAGTGTTGCACACAGAGCCTTGCCTGGTGTGTTAAGCTTTGAAGGTCGTTAAGTATACACGAATCTTAAAGATTGGGGGGAAAAAATGTTCCATAGTTTGTAATTGCCCGCATTGGCAGCTGGGATCGTCATTGATGGCATATCTCGATTTCTGAAGGTTGGTTCTACAGCAGGTTCGGGGGCGATACAGGCAGAACCAGAAGTGCCGGGCATCACTTGAGCCTGTGTCCAAGTTTTTAAGGTGACTGCCGCACAGGGACAGACGCTGACTAGAAAGCTGTTTCTTGACTTTTCATGTGTGGATAGCGGGAAGGAGCGTTCACGCCGCAGACCCCTTCAGATGAGCCCTCTCATTTGCCGATCCTTCCCCCACGCGCTATACATTTTTATCTGATCTATGAGCAATAACAAATGTAAAGTGATACTATATTTAGTTAATCGTCTTTGTCGCCATATTTATTACAACGTTTCGGTCGTTGTACGCTCCGGCCTTCTTCAGGTGGTTGGAATGTCGAACTGAACCCTTTATTTCGCTCACTGGCTGTAGACTGTTCTAGTTCCACGTTCCATGTTTAATGGATATCAGTTATCAGTTATCTCCTGTTAATTACCCTCTCCAAGTTCTCCACTGCCTTAACCGGATATTGAACTTTTATCCACTGTGCCATGTATCATCAAGAACACATGGCACAGTGGATAAAGGCGTTAGTTAGATCCAGTGACAAGACCCAAAGAGCGTGAGTTCAATACTCGGTTAAGGCAGTGTAGAACTTGGAGAGGAAAATTAACAGGAGATAACTGATAACTGACATCCATTAAACATGGCACGTGGAACTAGAACAGTCTACCCCAGTGAGCGAAATAAAGGGTTCAGTTCGACATTCCAACCGCCTGAAAAAGACCGGAGTGTACAACGGCCGAAACGTTATAATAAAAATGGCGACAAAGATGAGGACAATAGTCCGAATAATGTAAATAATGTACATAATATCTCATCTCAGAAATACAGACAGATACAAAAATCAGAGGATGCCATACCTCGTCAGTATCGAACTTACGAGACTAAAAGTTTTCAGAAAAACTAGTTTGCTTGTCACTGGCCTATGGCAGTTGCCCCTGCATATATTTACATTCTTTTTTGTCTGAGACAGAACCGATAATCTTTGCGCTCAAAAGCTGCTCGAAGACAGGTGTCCATCTAACATAATAAGACGATTTATTAAAGTAACGATTAGGGCGATATAAGAAATGGTGGTCAGGTAAACATTATTTTCCAATTAGGAATGAATCACCTGCTTTGAAAATCTTATTTTTTGCTTAACCTAAATTTGAACATCTACCGTTGGTTTCCGAGACATTGTTTGATGGCAGACGTTTAACGTATATACTCGGGTATAATATGAGTTTTAATTGATCAGTTTCTTATGCAAAACATAGCAGGTTGCATTATACACAATTAATTGCTTTGAAGAGATTAAAAAACATGCCTTTTTGGTGACCGGTTTTGCTATACACAGGAAACTTTTTTCTTGGAGGAGTAAAAATGAATGCATTTTTAGTGGCCGTAACCTACCTTGTCAGATATGAACGAATACAAAAGTACGGTATCTATCATATATCTCAAGCTATAGTGAATAGATGTGATGGCTGAGGTATAGATTAGGTCTTTTATACAAGAATTAAACCAACACAAGTTAGAAAACAACCGAAGCGATATGTAATAATGTTTTGTGAATGTATTATAGGCAATAAAGTCTCTCAAACATGACGATGGTTTCAAGCTAAATGAAGAGATTTATTTTATACTAGAACTAGCAGCATGGCACGACGTTGCCCGTGCTTGATTAAAAAATCGTACGACTCATACAGCAATCGCTATCACTTAAAATATTTTTGCCCTTCCTTGCCTTTAAAGGAGTGCCCTTTGCAGTGCTGATGTTGCTGCATGCCTTACTTCTTGCCTATCCCACACTGCGAATTTTTTCTAAGCACTATACTGAACATTAAATCTGTTACGAAAAAAGAACTAAACAAAATGAACACAAAAAGATCAGCTTTAAAAAAGCACTCGTAACTTGAAAAACTGAATGAAAAAAGAATGTTAACAACAAATATTTTTCACACCCAACCCAGATCTGCGGAATCAGAATCAACGTTGAGTTTAAGCAAGCGAATGAGCCAATTGGAGTAAAGTGCCATGCAGATTTAAATTTTTAAAAATTGTGATGAATGCAGCTATCGCTTCTTCTTTTTTTGCATGCTAGCATGCTAGTTAACATTCGTGTCAGTCAACTGTTGGCTCTCACGCTGGCCAATAGAATCTTCCTGACTATTCGTGGCAGCCAGCTATAGGCTCTCACTCTGGCCAGTAGAAAATGGTCGCAAACTACATGAAAACTGCCGTATAAGCATGAAAAAAATCGATTATTTACACTATCGATGGGAGTTGGGAAATGCAAAGTCGGTCTTGGTCTTACCACTAACTTGGAGCATGTGCATGTAAATATTGGTGCAAATCCGTAGAAAATTGCGGCCGTGCATTCCTTACACACACACACACACACACACACACACACACACACACACACATACACACACATACACACGAGCGCGCGCACGCGCGCACACATCCTGCCTTGCATATATATATATATATATATATATATATATATATATATATATATATATATATATTGTTTTTCTTCTTCAATACATATTGTCCGTTTTTTAGTGATAATACAGTTTATTAACCTCGATTTAGCTCTGTCGAGCGAGGTTCGATACCGGTTAGCCGTTTTTCAGTTTTACTTTTTATTTATTATCATCATGAGTGGTAATAAAAATTAATTTTGTCTTTTTATGGTAGTCATATATCTCTATATAAAAATGTATTTCTGGTATTTATTTCTGGTATTTTTACTATAATGTAAAAGTATATTTATATTTTCACAGTGTTTTTTCTTTTGTTTTTTTTTTCGACAGATTCACTATTTGCCCTATATCTGAGATCAGGTGCTACCACAACGGGTTAGAGTAGACCTGGGAACAAAAATTAAGAAGTAGTATCACACTTCTCAAAACGTCTAATCTAACGATAAGAGGCCTTGCTGCCATATGCAGTTTATCGTCATACCCAGGACTAGCTTAATACGCGAGTTGATTATAAAAGTGATTTCCTCTACATGCCGTGTGTCTTCGGGTCATTGGCAATCCTTAATCTTAACAATTTCCTGCAAGTTGTAAGTTTTTAGCAGTGTTTATCTTCTTACTATCAACCCTCTGTCATTTTCTGCCATCCATTTACACAAGCTTGTGAGGAACTTACTCGCTGTAGATCGTTGTCTCTCTTGCCTCTAATATGTCATGTGAACGTCAAAGTTTCTAAGCCTTCTATCCTCATGATGTATACTAGAAATTTTCGACTGTTTTTTTTTTCTAATTTTAGGTATGATTATACTTTCTGTTTTCATTTTCTTTCAAACTTCCAAGTTGCTTGCATGCTGCGTCTGTAATATTCTCAGTATGATTATGTAGCAGCCCCATCTCTATTGCTTAACGTCTCCTCTTCATCTGTGAGGAGAGTGTCTGGTATTCATTGTCATTCTTTTCTTTTGTTCTTCACGATATTTCCGTTTCTTTGTTTAAACAAAAAAAAACATCATCCGCTATCCCAATTGAGTTTCCAGCAATCCCTGCTCTGCGATCCATTTACACAAGATAATTATGTATTGTTTCTCACTGTTCGCCTCTGTTCCTGTTAACTTCAGTTACACTGTGCGTGTCAAGTTTTGCGAGCTTCCTTTCTCTAATTATGTATCCTCGAAATTTCAGCTATATTTTTCTGATCCTAACTGAAGTCGTTTCGTTTTCATTTTCCTTAAAATGTCATCATTACTGACATGCTCCGATCATATTATTCTCAGGAACCTTCATTAGAAACATTTCTCTGTTAAATCACGTAATTTCTTCAACTTCAAAATAATCCAGCATTAATTCCCCGATAAAAGGGCTACTGATACTACAGATAATTTGAGCACTCTTTGTTTCAAATGAAATTTCTCTGTTTCTTAATATTTTGCTTAGTTTTTGAAAGCATATTTTCTCATTCCAATGCACCTTCGAATTTCGGTGTTACATATTCCGTCAACTATTAAAATAGACTGTATATTATTTATTGTTTTGTTCCCACAATCAATAATAATATTCTGCATAAGTATTCGACACAGTAGCAAAAAGTAAATTTGGAATTCATTTCGGCCATAACAGCATCTAAGGTTGAGTCATTCTCAGTATTTTGTGATAGTGTAGATCTTGTTTTGAAGGCCGATATAAATTACTTTTACAAATGAAAACTATAACAGCATCTAAAGTTGAGTCATTCTCAGTATTTTGTGACAGTGTAGATCTTGTTTTGAAGGCCGATATAAATTTCTTTTACAAATGAAAGCTATAACAGCATCTAAAGTTGAGCCATTCTCAGTATTTTGTGATAGTGTAGATCTTGTTTTGAAGGCCGATATAAATTACTTTTACAAATGAAAACTATAACAGTATCTAAAGTTGAGTCATTCTCAGTATTTTGTGACAGTGTAGATCTTGTTTTGAAGGCCGATATAAATTTCTTTTACAAATTTAACTATAACGGCATCTAAAGTTGAGTCATTCTCAGTATTTTGTGATAGTGTAGATCTTTTACAAATTGAAACTTCTTTTCATTTTTAAAATCATGATACATTCCAAAAAGAACTGCAAGAATCCGAAAAACAAATTATTGAGACTGGTCAATTCGGGTAAGTCTTGAAAATTTCCATGCTCTTTGACATAGTTCATACCATGTTTTATTTGCGCTTTAAGGGAAAGAAATGTGTACTTTATCAACCCTTTCAACATCGGATCGTCCAGAGATGATTTCACCATGAGACAATGACTAAAATCACAACGGAAAAATATGCTCTCTCCTGCAGGAAAGTGCATATATTTCTTTAATAAGATTTATCGAATATTAAGACCAGTAGAGGAAAATAAATATACTCTTTAAAATAAACGCAGCGTCTATTCAAATATGGGTATCCAATAAAAATAACGATCAAAGTGATAAAAATCCGTCGGATCAATAAATTAAAAAAATCCATTACTTCATTATATATATGTATATATAGCGGGTGTAACAACAAATATGTTCAAATCGTGTAAAAGCAAAATTGTCCATTTTTTAGATCAGAGCTTTGATCTGGTGTATCTGAGAATTGATTAAAGATATCTTACGGGAATTCTCCGAGGTTTTTATAACACTACTGGACTCTACTTTGAGTCATAAGATTCTATAATTACCCTCAAAACGTAACAGAGAAATCGTGATGAATTCGATCATAAACGAAAATGACATGTTCATCATTAATTAATCATAGCTAATAATCGAAAACTTATGAAGGATTGAAATAAAGTTCAAATATATATATATATATATATATATATATATATATATATATATATATATATATATATTATTCGAGGATCATTTTCCAACTTATTCAAGATATTCTTCGCCCTCTCTAACTTTCTAATTTTATGTTCTGGAGTAACAAATCGCCTCTCACGTTTCACGTACGATTTAATTTTCAAGGCTTTTTACACTGCTCTTTGGAATGTCGTAGCTGAAACTCCTCTCTCACGTGCCAAACGTTTTATGAATTGAGTCGGATATTTTCTAATTGATCTCTTTATCTTTAAGTTGAAATGAGGATCCCTCATCCTATTGTGGCGCCCTGATCCAGCTTCTTCTCTACTGTTACTTCTTTTTTGAACTTATTCACCTTTCTCTTGATGTTTTTTTTAATGTAATTTGAAGACGGAAACCAGAGTATAAACGTTTATACCATTACTGAAGACCGGAATTATCTTTTTCCTCTCACCATTGCTCAGTTAGGAAGACAGTAGGGATGACACAAACGGATTTTAGCCTGTTCTCTTTCTAGCTGAATAAGTCAAAGGGTTTTTCAGTGGTTCTTACGACAAATGATGAGAGATAGCGCATAATCTTGCGTGACCAGCAGTAAGCTAAATCTTCGGTCACGATGTCTTGTGACTTCATGCAACCACAGCCATTGACTGCTTCCATAAAATTCCATATTTTATTGAATGTTTTCAGACATTTTCCAAAGGTGCCGCAAGCAAAGGTGCTGCCGTTCCTAAAAAACTAATCATGATGAGTTACATACATATATATATAACAGCAACCATCGCCTGGCGTCCAGTGATGTAACTGCCGATAGTAAATTCGATTTTTACTTGATACGTTTCTATTTTGGCCTTGTGCTAGACTTAATTCTTTTTCATTCGTTAATAATTTTATGCTCCTCCGGAAACATCAAAGTTAATCAAATAACCATCCAGATGACTGTGGATTCTTACTGGGCGCCATTTTAGTTTGCCTTTGTGTCTAGTCACGTCAAAATTAATGAATATCACCATTAAAAGCAAAACTTCTTTTTTATATCTGAAGCATTTTTATTTATTCGAAATGTTATTTTTCCTTAATTTTTAATTTTTTTTTTAGCTTTTTTTATATAGAAATTTATTTATTCTCAATTGATTAATCACTTAATCGGGTTGGACAAACTGTCAACCATTTTGTCTAGTCTTACGCATTCATTTGGATTTCTAGATTGATTGGTATCAAGAAGAGTCATCAGCCTTTTGTTAACTATCCAACAAAATCTATCAGTGCCTATCTATCTGTCTAATAGTCACATCATTAACTCTTTATTTAAATCACTACACATCTATCTATCTATCTATCTATCTATCTATCTATCTATCTATCTATCTATCTATCTATCTATCTATCTATCTATCTATCTATCTATCTACATACATACATACATACCTACATACCTATCTATAAATCTATCTGTATGAATCTATGTATCTATCTATTAATCTCTCCATTATCAATCTAACTATGAATCTATGTATCTAACTATCAGCCTGGTCATTATCTATCTATCTATCTATCTATCTATCTATCTATCTATCTATCTATCTATCTATCGTCTTGTTCATTATCTATTTATCAACTTCTATGGATCTATGTATCTATCAGCCTGTGTATTAACTATCTATCTATTTATTTATCTATCTGTCTGTCTCTCTGTCTGTCTCTCTGTTCTTTATCTATGTATATATAGCTATGTATCTATGTATCTATCAGCCTGTTTATTATCTATCTATCTATCTATCTATCTATCAGTTTTTTTATTATCTAGTTAGCCTTTTATATCAGTTTAAACATATAAATGTTGGCAGTAAGTATTCGTATAAATAACTGGTATGTTTCCTATATTAAATTACGCGTTCTTCTTCTTCTTCTTCTTCTTCTTCTTCTTCTTCTTCTTCTTCTTCTTCTTCTTCTTCTTCTTCTATGTGCTGCGTCCCTTCTGGGCATTTGGGATCGTGTCTCTCCACAATTTCCTGTCCTTTGTATCTCTCATTAAAGTTTCACATTTTGCTGTCCTTCTAATCTAATCTAATCTAATCCTGCACAAACTCGTTAAGGAGGTGACACGCTATTTTCATCTGTCCCTTTTGACTTCACTATTTTATTTGAGTGTCAACTTTTTCAAGCCCTCTTTCTTCAGTATGTGCCATAGTAATTTTAACTGTCTCTTTCTGATGCTAAGCATAAATTATTTTTTTTTTTTACATTTTCTGTAAAATTTCTGTTGCCTCAATTATTTTTCTTCATCTTTGATGAAATTGTTTAGCACCCAGTGTCATATAGAAGGGATGATATTACATGATTACTCTTTCCTTTGTTTGTAACGAATCTTTCCTATTTCTTCATGCTTACGGCCATATCACATTGAAATATTGGTTCTCGGATGATCTTCAAATAGAAGAAGAAGAAGAAGAAGAAGAAGAAGAAGAAGAAGAAGAAGAAGGAGGAGGAGGAGAAGAAGGAGGAGGAGGAAGAGAAGAAGAAGATGCGCAAAAGGGTTAAATAATTAAAAAAGTTTAAGTTAGTTTACTCATTATGTATGTATGTATATATCTCTCTATCTATCCTTGTCTATTCATTATCTATCTATCTATCTATCTATCTATCTATCTAGTTTTTGAAAGGTATCATTCGCTGACCCAATGCGTCTTAGGATTTCGGTGTCGCATTGCCTGCCGTCTGTTAAAACACTTCCTAGATATTTAAATTTTCGTACATGCTGGATTTTGGCATCTCCTATTTGTAATTTACATGTTTTTTTTTCTTTTGCTAACGACAGTAAATTGCTACAATTAGTGGTTAGTCCTTTTTTTTCTGGTTTCCTACAATATTTGAAACCCACACACACAAAATATTCATAATCATATCTTATAAACAGGGTGAACATTTAAATGTAATTTATTTTCCGTCTTAGAACCATTTGACGCACGCGTATAACTTTCTTGATCGATAACGTTGGCACCATGAAACGCTACATCGTCAAGCCTTGCCCCCCGAATATGTTATTATTAATACAGCAATTGTCTTCAACTTTTTCCACTATATCGAATACAAAGAAACTCAATATCAATGTGTGGAATTGTTAATAAGAACAAGTCAGGAAAAAGAAACATAATGATTTCCAAGTATTTGAGTGCCGCTAAATCGACGGTACAGTTCGTTATAAAGAAATTCAATATGGCTGCTGATGGGAAAGTGTTTTCTACGAGTTAGTCGTCCTTGTAAAGTTGCACGAAGACTCTGACGCAAAAATAGTCAAGAAATGACGATTAATTACAAACGATTTGAATTAAAGAAGTACAACAAAGTAAGATGGAATAAACTTTATATAGAAACTTGACTGCGTTACCATTCTAAATTTTTGCCAAAAGCAAATAATAAAAAGGATTCACAATAGATTAGGCTTTCAATTGTTCGTGTGATATTATGTTTTTCATCATTTCACCCCAAGCAAGGCAATAAATCCACTAACACGCAAAGGGTTACTGCGTGTTAGATAATATGAGAAAATCAAACACTATTAATAAGAGAGAACAATAAAGGAGAAAGAATTAAGAAGACAGAAGATAGCGATTGACATTGCATCTAAATTTTTGAAGATCAAAGTTGACTGGGAAGCAAGACACCGGGGGGAAGTTATTATTATTTCAATAACACTTCTTCTTCGTATTTTATATATTGTCTTGTTCAGTAATGAAAGTATTTACTTTGTATTTTATGACTGTCATTGTCAGTATTGCATTTTAATCATGGCGTAAGTTGAACTGAGGACAGGCCATATAAATAAAGTTACTGGAAGAAAGGTCCCGTTTCTTATACCGGACAAATATTTACTACCTGCACTGTATCCATATTTCTATTTATAAATGGTGTAGAAAAGCTTAACTTCCTCCCAAAATCTGATCAAAGGACAATTCATAATTTTTTTTAAGATATTCTTATGGAGGTTTAATCAGTATGCCCAGAGTGTGTTGAATTTTTCAAGCATTCTTTCCTCAGTATTTCGACTGTATATTTTTGATTTTAAGTATAAACGTTCATTAAGATTCGATTTTCTTGAAAAATTCCTTGTTACTTACATGCATCGTCCATGGTATTATCAACATCCTACAGTAGAATCACATCACAGTTGCCAAAATTATTATCTTAAGGAAGTATTCTAGGATTCACTTTTTGCTATTCCAATGCTGCCTTGGATTTCTCGTGAGTATATATATATATATATATATATATATATATATATATATATATATACACACACACACACACACACACACACACACATATATATATATATATATTTATATATATATATATATATTAACGGTTCTCTCAATTTTACAGTGTGTGCTCCCATATCACTAGATTGAAATAATTTTTAAAAAAATTAAGGTCGAATGTGATTCTTATAGTAGCTGACATTAACAATCAGGTTAGCTACTGGTTTTCCCACCTAACATCTCAACACTGCTACTATTACTTCCACGGTAAATCTTTTCATTAAAGGTTATAAATAAATAAAGTTCGATTGCACTTTAAAAAATTTATAGCTTTATTTGTATTTGTGATAGAAATAATCTGTAAAAAATGTTATTAAGTTTAATGTACCTAGTTATAAGTATAGCTAAAATAACTAATGTGATTTCAGGCATTACTGTAAATCAGTTGGCAAATGTTTTCCGTGAACTGGAAAATCGTATTACCATTTGTATTGCTAATGATGAAAACCTTAAAAAATATAGATTTACTTCTTTCTAATCCTTTTTACAAATTATTTCTCTCGCAAATACAAATAAAGTTATAAATATTTTAAAGTGCAATCGAACTTTATGAACACCCTGTATATTTACAGGCTGCGAAGGATAAATTGTCGTCCGAATTACGCAATTCAATTTCAAATAACACCGACATCTCATTTTAACAGATATATTTACCAAAATTACACAAAAAATTATTGAAATACTAATGAGTAAATTTAGTCAATGAAATCCCCATTGGCTTCAGCCACTGTCGCCAGACGACTGCGGAATCTCTTGAAACTCTTCTGGACGGTTTTCTTGTTTAAATTGGTGAATGCTGCCATAACCCTTGTTTATCATTGGTGTTAAAAAGAGTCTTGCTGGTTTCTCGCTTAACTGCGACCCACACATAATAATCAAGGGGTTGCAGTCTAGGAGTGATATAGTAACAGAAATTGTCTGCGGTTGCTTGTGAGACATGGTACAGAGTCCTGTTGCCAGACATAGGATCTTTCAGCAGCCATCCTCTTGCCCCAGAGAAGCTCTACCTCCGCAAGGCACTTGATGTAGGCCTCCGTGTTAGGACGTGTTGAATGAAGAATGGAGGCAAAACGACGCCTTTACTATTGATCACTCCAAACACCATCGTAATCACCATTAGACTCATCCAACTATTTACAAATGCTATGAATTGTATACAGATTAATAAACAAACACACTGATATGTTAGAATTGGAGGTTCCGGCGCGAATACCAAATAGTACAGAATGGCGTTTACAAATGTCTGGCGGAGTGAATTACGTTATGGTGGTCTTTTTCTCTCAGTTCTTGCTTAACAGATCTGTGCAGTGGACAAAATACGCGAAATTAAAAATATAATACTGCAAGAATTTGCCCATATATATACATGCTATATATATATATATATATATATATATATATATATATATATATATATATCGACATTCAAACAATCTCTATCTATAAAAGGCAGGATGTGTGTGTGTGCGTGTATGTGTGTATGTGTGTGTGTGTGTGTTTGTGTATGTGTGTGTGTAACGAGTGCACGGCCGCAATTTTCGACGGATTTGCACCAAAATTTACATGCACATGCTGCAGGTTAGTCAGAAGGCCAAGACAGACTTTGCATTTCCCAACTCAAATCGGTAGTGGAAATAATCGATTTTTTCATGCTTCTACGGTAGTTTCATGTTTTTTGCGGCCATTTTCTACTGGCCAGAGTGAGAGACTATAGCTGGCTGCCACGAATAGGCAGGAAGATTCTATTGGCCAGCGTGAGAGCCAACAGCTGACTGACACGAATGTTAACTAGCATGCTAGCATGCAAAATAAAATCGATAGCTGCATTCGTCACAGGTGGGAAAAATTTTAATCTGCATGGCACTTTACTCCAATTGGCTCATTCACTTGCTTAAATTCAATGTTGATTCTGATTCTGCAGAACTAGTTTAGGTGTGAAAAAGTATTTGTTGTTCACATTCTTTTTTCATTCGGTTTTTCCAGTTACGAGTCCTTTTTTAAAGCTGATCGTTTTGTGTTCATTTTCTTTAGTTCTTTTTTCATAACAGATTTAATGTTTAGTATAGAGCTTAGAAAAAATTCGCAGTGCGAGATAGGCAAGAAGTAAGGCATGTAGCAACAACAGCACGGCAAAGGGCACTCCTTTAAAGGCAAGGAAGGGCAAAAATATTTGAAGTCAAGTGATAGCGATTGCTGTATGAGTCGTACGATTTTTTAATCAAGCACGGGCAACGCCGGGCCATGCTGCTAGTAAATCAATAAAGTTAATGTAATTAACAGCAAACTCACTTCAATAACAGTTTACCAAGGCATTAACTCACTGACCACTCGCTAAACGACACGATCCTTGTTTTTATTCATTGTACAATGGATTAGATGTTCGGTCTATATTGAAGTGAGTTCGCTATTAATTACATTAACTTTATTGATTTATTCTTTGAATGATCATTTTACAATATTGATTAAGCTGCATTAGTTAATATATATATATATATATATATATATATATATATATATATATATATATATATAGTTAAACCTAGAGAGCCAGACAAACCTACCAAGGTTACACCTAAGCGGATCGTGAGAGAAGGCTGTACGATTGTTTTCGACAGGCGTTCATGTTCTTGGCTCTTTCTTTTTTTTATACCTTTTTTCCTTCGTTATTGATTTGATCATTTGCAAATCAAGAAACCGAAGGTTTTCCGAAACGAGTGTAGTTACTTATATTTATAAGATTACTACTAATAATAATATATATAAGCATATATATATATATATATATATATAGATAGATAGATAGATAGATAGATAGATAGATAGATAGATATAAATATATATCGGGTGTAACAGAAAAATTGTCCAAATGGCTTTACAATATAATTGTCTATCCCACAAAATCTTTAATATCTAAAAAGAAACACGAAACTAATTGAGTTTCTTTTTTTCCAGGTTTTCCGATAAGGCGTTTTTGTCGCAAGAATCACTGAAAAAACCGTTAACAGGATAAAAATTCGTTTTGTGTCATCCTCACTATGTCTTCCTAACTGAGAAATAGTGAGAGGAAAAAGATCATTCAGGTCTTCAGTAATAGTACCAAAATTAATACTCTGCCTTACATCTTCAAAGTCCATTCAGTAATCATCAAGAGAACGGTGAATAAGCTTAAAAAAGATGGAAGAGTAGAGATGAAAACTGGATCCGAAGGTTACAACAGGGAGAGGAATCATCATTTCAACTTAGAGATAAACAGATCAATTAGAAAACATCCAACTCAATCCATAAGACGTTTGTCGCGTGAGAGAGAAGTTTCAGCTATGACACTTCAATGATTAGTGTGGGATACATCGCTGTCCCCACTTTCAATTTGACGCACGCGCGACATTTTCACCCCTTCCTCTCACTTTCGGCCGGTTATAGTAGTAAACCGTAGTTCTTAGCCGAAGATGAGGAAGAATTTATTTTTCGCGCGCTTTTGCGCTGACGTCACGGCAAATTGGCTTTTTCAAATTAGTCGCCCCGTGGTCGTCTGACCATCGGCACGGGCTGGCTCACTTGTCTCTCGCCGGTAACCCCATATATGCCGACAGAGACATTTTATTCGGCAAACCTTGCCTAGACCTCATGGCTCATCGCTATATCTTAACACATACGACACGGTCGTCACTTTGCTATGACAGATTTTTTTGTCCCGAGGCTAACATCTTTATAGAGCTGCCAACTTCCAGGAACTTTCAAAAACTTCCAACCTGATGAACAAAGCATTTTTCACATTCATCGAACTCATACTTTCTGAATCTGTTACTTTAAAAAGAATTACATACACTCACAATTATAAACTCTCACAGTGAGTATTGTTCCTTGCCGTATCTTTATAATTCATTAATAATTGACTGTTTTGAACCTTTCTTCGTGAGAAACTTTTTCCCGCCATAGCCATCTTGGATTTAAATTTTGGCGCAGAATTTTATCTTGTCAACTACCATATTTCCAGTATCTTACTGAAGGTCTTCACTCAAGAAAATTAAATTTCATTCTCTACAACATTTCCAGTAATCTCACTGAAGACAATTTACTAATCTACTTGGCCTCTTCTTCAACTACATTTCCAGTACATTTACTGAAGGTCTTCACTGAAGACATACTACTTGTTAAACTCTAATAAAATCTATGTTTGTTCTTAACCTTTTGTTGTTTTGCCTGTCTACTTCTTTTCACTTTGTACGTTTGTACGGTGGAAAGAGCACGTCTTTATATTTCCTTTTTTTTTTACTTTGTTTGTGGATTCGGTAGTAGTGTGTATTCTCTGGCACAAGGCCTTATTTTCGTAAGCCAAATCTGCACCGCTATCGGGTCCACAACATTAGTTAAAAAGAGACTTGAAAATTAAATCGTACGTGAAGCACCTTGTTACTCTAGGACAGAAAGAAGATTAAAGAGGGCGAGGTCTACCTTTAATAAGTTGAAAAACGATATGGGATATATATATATATATATATATATATATATGAACTTTATTTCAATACTTCATGAGCCTCGGATCGTTAGCTATGATTAATTAATGAACATGTCATTTTCGATTATGATCGATTTCATCACGATTCTTCTGTTAAGCTTTGAGAGTAATTATACATTCTTATTGCTCAAAGTAGAGAACAATAGTGTTATAAAGCATTTCATATCATTTAATCAGCAATTGGACAATTTTACTGTCATACGATTTGGATAATTTTGATGTTACACCCGGTATATACATATAGATACCATTTTATATATACATGTATGTATTTATGAAAAAAAATCCATTGAAGCTTATTGTTATGGTCCAAGTTCCTTGTACCACGGTGATAGTCCAAGGTAGAATCAATGAAGAATAACTCAAACACAGGTACGGAATAACACAGATATATTACAAACAGAAATATGTACAAAGAAGTAGAAGTGTTAGTAATAACAATCAGGTTAGGTTAGAGAGAACTATGTTGTCTCGACAAGTATCACTATTCCAATGTCTTACAGTAATCGTCTGACGCGACTCTCTCTCTCTCTCTCTCTCTCTCTCTCTCTCTGACTGACTCTGAACAGTATTTACTGTCCCCTGAACGAGGGATAGATGTGGCACAAGGCCGAGTTTACCGTGGGTATTCCCGAGCCCGTAGGCTCGGCCAAAAAATGCCCGTAGAACCCGTATAAACGCGATCGGGTTTGTCAACCTCCCCGAACGAGGCTCTGTCCTTCGGTGGAACCGCGTCCGGGTTCCTCTGTGCCCAGAGGCAGAGAGTTCGACCGTCTAGCCGAGTCGTCCAAAAACGACTGACTCTGAACAGTATTTACTGTCACACCTACGAGGGATAGATGTGGCACAAGGCCGAGTTTACCGTGGGTATTCCCGAGCCCGTAGGCTCGGCCAAAAAATGCCCGTAGAACCCGTATAAACGGGATCGGGTTGGTCAACCTCCCCGAACAAGGCTCTGCCCTTCGGCGGAACCTCGTCCGGGTTCCTCTCTGCCCAGAGTCGTCCAAAAACGACTGACTCTGAATTTACTGTCCTCCGCACGAGGGATAGATGTGGCACAAGGCCGAGTTTACCGTTGGTATTCCCGAGCACGTGGGGTCGGCCAAAGAATGCCCGTAGAACCCGTAAAAACGGGATCGGGTTGGTCAATTTCCCCGGACGAAGAGAGTTCGACCGTCTAGCCGAGTCGTCTAAAAAGGACTGACTCTGAACTGCTGCTTCCTCTTGAGGCGCAGTATTTATGATGTCTGGTATAGTCCATTATTATTATGGATAAGTTCCCATAACACTTATTTTATTGAAATTTACCGACAAAGTTTTTTTTTTGTTTATTTTTTGTCGAGTTTGTAATAAATTTGTCATCCATCCGGATCCAATTTACGCTGAAACTCTCTAATGTCCATGATGTTTTTTTCTTTCAAAAATATTTTGCTAACACTAGTCATTAAAAAGAACATTAATTTTGTTAGTCAGTCTTTATTAACCTCATCCTGTCATTTTAAGAACGCTTTAATTCTAATTAAAACAGACATTTGCCGAATACAAGTGACATAATTTATAGAATTGTTTGTAACTATACATAAGCAATATAGATTTGTTTTCTTTTAAGCATTAATCACTTTTAAGAACAAAGATATTATTTCTTTAATTTTTTAACACTTTTTTAAAATTCCTTACGCTACAGTGTAATATTTTGTTTTAATGTAGGTAATGTTTATTTTATATAATACCTTCAATTATTTTAGGTGTTTCTTTTAACAGTATGTCCTTTATTTAGATTACGGTTTTGTGTTGTGCTTATTCATGCGTTTAAAGAATTTTGGCAATTCTTCATAAATGTCAAGTTAGCCAACGAGAGAGTGTGCTGTTTGTGTGACCAGTATTATAAAATTTAGTAAGCTTTTGGAAAGTGGATTGAGCCGATAACATTTCGTCACTAGTAGAAAACCAAACGGTAAACATACTGCTATATATGATAGAACATGAATTCTTAGAAAAACATTTAATATAAAACAATACCACGTGAAATTATTTCGATGGATGTGTGAAACATCTGGTCAGATGTAACTTGACAGATAGACTGGTCATAATGTTTTGAATCCTAGAATTGGATACTTGTTACTGATCTTTTAATTTCCTGATATTTCCTTTACATTGTGGTTCTTATTTTTTTTTATATGAGTTTAGTTGTCATCGTATAATTGATGGGCTGCAGTAAACGGTAAACGTGCCAAGTACATCGGCCCAACTATGATTCCAGTGTTTAGCTCATTAATTCGACTTACTGGTTTCTCATTAAGGAAGCCACCGATACTCAATCTATCATACGACGTCGGTGTGAAAATGCTAATCCCAAGGAAACGTGAATCGTTAAAAAAAGAAGAAAAAAAAGAGAGATGAGTTTGAATAAGGGAGATCAGCTAAATATCTGGAGAGTTGTCTAAAAAGACAACAGAATTATGTTAAAGAGGAAATCTGTAAAGTTTCTTCAGAGATAAACTCTGAAATTAGATTCTATAAATTTGACATTAATCAGTTATCTTTCGAGACATATTAACTTTATTGAACCTAAGGTTATAATCCTACAATTTTTCAATCGTTTCATTCATCATACTTCTTCAGGTGTTCAACATGAATGCAACGAGTGTTTTTTCCTCGTGTTTTTTTCCTTTCTTTATATTAAAGCTGTAAGTTTAAATAGGAGTGTAGACTGAATTCTCTACCTTGGGTGGAATGCCATCTAGAAGAATTTAAACGCTGGGTTCCAGTTCTGCCTGTTACTACAGCCATAATATCTGTTCAGTATTACAAAGACGCGTTTCTGCGGTATTTTAAACTAAATGTAAGTAATATGTTTCAATTCAGATTAACTAAACATTAAATCTGTTAAATTTCCAAATAACTTTTCAGAATAGCATATTTTATTTCTAAAAGATTTTTAGCAAACAGAATTGTGTTGTGTTAACAGATTTGTCAATATGGACGATTTTGTCGATTTTACTGACAATCAGAAATAAATGATTCCAATCAATCTTAGTTCAATTTGAAATACAGCAAATTACTTTGCTTATTGGAAATACTAAATTTAATGTATTAGCTTGGAATTAAAACTAAAAGAAGGGGCATTTTAAAAATGCATTTTAAATGTTAGGTATTTTATTTTATAGATGCATATGAGGAAATGGAACTAATGTCTTTGGTTTAATAACAAAAATAAATTCGAAGGCTTTAGCTTCCATTTCTGAAACATGGTTATCACTGTGTAGCGAAAAACCCATATTTTAAATCAATTAATTTATAATATATATATATATGTATGTATGTACAATGTTATTCTAGTTTGTATGAAACAAAGTTCCATGTTGTGTATCATGGAACATATTAAGCACCAATGATCGAATGGAACCATTTTTAATCCACGCATGCGCATTGCTCATTCATATTGTTGGCGTTTTTATTCGATTATGTCACATACAATCCTCGATTAATCTGGAAATAAATAAAATAGAAGGTTCAACGTTGCCCTACTCAAATAACTGGGTGCAGGTCGAGATTATTTTCTTTACTAAACCAACATCCACGTTGCAATAGAAAATTGAATTCATATATTCTCTGTTGTGAATTGCTAGTCCTGGGAATGTTTTCATCTTTCCTTTCCGATTAACTCTTTGTAAAATTGAGTTTTTAATGCTAATCGCAAATGACATAATACTCAGTATTTCCAGGAAGACTATTCTGTATTCAAATATCTGCTACTGATACTGGGATATCACATCCTGCCATTTCTATTTAGCTGAAAGCAAGTGTATAAATGGTTGGCATTTCATTATCGTCACTGTTGCACGATTTGGTGAGCTAAATCGAACTTCTTGGGTGAGATGTTGTGTAAAACGTATTTTTTTGTTACGTTCTCAGGAAACAAACCATGTCTATTCTAAACCGAGAATTGTTCACAAAATGATTTATATTTCGTTTTTCAATCTGTTGTTCACGTTTGAATCTCTTATCCAGAGACGAATATCTTGTATACATTCGAATCTATTACTTATTTCTGAATCTTTTGCTTAAGTTCGAATCCGTTGGTCTCTCCCTGTCTCTGTCTCTCTGTCTCTCTCTGTCTGTCTGTCTCTCTCTCTCTCTCTCTATATATATATATATATATATATATATATATATTCCTTTTTTCAGCGATTTTCCTCTTATTTCTCTCCCTCTCTCTCTCTCTCTCTCTCTCTCTCTCTCTCTCGCTCGCTGTTATTAATCACTTAACTTCCTTTTTTTCTCCACATGTAAATTCTACGTTACCTTTTATGGGAAACTTTCCAATGTCGTAAGTGGAATATATCCTTCGTTAACTGCATTTCGGAATAAAATATTTTAGTAGCATCGTGATTTCCCACCTGATGAAACGTTAGGAAAAGTTTTTTTTAATGTTTTGTAGTGGGTTGTTATATTCTAATGTAATACTGCATAATATATATATATATATATATATATATATATATATATATATATATATATATATATATATATATATATATCCCGTCACTTCGAAGTATGAAGGTACAATAGCATACCTCTTCCTTTAACCAGCCGGAATAAAGGAGGAGCATTTACAGATGGGAACAGAAGGGATAACCCGAAGATTGTCACGGTGTCTACCTTGCGTCAAAGATTCAGAAGATCCACCGTCGACACAACATAAGTTCAATATTCAGAAACAGTTCCAGAAAACTCATTTCCAAGCAATGTCTAACACGGGAGAGAGAATGATCAAGAATTACATGGCCTCGGTGTTGCGTTCCGAGTCATCGCTGGATCGCAACGCTAGAGCATAGATGGTATTAAAGAAAATACTTTTTTTTTCTTATTCGTTTTTATTAGAGGAGAGGGACAGACTTGGCAGCTTGGATTCTAAGAGGCAGCGGGAGGAATGACTTCAAGGGAACTCATGTCGCTCGTTGGGTTAGAGTGCATCCGTTTGTGGTATTAATCTGTCTCTCGAACCTTGGTGTGGGAAGTGTATCGATGCTTTAAAATTCAGTCGCCTTTCTTTTGAATTCGCGCCGTTTTAGTCTTGTATTCACAAACCAGACAAAGGCAATCCCTCAAATTCTAAATTTCCCAGCATCCCTCTGCCGTGCTCATGTGTAGTACTACCAACATGGAGGACGAAACACGTCACAAGTAAACTTTTTCATACAATTTCCCCAATATTGTTCTTTATATAAAAAAAAATCGTTATCTCATATATATATATATATATATATATATATATATATATATATATATATATTCTTGTGGATTCCGGGATGAAATCCGGTACCAATAATAACAAACGCCAAGAATGAATATAGGAAAATAAATGTATTAACGTAATAATACAAACTGGTAATACAGGTTAGTAGTTCCAGGAATGCGGGTTAGTAGGAAAAAAATATAGTCTTTGGTATCGACGTATCGCTGTATGAATTCTTACTGAGTCACTGTGATTCTTGCCGCTACGTTCGTACGTTCATTGTTCGTTCGTTAGTTCGCTCGTTAGCTCGTTGTTCTCTCGGGTATTCACTAGCAGTAGTATACGTATACCTTGAGTAAGTCCATTTGTGAAAAAAGGGGAGGACCCCTCAACATATATATATATATATATATATATATATATATATATATATATATATATATATAGTTAAAACGAAAGATGATGCATGTGTGCTTATTAAAATATGTGGATTTAATAAGTCGGTTAATGAAATTTGAGGAATTAAACGACAACTAAATGATAAAAATATTGTCAATAAGACTGGTGATATTTCTTATATGTTTGTAGGCTTTTTGACTCAACCGAAGCTCGCAGAGAAATATTTTAATGTCGGAATTTTCGGACGCGCCTGTGTACATGTTCAACGAGACGAGAAAAAGCAATCAAGTGGTTCTCACTCTTCCGGGCAATGCTGTTATTGCTGTTCTTTTTTTCTTTGTGTGTTGTATTCGTGTGAACAATTCAAATTTGACATAGTAATTTGTAAACATTAATGTATGGAGAGTTTGTAGAAAGCTCTCCGTGGAAACTGTATTCTCTGAGTAAACCCAAATGTACGTTTAATCCTTTAATCCTACCTTGAAAATGTACTTTAACTCCGATTTACATCTTTCTTGTTGGCTCTTAAATGAAAATGCTAAAATAACGCATCTGATGTTATCTATGCTATGGAACAGTTGGGTTCAGCGACATGAGAATTGTTTTTGTCCACTTTTATGGTTTTTTAAGGCTATTGAATTGAAGACGGAATTCCGTGTTTGTTTTTCCAAACTAATTCCATTCTATGACAAAAAAAAATAAATATATAAGATTTCAAATCTCCCAAGTCAAAGCTGGTCATTCGAATATTTTATCGGTGTCGGGGGTGTGAAAAGGCTATCAGTGATGACATATTTAAACACTTGGCATCGGTGTTTATTGCAGGTGATGTTTACTTGGTGAGGTGGTGACTTATGTGTGCCAGAAAATGTTATGAACTTGTGTACGTTGGGTGGGTAGCTGACATCTAGCGTGGAGTAGGTCTCGCTAAATATCTGTCTAATTGTTTAATCGAGTTTTAAATACTGGAAATCTTTTATTAAGTTATGGGAAAGCTTGTGAATGAAACCCTGATTTTAAAATATTACTCTTCGTGCATCACTTTAGTCAAAATGGGCTACTAATTTATAATAAATATCATCAATATTGTTATTATTATTTTTTACTCAAACTTTATTAACCGGCCACAGATATATATATATATATATATATATATATATATATATATATATATATATATATATATATCAGTCGGGTTTCGATCCTAGCTAGAGGCAACCGGACGTCTAGCCACACTGATGAGCTGTGAAACAGCGAAACAGTCTGTCTGTGGATGACAAATATATATATATATATATATATATATATATATATATATATATATACATATACATATATATATACATATACATATACATATATATATATATACATATACATATATATATATATATATATATATATATATATATATATATATATATATATATATATATATTAACTGATGTAAAATATGGCTTCTTCGCTACACAGGAATTATCATGTTTCAAAAACCGAAGCTAAAAACTTCAAATTTAATTATATAATTAAATTAAAAGCAGTAGTTCTGTTTCATCTTCAAGCGAATTTTGGGATAACTTATTGTTAAATTTATATATATAGATATAGTAATATTACCCAAGAGGTATATGAACGCTTTAAAATCCCTGTCTACAGTGATATTACTATATCTCCTTCGGATAAAGGTGGAGGTGTCGTAGTCATGGACACCGATGCGTACAACCAGAAAATGTTGGACTTGCTCAATTACAGAGACACTTATGAACAGATCTCTCCTCTACAGGTTTCTAAAAATCTTAAAGAATTTAATAAGTCCTATAAGAGTCTGATTCGTAATGAAGATAAGATTTGGCTTTCCCTTATTAATTACCACCCCACCATCCCTAAAATCTATGGGCTACTCGAAACCCATAAACCTAAGGCCCATTATTTCGGGCATAGGCTCAGCCCCTCATAACATTGCTAGGTTTCTAACTAAATTTCTCACCCCAATTCTGGGCACCATAAGTGACGCACATGTAAAGAATTCATGCGCTCTTCTCAATAAGTTAAGCAATATTGACATAAGAAACAAATCCCTAGCCAGCTTAGACGTTAAATCCCTATTCACTAATGTACCTGTGGATAAATGCATTAAACGGTTAGAGAACCACCCTAAGAAAACTGATTTTAAGCTACCTATCCCCATCTCAAAATGCATCAAATTATGTACCCTATGCACATCTCATTGTTACTTCCAGTATAACGATATCTATTACAAACAATAATTTTGCTTACTAATGGGTAGTCCTCTCTCTGGATTCCTAACATGCATATTTCTAGAATTTCTTGAGTCTGGACCTTTCAAATATATAATCCCTGATGATACACATTACTTCCGTTACATCGATGACATTTTATTCATTTACCCACAGAAACATAAATTAAAACAAAATCACTGATAGATTAAATAGAGTAGAACCTACTATAAAATTTACCCATGAACTTGAATCGAATAATTCTCTACCTTTTCTAGACATACTACTTACTAGAAATAATAACAAATTAGCATTCAAAGTATATCGTAAACCCACATGCAAAAACGACTATTTACACTTTTACTCTCACAATGATACTAGGACTAAGAGAGGTGTTATTATTGGATTTTACTTGAGAGCTCTTCGAATCTGTTCAGCAAAATCTTTAGATGACGAATTTAGTTATATCGAGGATACATTCCCAAGCCTTTCGTATCCGAGACAATTAATACTCGGCGCTAAGCATAAAGCCTTGAAAATTCACTAAGTTCGTTCATCAGTGCAAAATGACACCCCGACTACTACTACTACATCTACGGCAGGGAGAGGCACACTTTCAGCTGCCCCTGATAATCCTATTGGCCGCATCTTTCTACCGAATAACCCTCTAACCAAACACATCTCCAACAATCTAAACGCGCTAAAAATTAAAACTACTACATTACCCACTAAAACTATTCGCAGTATATTAAATAATACCAGCAGACAGCATATTACATCCGATGCTTGCGTCTATCAGGTACCGTGCAGAGACTGCAACTTGAGTTATGTAGGCGAAACAGGGAGGTCCATAAAATCTCTCATTTCCGAACATAAACGAGATATTCGCCTCGGTAATTTAAGTAGTGCTTTGTTTTTACACATAGCCAAATCTGATCACAATTTTGATTTTGATTTTAAAATATATCCACAATAAAAAACTTAGGCAGATTTATGAGGCTGGCATGATATCCACTTCACGTACAATAAACACCAGACAGGGCTTCTTTAATATATCAACATTCCTAGCAAGATTAATGCTTGACAAACGTACCGATAAGCTATAGTTTTAAATAGGTCACCCCCCTTTCCACTTAGGATAAAATCTCTTCCCTGGGAGCAGGTTTTCGCAGCGCCGCCCACGCGGCGCCAGCGTATCCGAATTCAAGAAAGAATACTCTGACTTTAGAATTTCAGTTTTTCTGTTTCTGACTAGTCCTGCATATATCGTCTCTTCATTTAACTTAAATTTAATATAAATATGTCTCCATTAACCATGTCCTGAAGAAGGTCTATTAGACCGAAACGTATCCGGATTTTGCTTTGTCTTTTCAACATTTTCATCATACCGTCGGATCTACATCTTCATATTTGCTTACACACACACACACACATATATATATATATATATATATATATATATATATATATATATATATATATATATATATATAAACCAAAAACTTTCGCAGTCTCTCTCTTCTTTTTAATATATACACTTTTCTCTCGCTTGAACAACTATAACCTCTTTATGCACGATGGAGTAATGGATAGCGGCTTCTTCCTCCATCTATGGGTAAAATAGCAGGACAGACTGGGTTCTATAGACTTGGGTGGGGAACGGTCTAGAAGGATAACTTCGAATACAAAACATGCGCAGTGTCGTTTGGGGACATTGTGGCATACTGTTACTAGTTATCTGTATTCAGTGGTTCTTAACTTCGGTTCGATCGAACCCCAGGGGATCGGTCAGTCCTCCTCAGGTGTTCGGCAGAGGTCAAGACACATACATATGCTAGTAATCGGGTATTTGGAAAGAAAAAATAATTTTTTTTTGTTATCTCCACTCTTCAGTGGCCGTATTAAGCATTAGTGTATTCGTGATATACTAATGCATTAACACAAGACGAGAATAGCTGAATGAAATGGATACTAGATGTGCACTGTGCTGTAAAATATATTTATATACAGATATGTAAGAAGAAAATGTGGATATATGCATATACCTGTCTCTATTTATTCCAATACAGAGAAACATGGGAATAATATATGTAAGATGAAATGACGAAAATCGAGTGTGCCTTACTTTTAATATTTCCCGGAGGAAAAAGAATGCCATTACCTGTTTAAACCAAGTGACCAAGCTATCATGTTTACATTCTTTGCTGTCTACACAGCAAGACGTGCTAATCGCCTTAGGAGCTGTTTGTCATCGCGGGATGTTGACACTCCCTGGCCGTCAATTGACTCTTATAAATTCTTACTACAAACTGGAGATAATCGTCATCTCCATCCCTACACTAGTATTAAGATCCAACTCCTGTATCGTGAAATGGAATGATTTTTATTTCTTTTTTAATGAGCTAATATATATTGAAATGTTTACGATTTATTTAAAGGAATTCTTCTCATTAAGTCGTTCTCTAGTTGACGACATTAACAATGAATTTCTTTAGAAATTCAATTGAAGAAACGAACGAAATTCGTTTACGAAATTCGTTTACGAAATTCGTTTACGAAATTTTAGGCAAACTAGTGAATTCTGAGCATCATTTTCCTCTTCTTTGAAGCAGAAGATATACTTCCACCTTTTTAATAGAATTTTATACTCTTCCCTTAATTTATTTACAACTTGACATGTTTGTTTTATTGGAACTAACACATGCCCAACGGGCTTTCGTAACGGTTTCATGAGTAGAAAAGTATTAGAACATTCATTTCTACTCAAAAGAACGTTACGACAAACATTTGAGTTTTTAAGGTATTGTCACATTATTTGAAGTATTACAAATACTTCTCACTATCTCAAAAGAATAATAATGATAAGTTGCAGATGTTACAGCGGAAATATTCAGGTTATTACGCAGCAGAACCTCTATTCATGCTCAATCTATATAATAAAAAATCTCTTAAATTACAGCGTATAAATTTCACCAATACACCCTTTTATTTCTTGATTATTACAATAGTTTCTTTTTTTTAATAGAAACATTTAATTATTTCCATATATATATACTAGAGTCGTTATCTTTGTTGTTATTATCAATGATAATGAAAACAAAGGTGTATATTCGGCATTTAAATAATGATATCTCCTCATCTTTCCGAGATGAGGAGATATCATTATTTAAATGCCGAATATACACCTTTGTTTTCATTATCATTGATAATTCAGACAGAAAAAAAGTATTTCATTTTTTTATCACGTTGTTTCAGATGATGAAAAATGGATTTTACAGTGCCAACGCGAAACCAAAGAGCGCATCCAGCATTGCGTCTCATGGAATATAAAAAGCTGTTGTCGTTTAAGAGCTGTTTTTGATCATGAAAAACCATCACGGCAGATGTTTATTGCCAGTAAACGAAGCATCCCGTCGGATGTGCCCTGGATTTGTAAACAGAGAAAGTTTTATTATCCAGACTGATACAGTCTGACCAAGGCATACTCTGCACCCCCACAAAAAATAAGAACATTAGAATATGAGAATACAATTAGCACTTATAGACGGCCACTGGTTTCGGTCACAGAGTATTTTATAAGTGGCAGAACACACTGAAACCAAAAAGTGGTCGAAAATTGGTTTACTGTCACAAGTCTTACTAATTAACCCATAGCTGGGAGGAGAAGAGCTGAATTCATACTTTTCCCAAGGGTATTTGCGCGTAAGTTAATATAACTATCCCAATGGGAATTGAAACTCGATTCTCCGATTAAAAATCCCGAGCCATTATCCATTTATCATCATCTTCATCATCATCATCATCATCAACAACAACAATCTTTGACCTCCCTGTGGTTAGTCGGAACTCCATAGATAACCCCTTTCCTCATTGTTCGGTCCTGCATTTTGGTTCCCAGTTCCCTAACCCTGAGTCCCAAGCAATGGTTTCTCGGAAAATCAATTTTCGTGACAAGACACGTCCAGGAGGAAGTTATTATCAATTATATTATCCATTACACTACACGCAGATCAACGCTTACAACACCTGGCATTCCCAAGCGGTCACCCATCTAGGTACTGACCAGCCTTGACGTTGCTTAACTTTAGTGATTGTACGGGAACCGTTGAAGACTTCAGTGAGAAGTGAGGAAAGGGACAATAAAGAAACAGAATTCAGGAAGACAGAAGATGGCGATTGACGCCTCAGTTAAATTTTTTGAAGTCTTTAGGCAAGCAAGAAATCGGAACGGATTTCCACAGACGAGAAGTTCGAGAAAAGAAACTATCAAAATAGAACTAACGATTGCATCGGGCTAGTTCAACACTAAAAAGAGTGAGACCGAATTGCCAATCTAGTAGCACACTTAAGGAGAACAGCTCATCAGAACAATTGCCATGAAAGCCAGAGGCAGAGAAAGTGACTGAAGTCGAGATTCCATGTTAGGATAGATTGCATTACAGACACTTCTGAGGAATTATGTCAAGAATTTTGAGATATATAGTAGAAGCATCAGACCAGATATGGTGGTAGTATTCAATGAAGTATTCGTTTAAAATGAAGGTGACAATTTAACATTGATTTTTTTTGTATCTCTTTTAATAAAACAGGAGAACATTCCGATGGCATTCATATGTCGGTTATTCCACTGGAGTTCTGCGACACCTGGGTTTAGACTCATACAATAATGTTTTACTTTTTTTTACATGAATTGCTAAAATGTGTAAAAGCCGGCGGGTTAAAGTCAGTCTATTGTTAGATCTGGAATCAGATTTAATGAAAGTTTTGTGACATTTTTTTCAAGATGCTTCCGGTTGTGAGGCCAAAATATTGACGTCACAGTTGCATCCTGCAGACACGCTAATCAAAGATCCTTTCAGCTTCCATTTAATTTCTTCATGTAACTTGACAAATTAGTTTTAGTTTGCAATCTCTCAAATATATAGCTTATTATCTGAAAAATACATCTGTACACAAAATACTTAAACATGTTTTGCTGTTCGAATCAGCTTGTTCATCTTGTTTACTATGCTCACCGTTCAGCCATTGTACAAACAGACCTTCTTCCGATGCGATACTTCTTACTCGGTAACCTTCTCAAAATGTTGAACCGAACTCTTTACACGGGTAAATTGTTCTCATTCCAATTTTCATGCTGTCGGTATACATCGAATCATTTAATAGGAGCGAATGTGCAAAAGATATTTCACTGCTAATTTCGTTTTCCCCGGAAACCGGAAGATGGACCGAACGGTAGAAAAATTAAAATTAAAAAAAAGCTTCCGTTAGTCTTCAACCAAACATCCATAACACACACATACACTCATACACACATACATACATACATGAAGTGTGCGTTCGATGGCGGAAATAAAAAAAAAATTAAAGTTCTTAAATCATTAGACTTTCACCTCGGAGCATGATTATTACCAAAGTTTATTTTTACATCTCATCCTGCCTTACACAGCACTCACATACAGACATAAACACAGACGGACACACACACACACACAAACACATACACACACACACACACACACACATATATATATATATATATATATATATATATATATATATATATATATATATATATATATATATATATATATGATACGATAAAGAACAAGTATGAAAATAGATCTTAATCTAGCGTTTCCTTTATTAAAGCTTCGTCAGAGACGCAGATGAGTGGTATGTTGGATTTGGCTATTTCTTATTGGTTAGATTCATATCTACACTTGGCATACATACATACATATATATATATATATATATATATATATATATATATATATATATATGCATACATGCAACTTTGTTGCACATGACGTCATGTCAGACCATTTCAAACGTTTACTGTCCGAATGAATACCAATGGTGTTAAAACTACCGCAAAAACACCACATCATTCCTTGATAATAACTGGAAAGTCGAAAGTGCTTGAAGAAAAAAAAATGTGAATTTTGAGGAGTTTATCGCGTGCATCGAACGTAATACTGAACATCTTATTTGGCAAAGTATAATATAAAATTAAATAAACACCTTGTCGGTTCTATTTAATCAAACTTGTTTGATTGACTGCTTTCTGTTCAAATATACCTTACACACACACACACACACACACACGCACACACACACACACACATATATATATATATATATATATATATATATATATATATATATAATATATTTATAATTTATATATATAAAATATATTGCAGGAAACTCCGAGTCGTGCTATCGATGAGGGATAATATGTATATTTATAATGTATATCTATCAATCAATCTATCTATATATATATATATATATATATATATATATATATATATATATATATATATATATATAAATGTAAAAGTGAACATAGAAGTCAACACTTAGAGACGACAGTCTGTTTCATGCTAGATACAATCGTCAGGCCATCAGAGAGCGTGAAAACAGACTGTGGACTCTAAGTGTTGACTTCTATGTTCACTTTTATATTTACACACGCTCTATCTCTGATATTGAGCACTTTATCCCATAAATATAGCACATCTAAGACTATAGTTCTTAATATATATATATATATATATATATATAATTCTAGTATATATATATGTAGTATATATATATAGTATATATATATATAGTATATATTTATATGTAGTATATATATGTAGTATATAGTATATATATATGTAGTATACATATATATATGTAGTATATATATATATGTAGTATATATATATAGTATATAAATATGTAGTATATATATAGTATATATATATATAGTATATATATATGTAGTATATATATGTAGTATATATATATATGTAGTATATATATATATATATATGTATATATATATATATATATACATATATATATATATATATATATTTGTGTATTTAGGCAGAAATCCTTCTTTCAAGCACATTTCATTAAAAACGACTGACAAGGTGCTTTTATTTAGTCTTTTATACAATTTCTCATGCTATCTAATAATGTTTTTCTTTTCGGATGATAAATTATATAAAAACTGTCCGAATGTTCTTTTTATCCGACGGCTTTCGGCTGTACATTTAGCCAGTTTCAAGGATCATATTTTAACAGTTTGTTATATATATATATATATATGACGCCCATTCAGTCGGGTTTCGATCCTAGCTAGAGCCAACCGGACGTCTAGCCAAACTGATGAGATGTAATACTGAGAAACACTCTGTCTGTGGATGACAATATATATATATATATATATATATATATATATATATATATATATATATATGTTTGTGTGTGTGAGCGCGTGGGTGTGTATATGTTCATTTTTCTATATGCCTACAAATATATTCTTATATTACCTTAATGTTTAGTCTCTTTTAGTTTAGATTATTTCTTGTTACGTGTCATGACAGCCTAATATGTGATGCCGAATCTGCGCCTTTTGTCTCCCCACAATAGAACCAGAGGAAATATGTTGGAGTAGAATTAGCGCCAAAATGTCCAGACAAATCCTATTCAGAATCGCCTATATTAATTTTAGTCCTCACCCACGTTTGGAACGTCTAAACTAATAATTGTCTAATTGCGTTCTCATTTATTGATTCATCTCTTGTTTGAGTTGAATATTAATGAGCCTTATCATATAAACTTGAGTCTGTTACGCATCAAAATTACAATTTTACCGATATTAGGCCTGCATATCACTGCCTTTATCGCTTTTATTCTCTCTTGCTTCGTCCGTTCCTGTGTGTTATCCACACTCGTCAATCTCGTCTTGTCACAGCTACGAAAGCATATACTATTATACCGAGCAGATTATCTCAGAACTACCGTTTGTAATCGCGTACAAGCCGAGATTTCAAGTAAAGCGCGGCCTCTGAATCATTTTGCATGAATTTTAATCCCTCAAAAAAGAAAAAAAAATTACCCGCAAATACATGATTTTTTAAATGACCTGTGTATAGTGCAATCACTTATTTCTTTTTGCGTAAAAAACCAAAAAACTGATTATAAACATTCACAATATACCCTAGTATATAAAATAGTCTTCTTAGGGCACCTCGAGGCGATTTAATACCAAGCTTGTCTTGCGAGAACAATTACGAATGAGTAGTAAGTTCGATCCTCACCGGGTGCCTCCTACTTTCGGCCTTGTGCCACATCTAAGCTATGCTTGGAAAATCCCAATTTAGGGCACCTCAAGGCGGTGTAATGCTTAGCAAGCTTATCTCGCTAGAACAATTCCGACTGAAAATGAGTTCGATCCTCACTGGATGCCTCCTACCTTCGGCCTTGTGCCACATCTAAGCTACATATAAAATACTATAAAATGGTCTTCGTGTAGAATGGTTCAGTCGTAAGTGTCGATCAGCCACGTAATGAAGATCACGGTTTCTAGTTTTACTGAACGCAGTTTCTGTGACTATAGTTTTGAAAATATAAAATGAGATATTGTTTCCACATTTCTCCAACGAGGCCTTATTATGGCGGTTTATTAAACGCAGCTTAGAGAAGAAACAAGGTCAAAGTTATTGACCACCCAGTGAGGATCGGACTCACTACTCAGTCGTAATTGATCTATCGAGACGGGTTTGCTAAACATTTCTCGTTTAACTTCCACTTGGCCTTGTTCTGTGTATTTTTCAGTGCGCCTATTGGTTTAAAGTGGGCTTAACGACAATACGATGCCAAAATTGCTCATGCCACCCTCAGCACATCCTCTTTGCAGAGGCGCCATTTAATGAACGCAGTCCCCTCCCGAAGGAGAGGTACGGCCTGAGGTGATGCCCTCGGGACTTGAGATGATTATGTCCTACTTTATTTGAAACATTGTTGATTTCTTTGTTATTTTAGCCACAGCGTTTCGGCGGATGTAACTCTCGGTCTTCGCCAGGTATCTGTTTTTTTTCTCAAGTGTATATCGATCTGGGTAACCTATAGAGGTAGAATAACACATTTCCGGTGACCGCTGTCGTATATTGCTGCTGATTTAGAATAAGGAAACGAACACTTATATATAGAAATATAGAAATATCTTCATTGTTTGAGTTGTAGAAAATAGATAGAGCGAGGGATGATCAAAGACGTTAGGATTGCACAGACAGGAATTGACGGAGACAAATCTTCGGTGAACTTCTAGACAACCTCTTTGTCCAGATCAAGAATCGGACCCGTTCTATAACATGTCACCCTCACAAATTCACGTGGCTATGCCATCATCCAGGATGTCAACTACGCAACTTCGTGTGGCCACACAACTTCCGACATGAGCCCATGCAATACTTCCGCTCAGGACACCTGTCCGCCCTGTTTATTTTATCCATCGGATGCATTTCCTTTTTATGCTATCAGCCATTCCGATTACCGCTCACATTCTGATGCAGCGGAAGTAAGATCAAAGGGCTTCCGTCAATCGATATACAAAAACTGATTCACATTATGAAATGGACAAAGTCCGACAATTATTTTAAAGACATTTTGTATGTTTAACATTGTTTTTATAGTTACAAATATTTAAGCAAATGGTCTGTTTATAATAAACAGTATTAAATAACATTTACCGGCCTGAATGTCCGAGAAATTTTCATAGAAAATATTCGTCCTCGAGAATTAGATAGATAGATAGATAGATAGATAATGAACAAAATAGGATCGATATATACATAGCTAATGATTATAATTAGATACATAGATTTTGATTATGTATAAGCTTTTATAGAAAATTATTTACATTTTTATAAAATGTATATAAATTGTCTTTATTCCCTTTCTGTACTAAATTACGACTTATTTTTGTAGTAAATTATTTATAGTTATTTTCATAATAATTTGATTATATTTCATTTTCATAGTAAATATTTGAAATGTAATTTTCATAACATACTTGCCTGGTTCAAACTGTTGATCACTGTAGTTGAAGAGCTGTCTCCCTGAAACTGCAACTCAGGTACACTCGTCAGATTTGCAGTATAAACCATTGCTGGGGGTGCTTTGTGGATGTTGAACGAACACAAATGTACTTGTACAGTCGTTTGCAAGGCGTACCCGGATACGAGCGGCCAGTCACTATATATATATATATATATATATATATATATGTGTGTGTGTGTGTGTGTGTGTGTGTGTGTGTGTGTGTGTGTGTGTGTGTGTGTGTGTGTGTGTCTAAAATAAAACGCTGAATGGAACACTACCGCGGACTAAGATTTCTTAATGTGTCACCGGAAGTAATGAGGGGGGAGAGGAGTGTGAAAAATTATTGTTTTTTACGTCATATGATATCGTCTTTTACGGAAAATTAATAATTAACCTCTTTTATGAAAAATATAATTTAAAAATAATTAATGTTCTCAAATTTTAACAACTTCAAATTTTATGGTTTATGTTTATCTTTTCAGTTATAAAGCTGCCATTCACTGGAGTAGAAAAGGCGTTTTGTTAGAGTATGCTCGAACGCTGTCGAATAAGATCGTGCAGTATGCATTTTAGAGAGAATTTGCTAAAAGTACACCAACTAGAATGCAAATTTGGACAAGGCAAGCAAAAGTTTGAGCAATCTTGGGATAGATATAAAAGAGAAACCGCAGAAAAATTGAGACTTTTTCTTTGGGTCGATGTTAAGGAAATGGTACGTGTCCTTCTTCCTACAACCCTCGAGAAAATCAAGCAGTGTCACTACTGGACTGGAGACTTTTACACAAGACTTGCTGTAGTATGTTTGGCAGGAGCTTGACAAACGACTTGACGTGAAAGTGTCATAGGCGGTGCTAATATTGAAAGCTTGGGAAATTATTCATGAAATGCACATTCCTTTGAAGTTCTCATTCAAATTTTGATGAGTAAATATTATTTTGTTCAACAATAAGCCTGTTTAATTTAATTTGGTAAATTATGTAGTTATTCAGATATTTAGATTTCTAATTCTTGGAAACACCATATATATATATATATATATATATATATATATATATATATAGTTTACGAAAAACTAGGTAATCCGTATGGGTAGACCCAACGGGGATAAAATACAGAGAGCTCAATGTAAATCAGAGCTAATAATTTAATTTAAGGTTCCATGTAATCAATTATAAATATTAATATAAGTAAATTATAAATAATAATATAAATAATTTATTACATGGAACCATAAAGTGGTCTGTTTTTATTTTTAGTTAATATATATATATATATATATATATATATATATATATATATATATACGGTGTTTCCAAAATTGATATGCACATATATATATATATATATATATATATATATATATATATATATATACATATATATATTTATACGGTGTTTCCAAAATTGATATGTATATATATATATATATATATATATATATATATATATGTGTGTGTGTGTGTGTGTATGTATGTATGTATGTACACACACACACACACACACACACACACACACACACATATATATATATATATATATATATATATATATATATATATATATATATCAGGACAAAGAAAGAGAGAGATGAATAAAATAGACAATCGGAAAATAGTACATAGTCCTTGCTGTTTCGTCACTCGACTTTATCAATGCAAGTGATGATAAACCAAAACCACATGTCGCGTACTTACATGCAATTCAAAAGTTTTTAAAAAATTAGTAGACGCTTCTGTGTAAGTCTCTTTTTGCATATTAGTAAATAAAAAGTTACTAATATCCAGAAAGCGGTTTACACAGGAACGTCTTTTAAAGTTTTTGAATTTTATGTATCTACACATCATTTCGCTTTTGTTGATCATCAATTGTCTTGATCAAGTAGAATGATGCTCCATTTTTCGATTGTCTATTTTATTCCGTTTGTCTTCTCAACAAATATATTCTGAGAACTTTAACACGCATGCACACACACACACATACACACACACACATACACACACACACATACACACACACACATAGTGTGCGATGGAGAAATGGTCGTCTGAATTACGCAAAAATGAAAATAACACGAGATGTCAGTGTTATTTTAACAAATATATTTACCGAAATTACACAAAATTATCTTGAAATACTAAAGAGTAAACTTGTTCAATAAAATCGCCATTAGCTTCAACCATGGCCTCCAGATGACTTCGAAATCTTCTGAAACTCTTTTGGACGGTCTCCTTGTTTAAGCTAGTGAATACTGCCATAACCCTTGCATTCAGTTCATCTTTGGTGCTATGAGGAATTTTGTTGATCTCTCGCTCAACTGCGCCCCACACATAATAATCAAAGAGGTGATGCTGTAAGCAAAAATTGTCTGTCAGGCATAA
>OZ038492.1:74192501-74220001 GCA_964036315.1 Acanthosepion esculentum | reverse complement strand
AGTCTTATCGAGGGTATTAACACCTAAGTGAATCTGAACTCGGCTCTAGGATTCCTCAATCCGAGCCGCTATCCATTACTCCACTGTGCCTCTTACTAATGAAGGTAATGAGGATAGTTTGCTTCTGTGTACATAGCATGGACGTTCTTAGCTGTTAAGGCATGAACTGACGAAACTAGGGAATTTATCTTGTCAGAAGATTTTCCAAGAAAATAGTAACAGAATAGAGATAGATTTGCGATGTTGTGTCTAAGGGAAAGAAATGGTAGCGTGTAAAATAATTCATCACCCACAAGGCTGTGAAAACTTTTCTTCTTTTTTTAACTCTATCGAGACTACAAAAAGGAGGATGAGTTAGCTCCAGCACAGATGTGGCAGCATTACACTATTTTTGGTCTTATCTGACCCTTGTAAAGATAGAGAATAGGTGAACTTATGTGCTTCCTCGGGTATTTTAGCGAATATTTTTCCAGTGACATTTTTCAGGAGGTTTAGCGATACGTCGTACGATGTGTATCAGAAAAGAGACCCTAAAAAATAAAATTATATCAAATCCAAATTAAAGTCTACAAGTCTTCAAAATTATCCCCCTCCAGTTTAGCACTTTCCCATCCTTCTCCACCATACCTCCATGCACACCTGGAAGGATACTACCGTGTTTCTCCACAGTTCCGTCATCACAGCCATTATCCCGTTGATGATGAACGCCGTGGTGGAGCAACCTCCCTACTCACACGATCTGTTTCCGTATGATTTTTTTTCCTTTTCCCTAACTTTATTTGAATTTACTTTTCTATGTATATTAGAAAAAAATAACAAACTGGAAAAGTATTTGTGACGCATTTCATCCGTTAGAATTTCATCGAACTGCGCTTTGTATATTAGATTTCTTTCATATATAATTCGAAGTTACAGTGTACGATTAGTAAACTGTCGCCATTTTATATTTTAATTTTTAATTTCTCGCATACTCGTTGTTTGGTTCTGTTTTTCGACTGCACATTATGGCAAGGTCGGTTGGCCACCGTCTGCGAGAAAAAAAGCACCATGATGCAATTCACTCCACCAGAAATTTGGAAACAGCATGCTGTACTGCTTTGAATTCGCGCTGTAAGCTCCAGTAAAAACATTTCCGGGTGTTTCAATATGAGAAAAGTGCAGAGGATTCGGAAAGAGTTGGATGAATCTAATGGTGGTCACGAAGGTCTTTAGAGTGATCATTCATGATGGCGACGTTATGTTTCCGTCCATCTTTCCACAGTGACTCAGACTCAACACAGTAGCCTGCATCAAGTGCCTTGAGGAGGTAGGGCGGCTGGTGGAAGGCCCTATGTCTGACAACATGACTCTGCACCTTGCCACTCAAGCAGGAGAACTCAGTCATAGCTTTCAGCCAATTTCTGCGACCACATGACATCTTACATCTGGCCACCTAACTCCCCAGATTGCAAGACCCTTGATTATTATATGTGGGGCGCAGCTGAGAGAGAGAGAGAAATATTTTTGTGTAATATTGCTAAATATATCTGTCAAAATGAGTTGTCAATATTATTTTCAATTTTTAGGCGACAATATATCCATAGTACTGTTTTCAGCTCAGACTTTATTATTCTTATACAATATATATATAATTAAGTAATTCATTGAGTCTGAAAGAAACCATAACAGAATGCAGAAAGCACTGGAGGGCCGTTTCATCCTTCATATTTCTATTATTTGGGACGCATCAGCAGTGCGCATCCACTACCGAGAATTGAAACCCTGACAGTTGAGTTATCAAGCAAACGTCACCGCGGGCCGAGGTGACGAAGAGGTAGCAAATCAGACTCAATATAGCGCCGCTCGCTCACATATTCCTTGGTGGAACTCAACTGAAATTCTCTGTAACCATAGGACTGTGCCCCGGGGAGCCACGACTACTATCACCAAGCCGCTCAAACTGAAGCATTAGAAGCCGGAAAAAGCAATGATATACATATGATAGAAATTGTTAGGAGGATTTGATAATTATCATTAAGTAATTCATTGAGTCTAGAACTCACTATCTATCTATCTATCTATATATATATATATATATATATATATATATATATACATATATATATATATATATATAAAAATTTATAACTTTATTTGTATTTTCAATAGAAATAATTTTAAAAAATGATTAGAATGAAGTAAATCTATATTTTTTAAGGTTTTATTGAAATTTTATTTAAGTTTCCACATGTCCTCCATCGTTAGCAATACAAATCGTAATACGATTTTGCAGTTCACGGAAAATATTTGCCAACTGATTTACAGTAATGCCTGAAATCACATTAGTTATTTTAGCTATACTTAAAACTGGGTACATTAAACTTCATAACATTTTTTACAGATTATTTCTATCGCAAATACAAATAAAGATATAATTTTTTTAAAGTGCACACGAACTTTATGGACACCCTGTATATATATATATATATATATATATATATATATATATATATATGTGTGTGTGTGTGTGTGTGTGTGTGTGTGTGTGTGTGTGTGTGTGTGTGTGTAATTTATTATATATGCGCAGTACTTATTGGACAGCGCTCAATATCAGTGATACAGCTAACATACTTCGTTGTCTGACAATCGCAAGGCCGTGAAACCCAGGGTTACAAACTCACATCGATACAACTAAGTATATTATATATATATATATATATATATATATATATATATATATATATATATATATATATATATATAAAATTAAAACAAATGATGGTCCGTGTGTGCTTCTTATAATATGTAGATTTAATAGGTTCAACAGATCTAGGACTATATCTCTTCGCAACTACGAAACCTTGCTCTTAAAGCTACATATTCCAAACAACACACTCTTTACAAATTATGTAATAACACAGTCTCGATTCCGCACAGTTCACTAGAAATCAACCACAACTCCGAGGTGTTTTATGCCCTACAAATCATCTACATTAAACTTCTGGAGAAATCCCTAAAAATAAAATAAATAATTTAATTAAAAATAATCAACGTGTCATCAACATACAGAAATCAGTTCTGACAAACATACCTTTGACTCCATCATCTGAATATCCATCCAACACACATAAGGCTTTATAAATTAACTGCGTCAACATATCCAACTAGAAACTATCAACTGAAGACCAATCAATACTATGCAATGATCTGGGGTTTTTTTGCCAGTCTCAAAAAATTAATCCCGTAGATTTATGTTACGATTATTCTCCGTAAAATTAAATTAAGGTAATACTTCTCTACAAACAGCAACAACCACCAATCTTCTATCGCCAACGCCGGAGCGCATATAGATTGCATGCGTTTAGCTATTTCTTTTTTTTAAAGGATTGTTGATTTGATTTTAAGTAAGAAACAACGATAGTGTGACTTTGTTGTATAGGCCTGCAGACAGCCGAGAAGACTAACGCGGTGACAAATCCGATACGACCAAATACGGAAAAACAACAGCAGTCATTAAAAATCAGTTTGAGCTGCATATGGTGCTGATATAATGTCACGAATTGTAGTGCACCTACATTAGTTGTAGACTGTTAAATTAGCTTGTTAACCATTACTTCAAGGTTAATTACTTTCTGATTATTAACACTTACTAAGCTGAGCTAAGATTGTAATAAACCCGAACATGCGGGATCAAAATCGAAATCACACCAGGAATAATGATATGGAAAACGAGCTTGTTCACTATTCATCCAGAACGAGGTGCCTTAATGATGCGCATTGAATTTAGGGCAGCTTGAGACCAAAGATGTCAGGCACCCACTGAGGATGGATCTACAGTGCTCAAGGAATAGCTTATTCTACGGAAAAGTACCCAATATATTTCTGTCTGATTTTCTCGAAATTCTGTGTCGATATTAGCCAGGCGACGTAAACAAACAAATTATTTCAATGATACGCGCGGACACAAATTTGTCACCAAGAAAACATATTAATACTGCAGGCAAAATCTTTTTCTATTATTATGTGTGCTCAGTGCGCAAGCGTGGAAACTCACGTGACTGTTCTTTATATTTCGATGGACATTCGAATGCACGCGTCGATATACGCGTCGGTCCGTCACCATTGAAATTATGAGCGTAACGAAGAAGTGAATCGTCAATATTAATAACAATTCAATGTTGATTTGCTCGTCTAGTCGGCCTCTTGGGTTGTATGGATGAGCAAACAGGACATAATCGGATAAGAACTTGGGGCAATGTTAGAAATCAATCTAATGCACTATTAAATCTTATGATTCTTTTATCTAAGACGGTTGTGAGCCCTCATTGCGTATATAGGAATATATCTATATAAAGAGATGGTAGAAGTTTTCAGTTTGTGCCAGATGATTATCATGTGCAAGAAACTCAGCCAAAGTACTAAACGGTGAGGAATAAATATAAATTTATTATAAGTATAAATTGTATCTCCGTTATTTTTCATCGAGTACTGTTCTATTAACGTCAGCACTCACTGTGCGACATTCGGTTAAGCTTACTGGAATTTATTTCGGTTGAGCTCTCTGGGGAGGAAGTGTGAGTTTGTAAACAGTGACTATTTGTTGTAGAGTTACTTTCTGCAGTGGAAACTGTATTTGGACTAAATTCGGTCCTAAATAGGTTCAACGTACAAAAACGTTAGGAACTTGTTATAATAAGTATTACGCAGAGTAATCTAGTTGTGGTAGCTGACTACTTTCGTATTCGACTCTCAGTCGACCCTCACTGACTCCTACTTATATTAGGTGGGAGAGTCTATTATCTATAGACTAGATGTGATTCACCATAACACCCCGCTCCTAAAAACTTTACTCCGTAGGGTTAAAGCAGTTTTCTTAATTTTTTATTTTATTTTATTTTTTTACAGAAAACGAAAAAAAAAAAATTTCTTAGCAACATCGTAGCGTATCTCCTACGTTTTGAATTCATTTTCAAATGACCAGTTGCCTCTCTTTTTCTATTGGATCGGCGTACAAAAACGTTAGGAACTTGTTATAATAAGTATTACTCAGAGTAATCTAGTTGTAGTAGCTGACTACTTTCGTATTCGACTCTCAGTTGACCCTCACTGACTTCTACTTATATTAGGTGGGAGAGTCTATTATCTATAGACTAGGTGTGTTTCACCATAACACTATTACAGCTAATAATGCATGACTCTTCGGTAAATCGAATCGAGTTCTCTCAGTCACTGTCTGTTTATCTAAAATTAAATACGCTTAAATTCACCTGACGCCAATTCAGTCGGTTTTCAGATGTGAGTCAAATGTCTTTCTTGAAAGACCACGCAAAAAGTTCATTTTTATATCTGGAAATATCTACTTTTTGCTTGGAGAATCACGAAACCTGAAACACGGACTCACATACACATATACAAGTATATAGATATAGGTACAAAATTTTATTTGACATTTTCTTCCAATGACGCATTTTTTATTGGTCAAAGTGAAAAATGACTTTTAAAAAAAATATCATATATTAAACATCCGTTATTTTCATATCAGATCTATCTATCTATCTATCTATCTATCTATGTTTCTTTCTCTCTCTCCATCCACACACACACATACACACACACACACACACACACACATATATATATATATATATATATATACATATATATATATATATATATATATATATATATATATATATATATATATATATGTATATAGTTAGCCAGACAAACCTACCAAGTTTTCACCTAAGCGGATCGTCTACTTACTGTATTCAGCACTTTATTTAGTTAGTTGCGTACTCGTATCGGGGTGTTTTTTTCTTTGGGCTTTGGACCTGCATGCTGAACAATTGTTTTCGACATGCGTTCATGTTCTCGGCTCTTTCTTTTTTTATACATTTTTTTCCTTCGATATTGTTATAATTTTTTGAAAATCAAGAAACCGAAGGTTTTCCGAAACTAGTGTAGTTACTTATGCTTATAAGATTACTACTGCTAATAATATATATATATATATATATATATATATATATATATATATATATTATAAATTAACTGATTAAAAATATGTTTTTCGCTACACAGTAATAACCATGTTTCAAAAATGGAAGCTAAACACTTTAAATTTAATTATATAATTAGATTAAAACCGTCAGTTCCGTTTCATCTTCAAGCGAATATTGCAATAACTTATTTTTAAATTTTCTGCGTTTTAAACGCACATATAAATTCACAATTTACTGTTTCCATGGATACAGAGAAATCCAATCATTCAAACAGGGGCGGTAGCGTGTTCATTTTTATTAACTATTGTTGTATCAATTATGAGTTCTGTTCGAAAAAGAAGTTAAGTTTAGGGAGGGTAGAGGTGTATTTTTTAACAAATTCTGAATTTTATTTGCATACATGAGAAACTATATATTACTAAGTTTATAAAAAATAAAAATTTACTGAATCAGAGAAATATAATAGCTATGGTAATATACATACTTATATTTGATATGAAAAAATAATTCTAAATAATGTAAGTAATTCTATTAAATTTACTTGTTTTTAAAAAGAAATATAGTCTATTAGTAATTAAGAGTAAAAAATATCTTAAAATTGTAGTTAAATAAAATGTATTCTAACCCAAACACCAAATCTTTAAGTATACAAGTAAGAAAAAATGACGAGAAACTTTTTGCCGTTAATAAAAATAAACAGACGAAATGCATTTAACTTAATAGTTAATAAAAATGAACCCCTGTCTGAAGGATTGGATTTCTCAGTAAATTATGAATTTATATGTGCGTTTAGAACTCAGTAAATTTAAAAACAAGTTATTCCAGAATTCGCTTGAAGATGAAACGGAACTAATGGTTTTAATTTAATTATATAATTAAATTTAAAGTTTTAGCTTCCATTTTTGAAACATAGTTATTACTGGGTAGCGAAAAAACATATTTTAAATCAGTTAATATATATATATATATATATATATATATATATATATATATATATCATAGTAATTCGTTGAGCTTAGAATCCGCAACAGAATGCAGAAAGCACTGGACGGCCGTTTCGTCCTATCTGGGACTCATCAGCAGTGTGCATCCACTACCGAGAATTGAACCCGGATAGCTTCGATACAACGCGAACGTCATACCAACTGTACCACGGTGACGAAGAAGACATAAACTAGACTCGATATAGCGCTGCTGCTCATTCAGTTCCGTTCACCGATACCCATCCAAGTATACAGAGTTATCCAGAGTAAGTAGCAGCCTAAATCCCCCAAATCAATTACTTGTATATCTTGCTAGATCCAGTTAAGCTCTATGATAGAGCGGCTAAGGGTCAACATAGTAGTCGTGGCTCTTGGGGCCCAGGTTCCGAGGTTATTCGGGGACTCTGGATAACTCTGCTCCCTAGTACATTATTTGGATCCTGTCACTGGATCTAACTAACGCCTTTATCCACTGTGCAATGTGTCCTCGTTAGTTCAATACCTGGTTAAGGCGATGGAGAACTTGGAGAGGGGAATTAACAGGAGATAACTGATAACTGACATCCATTAGACATGGCATGTGGAACAAGAACATTCTATACCAGCGAGCGAAATAAAGGGTTCAGTTCGACATCCAACCACCTGAAGAAGGCCGGAGCGTACAACGGCCGAAACTTGTGATAAATATTGCAACAAAGATGAGGATGATAGTCCGAACAATGTAAATAGTGTACATAATACCTCATCTCAGAAATATAGACAGATATGTAAGAAAAATTGTCTAGCACGAAATCTTAGCACTTACAAAAATGGGAAAAGCCACCTTCAAATTACGTGTGGTGCAATTAGGCACTCAGCAGGATTAAAAAGGTGAAAGGGCGGATGGACCTTCAAGTGGGGTCAGTGGCTATCTGGAACAATGAGGTAGACTGAGCTCCCTAGCTGTTATTACATTCGTTGCTGTGTCGACACGGCCGCGCGGAATGGAAGGATTCATAAACGGAAGTCAGTAGCCATAATGGAATTTTAAATTAGAGGACATCGGCTGTGGTTTGATCTAGAGAGGGATGGACTCCGCACGGTGTGATTGCCCAAGACACTTTGCGCATGAATGGATATCTCGCCGGTTTTCAATCCTTATATGTGAAGAGAACTCGGCAGGTTTTCAGTTGTAAAAAAGACATTACAACCCCACTCGGTCATGGGAATGGTGATGATGTTGATACCTGGGTGTTATATGCCTTACCTATGAACATTAATGTGTATGTCCCAATCCTCATAAATACGTTGGACAGTGGGGGTAATATGTTGTCTAAGTAGTTCACCACTAGCAGTGGCTTACCTACTTCATGCTGCTGGCGAGTATTGTATTTTTTTAATGTTATAAAGATTACCATTTCATTTCCAACGTCCGTTTTGGCTATTCCTCATTCAGTAATCTTTCCTAGGTTACAAAATTAGGTTTACCTGAGCAGATTGCGCATCCTGTTGTCCTAAATGCCTTAGTTATCTTTTTCATCTGGTAATGAAAACATCAGTAAAAGTTTCACGTTTATCAGAATGAACGAAATAAAGAAATAAAAAAAAGAAAATACTCCATTTGAATGACTTGTGTTGTCTGCCTGTTTTAACTCGAGGAGGCAATGACAGTGCGGAGGATGTAAACCTTGTATTTTTTTATGATTGATGATTAATTTCCTCTCTGTCATGAAAGAATTTTACAGACTCTAAAAACGACTGAGAGAAATTCTGATTGATTTGATTGCAACGAAGAAATTTATAAACGTCCAAAACACCATTGGCATTCAGTTTCATTATGCTAAAAAGAATCGCAATGTTATTAAAAAAAATAATTGAATTGAACTCAGCGTTCTTCTCGCTTACCAATCACATTCGTCAGGCATAGTCTCGTAAATTTTCATTTTCGAATTACGTGTAAACTTACTTTATAGTGAAATTGCTAAAAAGGCAAATGGAAACATTTGTTGGCGAATTTCCAAAGAAACGAAAAGCCATCAAAGCTGGCCGCTACATGAATGTTTTGAATCGTGGCAGACAATGATCTAATTCCATTCTAAATCACAATCTCATCTCACCGGTTTTGTAGCTCTTATTCTATCAACTTGATGGGCTATTTTGCAGTTGCTGAATTGATAAGTACCCATGTGAAAACATCTGGAGGAGAATTACCGCGGAAAGGAAACATGATCTATAAGTATTAACTGGGCTGTTCGATTCTCGAATATAAGAACACACATCCTATATAATTCGACATACATGTATTAAATACTTAATGTCTACACAATAAAATATCCCATAATTACTCAAACAATTAGCCTCGTTTGGTTGCCTTTGTTTTGACTTGTGCGTAACAACTGACGGGAAAGAACAAAATCAGGACGAGCTGATCATGGGAAAACGGAAAGGAGCTTATTAGCATCTTATTCTTTAGATGAATGTCATGATTTTTTATTTTGTTTTGAGCACATACCTGTGGTGTCTCCGACCATACCCGCGTGTATAATTTTGGTGCTATTGTATGCTGTATAATTTTGTTGCAATACTATGCTTTTATAATTTTGTTGCTATTGTATGCTGTATAATTTTGTTGCAATTCTATGCTTGTATAATTTTGTTGATATTGTATGCAGTATAATTTTGTTGCAATTCTATGCTTGTATAATTTTGTTGATATTGTATGCTGTATAATTTTGTTGCAATTCTATGCTTGTATAATTTTGTTGATATTGTATGCTGTATAATTTTGTTGCAGTTCTATGCTTGTATAATTCTGTTGCTATTGTATGCTGTATAATTTTGTTGCAGTTCTATGCTTGTATAATTTTGTAGCTATTGTATACTGTATAATTTTGTTGCAGTTCTATGCTTGTATAATTTTGTTGCTATTGTATGCTGTATAATTTTGCTTCAGTACTATGCATATATAATTTTGTTACAATTATAGACTGCATAATTTTGTTGCTTGTATATTTGTGTTGCTGTTATATGCTTCTTTAGTCTTGTTACAAGTCTATGCTTGTTGAATTTGTTGCATTTCTTTACGTGTTTAATATTCTTGCAGTTCTAGGCTTTGATAATTTTGTTGCAGTTCTATGCTTGTCTTTGTGCTGCAGCTTTATACATTGTTAATTTTATCGTAGTTCTATGGTTATGTAACTTTGTTGTTGTTTTATGCTTTTTAATCTTGTTACAGTTCTCTGCTTGATTAATTTGTTGAATCTCTATGTTTTCTTTTTTATTTTGAAGCCATCAATGTGGAATATATCTTTACTTCTTCATTTTTGAGCACAGAAAATGGAATTTCTCGATACTGAATTTAGAATACAGCTTTTATTTTAAGGTTCAGTTATTCAACTCTAGCCCTCATGTTTTCTCCAATATTGCGAAAAATGTTTCCTCACTAGTTTGCTACGACTGCTGATTGAGTTAGATCTTTTGTAATGCACTTTCGCGTAACTACCCACAGTAATCATCATAAACCCGACCTACGCAAATAAGAAAACGAAAGACTGTGCAAATCTTTTTACTATTGCAGAATTAAAAGCTGAGTTTACTAAAAACTGAAACGATAGAGTATGAAGTGGGCGAAAAATAATTTTTTATATGCCTTTACACCCGTAGTCATCTTTGACAGTGGTCAATAAGTTCACAATGAAGTTATCTAAATTGAAAAAATATATATAGAATCGAGTCTGAGTATAATGATACAACTGTATTAATCAGATTTATAAACGTTTTCCAACGAACAGGTGGATCCATGTTATTTATATTAATTCTGCGAGAGTAGGAATAAAAGAAACATTCTAATGGCGGCAAGAAAACCTCAAAGATAAAAAGAATTCTTAGAGGACCATCTGCTCATTTTCTTAGTTTTTCTACAAACAGAAAAGCACTTCAAGATTTATAGCTTTACAGTTTATTGTTTAAGAACGTCCGTAATCCATATGTGCGTTCGTTGTTTTATTTTCATTATTGTCGTTCCTTTTTTTTCTTGTTTATTCCCACCAATCATTTCTTTTTTTTTCTCTCTCATCACTTTGTTTTATTTGATTTTTTTCTTCATAGTTTCCCTTTCTTATTTCGTCTATTTTCTTCTTTCTCCCCATCACATTTTATTTTTCCTCTTTACCTTATATTTATTTTCATATCTTCTTTCGTTTCTTTATATTTTTCCTTTCACGCATTCTTTGTGATAGTTTTCGTTTCTTTTAATCTTATAAGTTTTCCGCCATCTTGTTTTTCTCTTTTCACCGTTTTTTCTTTCATCTTTTCTCACATTCTGCCCTCGTTCAGTGCCACATCACTTTTGTATTTCTTTCTTTTTTCAAGTTTATTCCTATCTTCCGATTTAATGAAATATTTATTTTCTTTTATATATCCGTCTTCCTTTATATTTCTTTTCATTGTTTTTTTTTCCTTTTTTTTACCTCAGATTTCTATACAGTGTATTCAAGTTTCCTTTCTATCATAATTTTACTTTCGTTTCCTCTTTTCGTTCTTTTTTTCTATCTTTTCTTTCTTAGTTTATTTATTTATTCAATTTATCATCCGAAGATTACTTTCTTCTTTCTTTTTTTTTTCTTTCTTTCTTCCTTTTTTCTTCAACTTATTCTAATCTTCCTATTTCTTCAAATATTTCTCTTCTTTTATTTATCCTTCTTTTCATTTATCTTCATTGTTTTTCCTTCTTTCTTACCTCAGATTTATTTCTATAGCATTCCTTCGTGTTTCCTTCATTTTTTACTCCTTTTCTTTTTTCTTGACCCGAGTTTCCTTTCTTTCTTTTTTTTTCTTTTTCTTCCTTGTTCCGTGTTTTCTTTCTTTAATTCTTTTATCCTTTCTTTCTGTCTTTCTTTCTTGTTCCGTGTTTCCTTCCTTCATTCATTCCTTCCTTCCTTTAACCATGTTTTCTTTCTTTCTTTCTTTTTCCTTTCTTTCTTTCTTTTTTCTTTCTTGTACCGTCTTTTCTTTCTTTTGTTCTTGCTTCGGGATATCCTTTCCCTTCTTTCTTTCTTCCTTTTTTCTTTCTTTCTTTCTTTCTTTCTTATTTTTCTAAGCGTCGCTAGATTTATTCTTATATTCCTTTCTTATTTTACATTGGGAAACCTTTGCTTTCTCCTATTTCTAATTTTTTCTTGCTTCGTCTTTCTCAGTTTAACACCGTCAGCTCCTTTCTTTGTCAAAATATCTCGCTAAGTATATCACTCTGTCTCATATTCTCTCTCTCTCTATTTCTCTGCATAGCATACTGAATGCCTCTCTAATAATATCTATATATCTATCTATCTATCTATCACTCGCTCTTTATCTGTCACTTATTGAATTATATGATGATTCAATTCTTTCTATTATATAATATATATATATATATATATATATATATATATATATATATATATATATATATATATATATATATATATATATATATATATATATATTCATACATGTATACATATATATTATCAGTTTTAAACGTTAGTTTAGTCGGTACACGACTACATCTGATTTGATTTTATTAAAGAGTGAAATTAAATAAATTCGTAAATGGATCAACAAGAAAAACATTTAACAGGAAATTCTGAGTGTATTTTGTCAATCTGACTCCTAATCTGGTTGAGGTACACTTTCACACAAGGAGCTGTTTCCCTGAGGTAAAAAAGGGTTCCAGGTTCGATCTCTGTCGAAGGTACTACTTCTTTTTTTTAATTTAGTAGCGCTTCCATATTTGAACCGGTTATTATTAATTTCATTTTTAAGTAAAATAAAAACACTAAAAATAACATTCAATAATAATTATTATACGAGGGTCATTCAATAAATAAGGTGAATTTTTCGGTATAAGAACTTCTAATATAGATAGAAGCTTACTTTTTTTCAACGTAGTCTCCCAGCACTGTCACTCACTTTTCCCATCTGTGCACAAGCTTCCGTATTCCCTCAGCGTAAGAATCTTTAGACTGATGTCTCAGCCAGTCGCTCACAACACTTTTGACTTCATCGTCACTTTTAAACTTCGTGCTTCTCGTGGAAACAAACAGGTGAAAGTCTGAAGGGGCAAGGTCTGTGCTGTTAGGGGGGTGAGGGAGCAGTTCCCAGCCCAGCTCGTTGATGGTCTGCACCGTTTGGGCTGCTGTGTGAGGCCTTGCGTTGTCATGATGCAAGATGACTCCTTCTGACTGATGACCCCTGCGTTTGTCCCAACAGATAAGCTCAAAGTCCTTGCAATGTCATCCACTGTCACCCTTCTGTCAGACTGAATGAGGTCATTGACTGATTCGATCACCTCAGGAGACCTCACTTCTGTAGGCCTCCCAGGCCTGTCTTCATCTTCAACACTGCTCCGTCCTTCTTTAAACAATTTAGCCCACTTGTAGACATTTTTTTGGCTGAAACATGTGGCACCATACACAGTTGACATTCTCCTATGAATTTCAACTGGTTTGCACCCTTCAGCAACCAAAAACTTGATAACTGACCGCTGTTCAATCCTGGAGCATGCTTCTTGGTCGGCCATCTTTGTTAATCGCCAAAACTCTCAAATTTTTTTTTTAATCTGCTAAAGAAATTAAATCCATGCGAAAAAGAGGTAAAACAAAAAAAAAATAAAAAATAGTAGCTTCTATCTGTATTAGAAGTCCTTATGCCGAAAAATTCAACTTATTTATTGAATGACCCTCGTATCTATATTATAATATATAGTAATAATTTTCTCTACAACAAATGCATTGCTGCTTCTTGCTTTCCTGCTTGTTGGCAATCCTCTTCTGTAGTTTCAGTTTTTAAAAACTCAGGCGAACTGTTTGAGCCATTAATCTATCGGCCTTTCTATTTCATTTTGGTAAAGTATTAGAGGCTCTAATTAATTCTGTATTGGTGAAGCATGTTTTTTTTATTTTAAGCAATTCACCCCAAGCAAGGCGGAAGTTCCACTGGCACGAAAGGGGTTACAGAGAATTGAGAACAAGAGTAAAGAGGCGTGTTTGAGGAAAGGATACAGAGAAAGACAGGGAAAAATCACAGGGCATCATATGTCGATAGATACAATGGACACTAGGGACAATATTTGTACTACCTTATATATATATATATATATATATATATATATATATATATATATATATATATATATATACATATATATATATATATATTTATATTATATATATATATATATATATATATATATATATATATATATATATATATATAAATGAGTACAAATATTGTCCATATATATATTGAAAGATAGAAAGAGAGAGAGAGAGAGAGAGATCATCAAGGCCATTAAGTGGCCAACAATCCATAAAATAATAAAACATCCCAATCAACGAAAAACACGCACCAACCTTAAAAGTCAACAAAAGGCCAGAAAAAAAAAATAGAGGCAAAATATAGGAAAAGCCTTGACGAGTGAACGTATTCTATACTTTTGCGAAACTTCGAAGTAGGCATGACAGGGTGACACCGACCAGTTAAGTGACAATTTCTCTATATTAATCACCCCCCACTCCCCCCATATATATATATATATATATATATATATATATATATATATATATATATATATATATATATATATATATATAATGAAATGGACAAAGTCCGCCAATTATTTAAAGATATTTTTATGTTTAACATTGTTTTTATAGATACAAGTATTTAAGTAAATTGTCTATTTGATAATAAACAGTATTAAATAACATTTACCGGCCTGAATGTTCGAGAAATTTTCATATAAAATATTCGTCCTCCGACAGGATTCGAATCTGTATCCTATACGGAACAATGTATAGCCTGACGTGCATTACCGTTTCGGCCACTAAGTATCGTTCGGTTGGCAAGGTCGAATTTACTGCTTATAAAATTCAATCTTCCATGAATCTCTCACGTACATTCATAATAGCTTATGGTATGACGTCATTTGTTTACATTTAATACGCCATTTAATAAAAAAGCTTAATCGTAGTACCGTGTCAGTCGATTTAAAGGAGACTGATATATATATATATATATATATATATATATATATATATATATATATATATATATATATATATATATATATATGTAAAGGAATATAGTCTTAAAATGTGCTATATTTATAGGATAAAGTGCTCAATATCAGAGATAGAGCGTGTGTAAATAAGTGAACATAGAAGTCAACACTTAGAGGCGACAGTCTGTTTCATGCTAGATGCAATCGTGGCCTGACGATTGCATCTAGCATGAAACAGACTGTCGCCTGTAAGTGTTGACTTCTATGTTCACTTTTATATTTTATATTTATATAAATACATATATATATATATATATATATATATATATATATATATATCAAATATGTGGTGCAGTTCAATTCATTTTTGAATGAATGATTCATTGTAATATATATATATATATATATATATATATATATATATATATATATATATATATATATATATATGGGGAGCAAAATTGATTTTAAATATCTTTCATTAAATATGACAAAGAATATTTGATAAATTATTTATGTAATGATCTTACATCTTTCCGTTTAGAGGGAGTGCATATATATATATATATATATATATATATATATATATATATATATATATATGAATAGAAAGAAATTATGTGCGTGGGTTTCAAATGAGTTACAATGCTTGCGGACTATTGTCTCTTGAGAGGGACTTTTAAGCTTAAAAATAGACAAGACGGATTTTTTGGGGGTGCATTTTTTATTAGCTCTTGCAACGACAAACTTCGTTTGCCTATTTTTAAAAGAATATATTTGTCGGCTTGTGCGTACAACAGAGAGATGCATAATTCTTTTCTTACTACCGATTATCTAATTAGAAATTTGATTTACTGAACGATGTCTCGCGACTCTTGTAACATTCAACTTTCTGTGAGGTTAATTAAATTGCACGCTTGCCTGAAGTCTAGTAGAGTTTCCCGTTTAAAAAGATGGTATCTTTGAGAAAGTACTGTCATCACAGGTCATGAAACGGAGGTCGTCGTTTAGAGCTTTGGGGATCGTTCCATGAAGCTTCCATCTTCTGCTTTTTAATTTTTTTATTGGAAGTGAGCGAATAAAATTCACGAAATATGTTTATCATCGAGAAGAAAACCATTACTGCTAAAAAGGTCGTTGCTTTCGTTTATTTATACATACAAATACTCATATACACACCGCCACTCCCTGTCAAAAACACTTTTACGAATTTGGGGGGGGTTCTCATCCCAAAACAAGTACAAAAGCCCATATAAACAGATCTTTCGTTTTTGAGTTGGTACCCGTGATGCAGTACTATGAGATATACGCCATGCTCCTGTCACTTGACGTGTACGGATACCTGGACCGCCCCAAGAGTCTATAGAATGTATTCTTCGTGGTCAGGCGCACCAGTGGATCTGTCATCCTTGATCCATAGAGTATGGTACCATGGACCCTGTCTTAGGAACGAGACGATAAACTGCGACAAAGGTTGGATGACTCTGCTGGCTTCGGTGTAGAAACACAAACTGGTACAGCCTTGCAGCCACGCGTCCATTACATTCCCGTGGCGGTATGTAAAAATCATATCCTACCATTCTTAAACAGAACCCTTCTCAATTAACTCGCTGCTATACACGTTAAACGTAGAAGTCAGACTAGCCACAAATGTACACGAATGAAAAATGTAACCTAGTCTATGTAACAACAAAGCGCCATCTACCGTGAACTTTCTTTAAACTTAATATCTCAAAAACTAAAACTTTGCGGACATATCTTTATATGGGCTTTTCTCCTTGTTTTGGTGCGAGGAATCCACCCCCCAAAGATTGTAAAAGTATTTATGGATTGTATCGTGGATTGTACATCTAACAGCGTCTACCATAAACTTTAACCTTAATAACTCAAAAACGAAGATTTTGCAGACATATGTTTATATGACGTTTTAGCCGTTTTTTCGTGAATGTTTATCAAGTGCTTGAAAGGTCAATCAAATTATATGGAGGACACAAAGTGTCATAATTTCGAAAAACAGAAGCGAGTAATAATCAAGAATTTTTTAAAATGAATATTGTTTAAATTGTGATTAGACTGTTATAATATAAGATTTATGTATATGATATATATATATATAGCATAATGAGAAGCCACGTATACTTTCTTGATATGTATATAATATGGAGAAAACAACTGAAAATATATATATTTGATATGTCTGATCTGCCCCGATCTTTCGTCAGAAATAAATTATATAACTGTATTCAGAAGTTTGTTTACAAGTAGTTATTTAATATATAATATAATATTATATATATATATATATATATATATATATATATATATATATATATATATATATATATATATATATATATAATTATTTACTTAAATATTATAACATAAATATATTATAAAAATCACTACAAGAACAGCCATTTTGTTTCAACACTCCCGGTGTCTTATCAAGTGATGATGTTGAATGTAGAATAAATGGTTTTAAAAGTTTCAAATTCATTAACGATCCTCCGCTAGGTGTAAACGCTGTAACACAAGCTAGAATAACCAATCAAAATACAAGTATATGGTGATTCAAAAAACCTGACAACGAAGCAAGGTTAACAATGGGAGGGTGAAGGGGGTAGAAAGACGTGGTTAGGCCACATGCAACACTTCGACTCCCTCCACCTTAAATTTTTAGAGGAAAACCAGTTGTTATAATATTTAAGTAAATAATTATATCTGCTCTACTCTGTATTGAGCACTCTTTAAAGAATAATAATTGTTGGTTATTGGAATTTATTCCGTATATACCAATCCCATACTTGTATATATATATATATATATATATATATATATATATATATATATATATATATATATATATATATATATATATATATATATATATATATGTATGTATAAATGGTGTTTCATTAAGATGCATTATAAATCATTGTGATTGGTGAAAATTTATTTATTTCTCTATTGGATCATGTTATTTAAGTCATAGCAGTTATGTGTGAATATCGCCCAAATGTGGGCCAAATCTGAAAGAAAAGAAAAAATTATTAGACTCTTAAACTTAATTCGCATTTAGTTATTGGAACCCCCCTTATATAGATGATTTGTCTAATTCTCTTCTAATCTATATAAGTGTTCGATTTTAAATAATTTTTAATTTGCTTTTTATCACAGATAAACATTTTTTTATTTATCTTTTAACAGACTGTTACACGATTCGCGATTTTCAAAATGGGCATAAATATATATATATATATATATATATGTCTGTGTGTGCGTGCGTGCGTGTGTGTGTGTGTGTGTGTGTGTGTGTGTGTGTGTGTGTGTGTGTTGGAGGTTTGTACGTGTGTGAAAGAGGGATACAGAAATATAAAGAGAGTGTGTTAAAAGAAGAGGAAAATAAAGCTGATAGATATAATCCGCTTTTATTTGATTAAGTAATAACGCTTTTAATTTCTTTCTTATTTTTATCTTCCATTGCCAATTTGCAGAAATCCCTTTTCATTCCCCAGCCATGTTCCTGTAAAGTTTACCAGTATCAGGATTATTTCATAACTGGTATTTAGTGTCATGTAAACAAGAATCATTTTCAAGAGGATTATTTACCGTCTGGGCAAACACAACCAAACACATGACCGTAACCTCTTGTAAAGATTTGTACAGACAATAACTACACTCATTCTGTGGCGCTAGGGATAATCTTTTAACAATATAATTACAAATTAACGAGGCAGCATATATTATTTATATATCTGTCTTTACCAGGATAGGTGTGTTTGTTTCTTCGTCAGGTTGGATATGACTCATGTGGCTACCACTTCGTTCTTTTACGTATCTCTGTGGCTAAAGGGTGTAATTTTTAAATTTGATGATGCTTAAGTCTGTTGAAATGTATTACAGTTAGCTTATTAGAGTATAAAGCGAGATATTAGGAAGACTGAATTATGCGAAACCTCCAACTGGTGAAGACGTGTTTGTCATGAAAATCACCGTTCACTTTTCTTTCTTTTACGTGAATTTTGATATCGCAATTAAAAGCAGAAATGGTGAAAAGAAAAAAAAACACCAGATGATAATGGTCAAATAAATGTTGATTGTCTTAGATGGCCTTTGAATTGATAAGTGATAAAAGAAATATATACGACAGTGGTGAAATACTGGAAGATCTAGCTAGATCAATTTCTATGATGCCGGGAGGATGCCATATGCGGATGTATGCGTAATTCATTGAAAAATTAGTTTGATGCACGAGATAACAAGTATAATAATTAGAATTGGACACAAAAAAGGGAAGGATAAATTAGACAAAAAACAAAAGAGTATGGAATTTAAATTTTTACGGTCAGAATTCTGTCAGAAGGAGAAGTAGACACGTAAAATGACCAATTCCTGTAGTTTATTCGAAAAAGGGCAATACTAATGAACGGATGGGATGTCCCGTACTATGAGCGCCGAATGGGACGTAAACTCAACCCAAACATCAAGTGGAAATCGTACATATGATCCATGAAAATTGTCGGTTCAGGCGGAAAATGAGGTACGTTTGCTATATATGGGCCGTAGCTGCTCAGTCTTCACTTTGCAGTCTCGACAGACTCCAAAAACGTCCTCACGTCCTTGTGGGTGTCAAATTATTTTCCACCCTACAATCCCTTCCTTCCAGACGAAACCTCGCAAAACTCTCACTACTCTGTCTCTCTTTCCATGGAAAAGGTTCAAACGAACTACATACCTTTGTTCCGCCTGTTCTAACCTTCACGGCTAAGACCTGCCATGCTACAGACATTGTAGTGAGTCACTCCCATTCCCTTCATATTCCATTTGTGAGATATAAGTTCCATTCGAGCAGCTTTTTTCCACGAACAGCCGCTTTGGTGGGGGAGGGGGCGATTTCCAAGAGGGTGCTTCCCTGATCACTACAATCATAACCTGTTCAAGTCTAGAGTTAAGCGTTATTTTCCCCACATATCTGCATAAACCGTGCCTCTTATTCTGTAACTCTCTAGCTCGAGTGGCTCCCGAGACTTGTAAAGCGTGAAAATTATTGTTAAAAAAAAGAAAGAAAAATCTTTCAAATTTGAGGTTTGTACTATTGCATATATTCTGCCTAAATTAACATTTGCAAATTTATTGCCGTCAAATAAATAATCTTTATGGATTATTTAGAATATTTCCAGTGAATCAATAATGTCAAAAATCCCCAGAGTTTATTCTCCTTTCTGATTTAGTTTAATTAATCAGCTGATAAGATTAAAATAAAATAAAATCATCCCGGAGTTAAGTATACGGCTTTGAAACAGAAAGATGCAAAAATATATCTAATTAAAGCAAATTGAATTAGTTTACATGGTTGGATTTTATTATTAAATGAAGCGTTATCAGTTGTTACTAAACATGAAATGGGTTATTTCTAGTATAAACTTTTTTTTTTCAGAACACCTTTGAGTTAAATCGTTTGGCTTCAGCCTGAATCTAAAATCTGTGAATATCTTGTCACAATTTAAAACGAAAAACGTGTGCAATGTAACCTGTCCCACTTCATAGAATAAAATTTTGTGTCAAAAATGTTTACAATTTCTGTCTCTTATAAATCGTAGTAAATTCTTCTCCGCTCATTAGCAAAATTGTTTTAAGTATATTACGCGTTTTGACGTTTTTAAAATGAAAAAAAAATCAGAATATCATGGGTTAAGTTGTTCCTAACAACTGATTTTAGATTTAAATGAAAATATTTGGGGTCTATGTTTAAAGCAAATATCCTAAATATTCTTGTGTTTGAAAATACCAATTTCGTGACGAAAATTTCTAATTTGATCTGTTATGATTTGCATATCTCTCTGCGTAGTAGTCTATCATACAAAGTTCTTCACCTGCCATGGTGGTGTATGATGTTCTTATGTTTCACATATCTCTCTGTGTAGTAGTAGTCGTAGTACAGTTCTCCGTGTCCTGAATAGCAACCAGGTTTGCCAGGCATAGCCACCCTATGTTCGCCAGTTGTTCTCTATTTATACTTGTCTTTTTAATTTTCATACAATACTACAAGATCTTCCAGTATTTCTTACGTTTCTGGTTGTTATGAAGTGTAAAATACTTTTTAATAAATAAATTTTAATAAATTTTAATAATAATAATAATAATAACAAAGAATTTGTGTCAAGTAATGGATTTTGCTATATCTGGAGGAATACAAAGCAGATCAGAAAAAAAACGCCAAATAAGTACGATCCTAGACAACTAAGTCGTCAGACCATAGTCTTTCTTACTACTTAAGACATAACTGGAGGAGAAGATACGAATTCTTATCTTTCCGAATAATATTGGTGCGAAAGTGAATGTAATGAACGTGACTGGAATTCGAACTCGGTTCTCTGATTCCTCGCCCATTACCCCAGTGGTTCGCAAATCTTTTGAAGTCGGAGCGCACTTGAAATCCTACCAGTAATTGCAGGTTCACTATATACAAATTTCGGAAAAATATGTTATAATGAAGTCAAATATTGCAGGAAAGAAATAATGCAATAAAAATATATAAATGAAACATACGTTAAGTTTATTCATTCTTGTGTTTATAAAAAACGTGAGACTGATGAATCTTAGCGATTTCTTCAATGTTTGGGCATACTCGGATACGAGCGGAACGCCATTACATATAATAGCCCTATGCTATCAGTAAGAATTGCTTTAATTATTTACTGTCGATAATCCCTTTCTTCCTGAATTCTCACGCATTTCTATAGTAAAATATCATTATCAATGCACATCTATATTTTAATGGACGATGAAAAATCACGATCCTTAGTAAAGGCCTCTCATCATCCAATAAAAAATGGCTAATGTTGTTTACAGTGCAGCCTAGTGCGGGAAAAAAATCTGCCTCGTCAGTCATGTATCAAAAGATACATGGTCGCCTAAGCGTGTATCACGTATGGCACATAACTGACTGACTGAAAAACTCGTCAACTTAGCTGTACATTTTTATTCGTTTTTGCTATGTTTTTCCTTTTTTTTCATCATTCATCTTCCCTTTTTTTTCTAACATATTTTTCAAAAGAATACATTTTTTCTTTTACTTTTGTTGTAAATTAAATTGCAGTTGTAAGTGCGTAAAATAAGGAGAAAGAAGTGCATATTATGAGATCGGAGAGCCGAGTTCGAATTCGAGTCGAATCCATTACATTCACTTACGTGCTAATACCCTTTGGATAGGTATGAATCTTCTTCTTCTCTCCCCCAGCTATGGGTAAATAGTAGGACAGACCGGGTTCTATAGACTTGGACTGCAACTGGTCTACCGCAGAAAGAAATGGCAATCTGCTGCGGTAAAAAATCTGCCTCGTCAGTCATGTATCGAAAGATACATGATCGCCTAAGCGTGTATCACACAGGGCATATAACTGACTGTTTACAGTGTGTGGTTCACAACTCTCAACTTTAAAATGGAAACCAAACGGGTGATAGGCACTCTCATTGCCTCGTCAATACATTGAAGAGTTTCTCTATTTTTGCACCTAATTTTGATGAGAGCAGAAGAGACTAATTCAAATGAATATGAACGAGACGGGTACCGCAATATAATAAAGTCAATATATTTATCTCTTATACCTGGACACATATTTCTCTGGAATGCTAGGGCGGACCTAAACATCTCTAGGGCCCACCAGTGCGTTCAGAGGCAACACTTGAGAATCACTGCATTACACTTTCAAGACATACATATCACTGTATATAGCAATACCAATTTGTTTGCTCTTTTTTCATTATACTTCCCTAGTTTGGAATAATCGCTATCCCAGCCAATATCTGGCTCTACGTTTAGTGAAGCTCATCCTGTGTAAATGTAATCTTATTTACAACGACTGTACATGATTTTTGGTTGGTTTGTTTAGTTTTAAGAGCCTGCTTTCCCAATATGTGACCACAAATTCCTCGCCTCCTTTATTTTGCCTTCCAACCTCTTCTCTACGACAAGTCCAGTTATAAGAAAAGTCATCATAATTGTTAAATGTCTCCGTCAAGCTCCATTGATTATATATTATTATTTAATGTATTTTTTATTTACTCTAGATTCTTAGATAAAAGCAACATTTTGTTTTGTCACATTATCGTATTTTGCTTTTGACGATCCAGACATTTTCTCTTTAACAACTGTCTGTTTCTCATAATTGAAAATTATAAGTCCATCACTAAACAGTCTTTTTTTTCTGCGATATCTGTTTATTAACGAAAGTAACAATGTATTTTTTGGTTCGGAGTACGAGGAACAAAGAAATACAGAACAAAACCTATAATCTAAACACTAGAACGACGACTAAAGCAATGCTGTGTTCTAATGAAGACTTTGATGTTTCTCTGAAATCTACCTTTCATTTGTAACTCAGTAAGTTCATATCTGAATGACGTAACTAGACTTTTTCCTACTTTCGATTCGCTAATAAGCCAACGTTATGACAATCTTTGCAATGTTACATGCGGATAGAAAACTTCATTCAAACGAGAAAAGCCAGATTCGTCAACGATGGAAAAGTAACTATGTCATATGTTAAGCCCGACTGTTTTGACACAACCCAGGCTGAAGCTGAAAGAAACTGAAAAAAATACAGCCCCTAGCCAAAAGTATGAAATTAGCTCACAGAGCATGCTCATTTTTTAATTTTACTTAGCAGTAAATAAAATGATAACAGTTAAAACGCAAAATATTTAATATCTTAAAATTGCGATTTGGATTTGCTTCTCAGACTCTCTAGCTATGGAATCACTGGAAAAGTCTTCTCATTTATAAAGTCCTTCCTAACGGGTAGGTCCCTAGGGGTAGTTGTTAACGACCAGTTCTCTGAGTTCCAAGAGGTCACCGCTTCTCGGTCCAAACCTCTTCCTAACCTACATAAATGATCTGCCTCGTTGCATTCATGTTGTATACCTGAAGAAGGACGATGAATGAAACAGTTGAAACGTTGTAGGAACATAACCGTAAGATCAACAAAACTAATATCTACTGAAAGAAAACTGATTAATACCAAACTTACAGAATCTAATTCGATTTAAGAACGATTGGACGGTATATCCATTATTATTAGTTTATATTATGGGTGGGTAGCAATTTAAGTAAAATACGTCCTGGGTACGACGTTAAACTGCATCCAACAGCAAGGCCTCTGATCAGGAGGTTTTGAGGAAGCGTGGAACCACCTCTTAATTGCTGGTGTTCTCAGGTTCACACTGATCCGGGTTGGTAGCACCTGTTGGGGTCCCAGCTATGGGAAAATAGTGAACTTCCATGTCTTTTCCAGCACATTGAAACAATGATGTTGCCAACTACACTTTTTTGAAACAATGATGTTGCCAAGTATACTTTTTTTAAACAATGATGTTGCCAGCTATACGTTTTTGAAACAATGATGCGGCCAGTTTTTGAAACAATGATGTTGCCAGTTTTTGAAGCAATGATGTTGCCAGCTATACGTTTTTGAAACAAAGATGTTGCCAGCTATACGTTTTTGAAACAATGATGTTGTCAGTTTTTGAAACAATGGTGTTGCCAGTTTTTGAAACAATGATGTTGCCAGCTATACGTTTTTGAAACAATGATGTTGCCAGCTATACGTTTTTGAAACATGATGTTGCCAGCTATACGTTTTTGAAACAATGATGTTGTCAGTTTTTGAAACAATGATGTTGCCAGTTTTTGAAACAATGATGTTGCCAGCTATACGTTTTTGAAACAATGATGTTGCCAGCTATACGTTTTTGAAACAATGATGTTGCCAGTTTTTGAAACAATGTTGTTGCCAGTTTTTGAAACAATGATGTTGCCATCTATACGTTTTTGAAACAATGATGTTGCCAGCTATACGTTTTTGATATATTTAGTAAATACTGGATCTGACATTAAATAACACACAGTGGTTGATATGCTATAAAACCCCAAACAACCAAACAACCAACCATTAAGTAAAATATTTGCACATCCAAAACCCACGAGCAGATAATCTCTCTTTTGACCGAGTTTTAACAGCTCAATATGGTGGGGGAGAACTAGCTGCTCACCTTCAATACTTCACAAAACTGTTGAGTCTTGACTCATTGTTGAATCTCGCCTAATTCATGGAATAATAATGCAACACAAAATGTACTTAGAACAAGAATGTATTATAACAAGAAAGTGTACACAATAAGTACATATAGTATTTCTGTATATTTCTGGGAAGACGTTCCTGGAGAATGTGTTGACTAGTCGCAGTCGATCAGAGTCTCTAGTTGGATCTCGTGATTCCTCTTCTCCTCTTCCGGTACCAACCACTATTTATATAGTTGGTAGTCACCTATGCAGATTAGGTGGATCCCACCACAACAAAAACAAACTAGTTGCCTTTCACCAATAACGATGAACAAATGCTCCCTCTGGGAATCCCAATGCATTGATCGCCTATCTCAAATGGAACTCGTACATACAATCCATCGCTAAAGATGCTGGAAAAATGGTCGGTTCCCTGTACTGCTCCAGTAAGTACCTGACTCCTTTTGCTATCCTCTACCTTTTTGAGAGCCATATCAGACCGAAAACGGTGTGCTGCTGCCATAGACTGAGCAGGTGCCGCACAGTCTTCACTTCACAGTCTCGAAAGAGTTTAAAAGTGCCCCCTGCGTCCTTGTGGGTGATGAATTATTTTCCACTCTACAATCTCTTTGCAACAGACGAGACGTCGGAAGCCTCTCGATGATTTGTCGCTATTTCCATGGAGAGTGTTCAGATGAACTTCACTCCTTAGTTGTACCAGGCGTAATATTCACCGCTAAGACCCCACGCTCATTGAAGCGACCCACCTTCATTCCATTCGTATTCCACTCGCAAGATGTACGTTTTTCTTCCTACGAACCACTGACTTGTGGATCCGACTAGCAAAAGGTTGCTTAATCTATCACTACAATCTTAACCTGTCCAACCGTTACCTTCCCCACATATCCGCATAAGCTGTGCCTCTTACTCTGTAACCCTCTACCTCGAGTGGCTCTTGGTTCTTACACAGAGTAAATATCACATAAAAAAAGCACGTATGTAACATTTTGTCAGTGAATCGTAAATAATGAACTATTCTGTTTTAATCGGGAGGTAAGACGTAAAATACATAGTGACGCTGTTTGGTTTCAATGAAAAAAATAAAGAGAAGATAGATGAGGAGATAATTCTCTCCTGTTTTTAACGTCTGCTTCAGTATAACAGAAAAAAACATGTCAATTTTAAATCTTTTCATTTGTATCCTGTTGCTTCTTTAAATAATGTCTTATACTCATAAACATGCTTATTATTGCAAACATAAAGGTTACAGTTGTTAAGCACAAATATTTAACGATGGAATTTCCACGATTATTTTGTAATTATGAAAAGGAGATATTTATTCATTAAATATTATGATACATCAGTAAATTCAAATCGAAAAACTCTGAAATTTTTACAGGTGCAACTAGCAACGAAATTAAATTACTTAAACTAACGGTATATTTTTTCCCAAACCATGCCGAGGAAAATAATATGGAATAACCCAATATTTTGGAACATTTTTTCGCGACGAGGCTTGGAAACAAATTATATGATTAATTTAAATAATATAATCTCTTTTGTTTAAGCAGTATTTTATGGCGCCAGAATTTTCAGCTACGAAATAAAAATAAAAAAATATTTCGGTATTATCTGTTATTAGTTTATTTAGTTCTAAATAAGAAACCTAACCGAATATCCATCCGTCGACGGTTGTGCTAGCGGGAAGTGACCAAAGGTTTGGACTTTGTAGCCGTTTTTCAACTGCTGACCACACTAGATAATGTGCTCTCTCGCAGATGCTCTAACGATGATCCGCTCTGCATAGTTCCAGTATAAGCCACAGGTGACTTCTGTCGGGGTTGAACAAAGACAACTGAGCCTGAGACTGACCAAGTATCTGCAACAGGGATTACTTAACAGTCTTGGCAGAGAGGTATACTCGGATAGAAGCGGTCAGCCGATATAATACTAAATTCACAAAGTCGATTCAATTGCCTGCACAGAATTTGGGGTGATCCATGTGGAGTTTGTCGAAAAAATGGGCTTGAGTAAATAGTTATTTTAGTTAAAAGTTTAAAATCATCTATAACTTATTTATTATATTTTTTCACCTTCTTGGTGATTTTAGTATAATTACAGCAGATTAATAAAATTATAGCTAATTCGATTTAAGAACGATTGCAGTCTATGTGCATTATTATTAGTTTATAATATGGGTGGGTAGCAATTGCAAATTTAAATAAAATATATGAATTATAATGTATATATATATATATATATATATATAGATATATATATATATATATATATATATATATATATATATATATATATATATATACATATTGTGATTTTCTTTCTTCTTTTAATGATAATATTATCAAGCTTATCAGACGATATGAAAAGAATTTATATAAAATAAATAGACAAAACTTGGCTATATTATTTAATGATCATTATTGTTTTGTCCG
>OZ038492.1:74182501-74187501 GCA_964036315.1 Acanthosepion esculentum | reverse complement strand
TTCTTGGATCCTGGTTTATTATTGAAACATATTTAGCGTGTTTGCTCATACGTTTGATATGATTTTATCAATGTTGGGTCCGTTGCTTTTTAGTTTCAATGCTTGTATTATTTGTAGGCGTTTTCATTCCATAGCCCAAAGCACCAAACACTATTTGAGAATGGTTAATGATAACGTAAAGTACTCAAACGCTAGACAATCTATAACTAAATATGTACCGGGGACAAAAGAAATGATCCGAAATATTGAATAAAAATCAGTAAAACAATCATTAACAAAAAAAGTTTCGTTCGTCTTTAGCCAGACTCGTATAAATGAGGGATTTCTACACACACGCACACACACAGACACACACACATATATATATATATATATATATATATATGGTCACATGGTTATGTTTTTATGTTGTAGGCTATTTATATTCTGTTCTAATGTTACCTCTTTGGCCAGCGTACCCTGACGATCTGCGTAGGTGAAACCTAGGTTGGTTTGTCTGGCTCTTTAGGTTCATAGTTCATAAGGAGCGATGGATAAATTGTCGGCTGAATTACGTAAAAAAAAGAAAATAATACTGACATCTCATTTTCACATATATATTTACCAAAATTGCACAAAAATGTCTTGAAATACTAAATTGTAAATTTATTCAATAAAATCTTCATTGGCTTCAACCACGGCCTCCAGATGACTTCGAAATCTCCTTCATCTCATCTGAACGAGCAAGCCATGGAACCGGTCCTCCCTACCTATCCATCTTTCATGGTAGATGTCAGTCAGTGCATCGCGAACAATTTGACTAAAATATGCTGGATCCCCACAATGCATAAACTACATGCGTCTTCCTATTAGCAAGGGTACACACTTTAGCACGTATGGAAGTGTGTTCGGGATAAAGTCCCTGTTGATAGCTCATGTAAGCCGTGCTGAGAGAATATATGGATCTACACGATAGTTACCTACAATTCCAGTACACACATTATTCATAAATAGATACTGGTGCCTAGCCTGTATTGTACCATGGGGATTCCGATCCGCCCACAAATGTGGGTTTTGTAAAATTGCTATTCCATTTATTTCAAATTTTGTCTCACCTGTAAATAAGACTGAAAAGACAAACAACGGATCGGCAGTTTGTGCAATAAAGCATCAGTAAATGTTTTTCGGTTGAGAGTGGAGATAGAGCGAAAGAATCTGCACACATTGCAACTGATACAGATGAAGGAGTTGCTGCTGAAGTACCCTGCATGCGGTACTATAAGATGTACGACATGCAAGGGCCACTTGACGTTGGCTGATACCTGGATCGTCCTCGACAGCCTGTAGAATGTGTCCTTTGTGGTCAGACTGTGTGTTGACTTTAATGTCTCCTTTTATATTTGCAAATGCTCTATCCTTGATATTGACCACTTTAGCCCAGATTACACCACAGTACATAAGAACTCTCCAAAAGCCTGCATGACCAGAACCTAATAGCTGATTTCTGGAAGAATGACGGCACCTAGTAAGTATCAGACTACTTCTGATGTGCTCTATCCTTACAAGATCCAAGTTCGACCATATATGCAGCTGCTCACCTCTCATTTGCCTGTCTGGGGAGAGTTTAAAAGTGTCTACACGGCCTTGAAAGCGATTAAAATTCTCCACGATACAACCCCTTTCCCACAGACGAAACGTTGCGATTTTTTCACTGCTATTTCGCTATTTCCATGGCAAATGTTTTGATGTTCCAACAGTCCTCACCTTCGTCGCTATTACTCACGGGGACAAATCATCCTCATTCGCTTGGAATTCCATTAGTAAGAAGGAAGTTCCTTTGGGATAGATTCTTCCCAAGAACTGCTATTTGGGGGACAGACTCCCAACAGACTTAATTTCTCTATCATTACAATCCTAACCTCTTCAAGTCTTGCGTTAACCAGTATCTCTCCTACAAAACATCATAAACTGCACTTACCTCTCTTACGTTCATGCAACCGTCTACATTGAATGACTATGGTGTCTTGTGTTGGATGAACATTAATAATAACTAGACTACCCGTGACCTGTTGGGTCATTGACGGTTCAAGTTATAAAATGTTCAAGTTGATTTCGACGTTCCATTGAAATGAAAATTAATTTTATTATGGTTCAGTTAGATATTTCAATTCGTTCGTGTTATCATTGGTCTGGTTTACAATTTCATGTTTAACGTTTATCTGACTGTTTAGACTAGTTAGTAAAAATAGAACTTCTCGTATAAACTTTTAATTTTAATCTTCTAAATATGCCAAAAATATTTTTTAAATATTTAAGATTTTGCTTGTTTAAAGAAAGCTTAAAATATAAATAATTACTCTAAAAATATCTGGACGAAGCAGCGAAATGTGCTCGCTTCGTGTCTGTCTTTAACTTAAAAGTTTTTTTTTCTAAAAATTGTCTAGTTGAAGAAAGTAAAAATTAAAAAAATACTTACTGTATAAACAACTCGTATTATTAAAACTTATCCACTTAAATCAGATTAACTTAAAATCATTATGCGCCGGCCGGCCGGACGGACGCAGCACACAAGCACGCATGCAATCACAGTCTTTTCGCTGTATATATATATAGATGATGATGATGATGATGGTGGTGGTGGTGGTGGTGGTGGTGGTGGTGGTGATGGTGATGGTGAAACGACCAAAATCCTAACAATAAACAAGTGTTAACACTAGATAAATAATAATAGGCCAGACCTAAGTATCAGAAGAAACTTGCCTAAACAGACAGTGCACAATAGTCCAAACCAGATAATTCAAAATAGAAAACTAGTCAAGAAAAGAACGGGAACATATTTCAAGATGGGTAAGACATGGGTATTCACCGTAACTAATACAGTTACGCGAAAATAATTCTCAGACGGTTGAAAGAACAAATGAAGACAAACTTTTATTCGGAAAAAAAAAGAAACTGTCGCACGGGGAAAAAGTGAGGAAAACCATGAAACAAATCGCCAATTTTCTCATTATTCTATGTCCGACACCATCGAGGACATGGGTAATCGTCGCACTCCACAAACCCCTATTCTTTGTAAGCGCTTTGCAAAATGTCTGCCTTTGTCAACCTTCCCAACGTGGATGCTCGTCATGTAGGTCACCTTCTGCATCCCTATGTCTGTTTTTTCTTCTGGGACTCCTGCGAGTGTCAAATTCTCCAAGCTTTTGTTTTTTTCTCATTATGTGTCCAAGAAATTTCACCTGACTCTTTCTGATTGTGGGTATCGGGAAAAAAGAAAATAATAAAGAAATAAACAGTGTGAAAAACCCGAACTGGTAAGGGTGACTTTACTGGTCAAGCAACGTGAAGAAAGCCTCAAAGAGGAAGTCAAGCCTCAAGCCGTTATTATGCATCATTTTAAACATGTATTCATGTGCTCACATTTCGTAACAACTTCTGACCTTTTAATCAATATCCTATCGTCATTATTTATATATATAGGTACCTTCACTAATTCGGTTTACGTAAGGACAACACTGGATTTTTTAAAATGATAAAGCTTTCTTGCAGCTTTGATTTTAACTTTAATTGAAAGCTAAAGGATTTAAAATTCACTGTATCCAATAAGCAAAATATTCTCTGCTGCATTTCACGGAGAAATTATACGGATCGGAATCGAAGTTCTTTCAAGAAAATCAACCAAAACGGCCATTTTTGACAAATCTATAAACAAAACTTAATTCTCAGTTCTCAATATATATATATATATATATAAATAAGTTGAATTTTGCGGTATAAGGACTTCTAATACAGATAGAAGCTTACTCTTTTTTTTTTTTACTTCTTTTTCACATGGATTTAATTTCTTTAGCAGATTAAAAAAAAAATTTGAGAGTTTTGCCGATTAACAAAGATGACCGACCAAGAAGCATGCTCCAGGATTGAACAGCGGTCATTTATCAAGTTTTGGTTGCTGAAGGGTGCAAACCAATTGAAATTCATAGGAGAATGTCAACTGTGTATGGTGCCACGTATTTCAGCAAAAAAGAATGTCTACAAGTGGGCTAAATTGTTTCAATAAGGACGGAGCAGTGTTGAGGATGAAGACAGGCCTGGGAGGCCTACAGAAGTGAGATCTCCTGAGGTGATCGAATCAGTCAATGACCTCATTCAGTTTGACAGAAGAGTGTCTGTATTAGTAGTCCTTATACCGAAAAATTCACCTTATTTATTGAATGATCCTCGTATATATATATATTTCTGAAACGTTATTTGAGGAAAATTTGCAAATTTAAAGTTGAATGAATTAATCTAATTTGAAACAAATATTACTTACTAAATGTTGTGGATTCCGGGAATGAAATCCTGCACAAATAAATAAACAACGCCAGTAATTGAAATAGAAAAATAAGTGTATTAAACGTAAGAATACAGACTTGAAGTGAAGATTAGTAGTCCAGGAATGCGGGTTAGTAGAAAGTATATGTACAAGTCTGTGTAAGTGAAGCCGTAATTATCTCTCTCGCTGGACTCTCGTATAATTCTCTATGAACAGCCTGTGTACTGTCTCCGTATCTCTCACCCTGACTCAAAGTATCTCAACCTGCAGGTATTCTCTCTGTTAGTATAAGTATACATTGGACGAGTACATCTTGTGTAAAAGGGGTCTGCCCCACAACACTAAATTTATAAAATGTTGCATACAGACATTTCTTAACTACGGGGCCTTGTTTTTCTGACATGTTAATCGATTTATTCACATCTGATTGACAGCCATACATAATTAAGTATGGTGGAGCAGACTATAAAGTTCACGAAGGTTAGTTTTTCCCCATAAGGTGGGACAACACTTAAAATACATGACCTTTTAATGATAGATTTATCAGTTTGTACATCCATACTTCAGAAATCTACAGTAATCATACATACGAAAACAAATCAAATTTCTTTTTAAAACATTCATGGTCGGCATATTGTAATAAGCTTCACAATATATGATTAGTAAATATAGTTTTACTTAATAAAGGTATTTCATAAGAATT
>OZ038492.1:74047501-74177501 GCA_964036315.1 Acanthosepion esculentum | reverse complement strand
ATACATGTTTATTTAAAGACATTTATATTATGTTTAACGTTCTTTTTATAGATACAAGTATTTAAGCAAATGCTCTGTTTTATAATAAACAGTATTAAATAACATTTACCGGCCTGAATGTCCGAGAAATTTTCATAGAAAATTTTCGCTCTCCGACAGGAATCGAACCTGTATCCTATACGGAACCATCATTTCGCGTCTGGTTAGCAAGGTCGATTTTACTATCTTTAAACTTAAATCTTCCATGAATCTCATCTATTCATATCTGCTCTAGCGTATCAAATGTAAACAAATGACGTCATATATTTTAGAATTGGACATTGTCCGACAATTTATTTAAAGACATTTATATTATGTTTAACGTTCTTAACTTGTATCTATAAAAAGAACGTTAAACATAATATAAATGTCTTTAAATAAATTGTCGGACAATGTCCAATTCTAAAATATACATATATGTGTGTACATATATGTATATGTGTGTAAGTATGTGTGTATGGGTAAATATATGTATGCGTATGTAGGTAGATGTGTAAGTGTGTATGTAGGTATGTATGTATGTTGTACAACCTGATTCCATTGTTGTTGTTTCGGTATTTCTTACACATTTTGGGAATCTATTATTTAATTATTTTTATTCTAACTTTAAATTGTCTTGATTTAAAAACCCCATCACTTAATATAATCCACTAGCAGGAACCTAAATCCATTTACATACAACTAAAGGCTTTGGTCATAAATAAACTCCCACTCCGGCCCATCTCCTTGTCACCAACCCAGACTCCTTATCAAAACGAGGCGTCCCCTTAAATAGCCCAAAACCCCCATTCTGAGAGTGCCAGTCTAGGCCTGATGAGGACTGGCATATGGTTGTGCTGGTCTGAAATAGTCTCTATACACATGATGTCATTTTGAATTTATATATATATATATATATATATATATATATATATATATATATATATATATATATATTCGTGTATTTAGGCAGCAATCCTTCTTTCATGCACATTTCATTAAAAACGACTGACAAGGTGCTTTTATTTAGTTTTTTATATAATTTCTCGTGCGATCTAATAAAGTTTTTCTTTTCAGAGGATAAATTATATAAAACCTGTCCGAATGTTCTTTTTATCCGAGCGCTTTCGGCTATACATTTAGCCTTTAAACATGGACATAATATCTTGACCGTGTTTTGAAACAAAAAAAAATGAATCACTTTATAAAACATACATATAACAAACTATTTCTATTTCTAATTCTAACAGTTGAAATATAATCCTTGAAAATGGCTAAATGTATAGCCGAAAGCGCTCGGATAAAAAGAACATTCGGACAGTTTTTATATAATATATATATATATATATATACATATATATATATGTGTATGTATGTGTGTGTGTGTGTGTATGTGTGTGTGTGTGTGTGTGTGTGTGTGTGTGTGTGTGTGTGTGTGTGTGTGTAATTCTCTTTAAAATGTTTGGTTAAATAATGTTCCGTCTATATTTTTTTGTTTAATTTTTCATTACTTACTTTATTTATTCGGACTGTTATCCTCATCTTCATTGTCATATTCACAAAGTTTCGACCGTTGTACGCTCCGGGTTTCTTCAGGTGATTGGAATTTCAAACCGAACCCTTTATTTCGTCCATCGGGGTAGATTGTTCTAGTTTCACGTGCCATGCCTCTTCTATATGTCTCAGTAATTTCCCTTTAACTCAACTCTCCAATCACCCGAAGAAAGCCAGGGCTTATAGCAGCCGAAACGTTGTGAATATGGCAGTGAAGATGAGTAAATTTCTCCGAATAATGTAAATAATGTAAATAATCATATTACCTCATCTCAGAGTTATAGACAGATATTAATTATTCATATGTACGAAATATTTGTTTTGTGTTATTGTTAAATTTTGCCGAAATTCATATTTTATTTTATATTATTTTCTTCACGAGTAATTTTAATTTTGATACATTTGTTTTTAAGGATTGCGCTGTATATATATATATATATATATATATATATATATATATATATATATATATATACTCAACTGGTTTTCATTCCGGCGTTCCGACATATGATCGAACCAATTTTATGTCACTCAAAATGGCGTCATTTAAACGGTCAAGTTTTATTTATCTTTGCTTTTGCTTGTTTTGTTTTTTTAACACATTTCATATACGTTAACTTCTGAAGAAAGATACCTTATTTAATGCTGGATGCTTCTCTTTTACAGCTTTCAGAATTTGGAGTCTTTCTTTGCACTTATCATCATCATCATCATCATCATCATGTAAACGGTTTCGATTTGAGGTCATGAATTAACATGTTCTCTCATCTTCACTGACATTGTATACTTATTCGATAATATTCCTGTTTCCCTGACAAATACAATCTCCAACTATTTAAGTGTAACGTCAATCGACATCTCCAGTTGCCTTGATCTATCCACTTCCCTTCTCCACATCCTTTCACCTTTCATTCCTATCTGCTCTCGCTCCAAATCTTCTGTAACCCCCTTGCCTTGATCGATCCACTATCTTTCTCCACATCCTCTCCTTTACCACTCCTATCTGCTCTTCCTCCAAACCTTCTGTAACCCCTTGCATGCTAGTGGCTTCCAGCCTTGCTTGGAGTGATAAGCTTAAAAAATATATATATATATATTTGCCAGCCGTCTCTGTCCTCTGCGAGTTTGCGGATTTGTTGCAGATCTTCCTTGATTGTAAACTTCAAAGGAAAGTTGGGATCTTTCTGACTTGTTCTTGTATGTCTCGGTTAAGCCTTGTGACTATGGTTTTTCTTGGATGACCTCTGGACTTTTGAAGTCAGTCTTTTCAAAGTAAAACTCCACGGCTTTGTTAGCAGGGCATTCTGGATCCATTCGCAAAATATGGCCAAGAAGTTTCCATCTTGCTTTCAAAATGAACAAAGACAAATGAGATTCTTGGCATCTACTGTACAAGTTCTTGTTGGAGATATTATGAGGGTACTTTTTCCCTATCAAAATTCACAGTTTTCTTCTGTGGAAACAGTCTAGCACCTGCTCTTTATTCTTTGTAAGGTATTAAGTTCCACAGTTGTAGGTTAAAACTGGTTTCACCAAGGTTTTTTACAGCTTTAATCTTCTCTTCTCAGATATTTTGTCTCCCCGTATCCATAGTTTATCAAGCTTTTCCATAATGACGATTTTGCACTGCGTCTTATATAAAATTTTGATGTTATCTACGAAACTTTCTCTTAAAATAAAGTCAGTTTGACGGTTTAAATGACGTCAATTTGAGTGACAATAATTTGGTTCCATCATACGTGAGAACGCTGTAATTAAAAAAAAAACAGTTGTGTATATATATACACAAAACAATACTTGAAGACGAATGTGGTATCATCTGCTTTTATATCCCCTGAAAGATAAAGAACGCAGAACTGACTTGTTGAATGTGGTTCTTTCTGTATTGAGCGTGGATGTGATTTGAACCAGTATCGCTTGTCTTTAACTACAGACCTTTCTAACAAGACCCCTATTGACACGATCATTAAAATTTGTGGATGGTCACTGTCCTGTCCATAATAGGCAGCAATGACTTCCATCAAGTCTTCATGGTAGGCACGACACCCTAAGTCGAGGGATATCAAATATCACCACAGTTTCAAATACCCACTAACATGCGCCATTTGAACTCCGTTAATTTACGTCGCCTTGAACAGTCTAGACCGACTTCACACTGACACGCAAGATGTCAGAGGACAATTGATATCGGTCTAGGCATTTCCATGGTGTCAAATTATAGTGGTGCTACCTACTATTACCTTTACAAAGAGTTACTCTATGACATTTAGCACGTCAAAGTATAATATTAAATAGTTTCATTTCTTTCACGGATTTTCAGTTCATTCAAAAGCAGTGTTGCTCGTGTATTTTGTCCATGGGAATCCAAACAGATAGCATAACTAATATAGAGGAGCCATTTAAGTTATGCCAAGAAATGGTGGCGCTACTTACCATTACCTTTACATACTGTTACTCCATGTCTTTTAGCACGTCAGTGTAAATCGTTGAATAGTTTCAATTCCTCCTCGAATTCCCGGTTATTCAAAGTACAATATTCTTCATGACCATTTGTTGTGAGAGACCACGACAATACCAGAACACAACTTATTGAGGTCAGTGCATTTCTATGATGTCAAGATATGTAGTGTGGGATCCATCGTCTATTACCGTTACATACAGGCATCCTATGACTTTTGGCACATCAATTTTCGATGATGAATAGCTACAATTCTTCCTCGGATTTTAAATTCTTCGACGTGCAAGGTTCTTCATGTCTGTTGGAAGCGTTATTGATTTCAATTCTATAAATAAAAATACGTTTATACACTTACTTGAGAGTACTTTTTCTGATATTGATGCTTTATTTAATGGCTTCTTCTAAAAGGTTATTTAAATGTGACCATCGAAATATCACTCAAAATTACTTGAGTACCAACATGGAATTTTTGATACATTAAAGAACGCCGAGATACAGAGTGAACTGAATAGCTAATTGGAACTGAGGAAAAGATAAAATCTGAAATAGCCTCTAATTCTGATTTGCCGCGTATCAAGTGTCTGATCGTGATTATCTTTGAATAAATGAATAGAGAATGGTAGGTTTACCAAATCATTATCTTTCTGGCATAATAGCTCCAGACTCATTAATCTCTCTCTCTCTCTCTCTCTCTCTCTGTCTATCTATCTATCTATCTTACACGCACACAAATACGCACACACTGTTTCTCTCGCTCTCTCGTTATATTCACATTCTCTGATATAAACAAAATTTACCATTACACGCGTATTATACACAACACGCCTTTGAGATTAATGATTGCAATATGTGTGTCTACATTGATATACTTGTATCTATCTAGCAAAGTTCAAATCTGTCTGTGTCGCAACCTCTTAAAATGTATGTATGTATGTATGTATCTATCTATCTATTTCAGTTTGTTCAAATGTTACTATGGCTCTGTTAGCTGTTTCCATCTATCTATCTATCTAGCTAACTCAGTCTGTTCATAGCTCTGTCGAAATGTATATTTTTCTTGTTAGTTCAGTTGGTTCATACATACTTAACTCTATCTATCTATCTATCTATCTATCTATCTATCTATCTAGTTAACTCAGTTTGATCATGTCTATGTAGCTCGTTTAGTTCATTTCAATCTATCTAGGTAGCTAGTTAGTTAAGTCAGTCTGTTCATGTCTTCTATCTGTTTAGCTAAACATCCAGCATAGTCTGTTGATGTCTATCTGTTGAGCTAGTTCAGTCTGTTCATATCTATCTATCTATCTATCTATCTATCTATCTATCTATCTATCTATCTATCTATCTATCTATCTATCTATCTATCACAGCCCGTTTATAATCTGTCGTATATGAGAAGGAGCTTCCCAGTCTACACTTTCCAGTCTCCAAAGCGTGCAAAACCATCTCTGTCTACTTGTGGGTGATGAATTATTTTCCACCCTACAACCCCTTTCCCATAAACGAAACATTGCAAGCCTCTTGCTACTCTATTTCCAGGGAAAGTGTATTGACGAACTACGTTACTTGGTTCCACCAGTTCTAACCTTCACAGCGAAGACCCGCCATGCCACGGACATTGTAGCGGACCACACGAATTCCTTTCGTATTCCATTGGTGAGATGCAAGTTCCACCCAACCAGATTCTTCCTACGAACCGCTACTTTGTAGATCCCCCAAGAGGATGCTTCCCTGATGACATATCTTGTTCATGTCTACACTCAACTGGTATCTTCACCAGATATCCTCATAAACCGTGCGTCTTACTCTGTAACCCTCCACCTCGAGTGCTGATTAAGTTCAAACAATGTCTTTAAGCCAGAGAGCGCATATTTTATCTAAGAAGATATTCACGAAAATTCAGTCCGGTAGACGAAAATAAATATGTTTAATAAATGAACAGGGCGTCTACTCAAATATGAGTATCCACTAAAAATAACGTTAAAAGTGATAAAAAAATGTGTCAGATTGATTAATAAAAAAAGTTCTCACAACTTTAGAAAATGACTTTGTTAACGTTTGGATACGAAACTGAGCAGTTATGAAAATTTCGAGGAATTTGTGACGAGAAGGATTTCGCATCATTCAAACTTTGCTTAATCAGCGGGGCTGCTCCGTGGACGAGCTGGTTAAGACACGTTGGATCTAAAAACGGTTTCTCTTTGCCTAGAGGCTATATTGCCGGTGAGCTCACATTTTTCTTTAATAATATCTCTCGAATATTCAGGCCGGTAAAAGAAAATGAATATACTTTGTTTAATAAATGAACGGAGTGTCAACTCAAATATGAGTAGCCACTAAAAATAACGTTTAAGGTGGGTGACACACACACACACACATATATATATATATATATATATATATATATATGTGTGTGTGTGTGTATTTGTATATATAGTCCAAATGTAAAAGATGTATTTATTATGCACTATTACATTAGAACATGTGCATACCCAGTAAGAAAATGTACATCATGTTTCAACGTTAAAAAATTAACGTTTCTTGATGTGGGAAATCACGATGCTACATAATTTCCACAAAATTGACGATCGCAGAGAGCGTGAAACCCAGAGTCACAAACTCATATCAATCCAACTATATATATATATATATATATATATATATATATATTCACCTCATATCAATCCAACTAAATATATATATATATATATATATATATATATATATATATATATATAAATACATTCATACATGTTTCATTAAATAATATAGACAAGTGTTGTCTATATATTTTATGTAAGTTCTTTTCATATCGTCTGATAAGCTTAATAACATTATCATTAAACAATGAAAGAAAATCACAATATTGATACATATTTTTAATCCAATCTTATCTATATTATTTAATGAAACATGTATGAATGAAAAAATGCCACCTGAAGAAACAAGATGTACAGTTTTGTAGTATAAATACACACAATATAAATACATATATATATATATATATATATATATATATATATATATATATATATATATATATATATGTATGTATATATATATATATATATATATATATATATATATATATATATATATATAGTTCCGAAGAGATTGGTTACCTATTCGCAATATACGTACAAAACCTTTGGTAGGAGACACTCAAGCTGGGAATCACTAATTCGTGACAAAGGCACGTTTGGACGGATATATTCCTAGTTCAGAATTAGGGTTACAGAAACATTTACCCATGTTATAATTATATTTATATAACATTTGTATATAAATAAATAGCTACTTATATAAGAAATAACAGGTTCCTATAATGTAGAAAACTTTCTGGCGAGACACATGATATCTTGTATGATGAGGACATTCAACACTCTGTTCTCGTTCTAATAACACCTCATATGTACGCTATAGAATTATTGTTTATCTGGCCACACTTCTTGCTGAACTTTGTGGGAAACATTTTCCGTCTACGCTTTATTTTTTTTTCTTTTCAAATAACATTTATTTAATAAGTATTCGATATTTTTTTTCTGATATTCTCTTTTATCCTTCCGACGAAAAGTAATTTTTATTTTTTAGATCTATTCTTATTGCATTTAATCTTTCAATCAATTTTTCTGCCGTTTTCTCGTTTCGAAAATATGGTCGTCTGCTTCTTTTTTTTATTGCTCTGAAAATCGTCTTTGAATTGATTATGTTTCCTATAATAATAATAATAATAATAATAATAATAATAATAATAATAATAATAATAACAATAATAATAATAATATTAATAATAATAACATTTCTAATTATTATGATGTTTACATCTATATTGGATCTAATGGTTTTTAATGATGCAATTATTGGGTTCTCATGCTACTGAAGGGCAAAGAACAAAATATCTCTAACATTTACGCTCATTTATGACATTCTGTTGTGTGGATGGTTTTAATTCTACCACGGATTCCCAGTCGTTTTATTGGAAATTCTTCAGTCATCTTGGAAGGTGATCGTATTTATCTAACTCATTATGTGCTTCTGCGGTTTTGTATATGCATTTACTGAAATTTCACGATCCAAAATTTTCTTTGCTCTCGGACGAGGTCCTGCTTTTTTTTTCAATAGTTCCTTTTCTTTCGGTTGCACGCTGTGGTCTCTAAGTGCAGCCATATCCGTAATCTGACGGATCCTATTTACTTAGTTTATACAATTTGTCAGAATATACCCGGTTAAAGTTTAGCCTACTCTAGAACATCCCGCAGGTTATGACTGGGACTAGCCCACATTATAATGTTGAATTTTGACTGTCTCTGGCTTCTATTCTTCATACACTAATGCTACATCATAGGATGCATCAACAATGGTACCATCGTTGCTACGAAGACGCGAAAGTGGAAGGTAGTTGATCGAGTGAACCAGTAGCATTACCACGTGCTGACTTGCCTTACTAAGGAGTCTGTGTGTGGCTAGACATATAGATCCTTGTAATTCTTGCAGCCGTGTCAGTGACTTTATGTCTTCTTCGGCTTATGTCAAAACTTAAACCAGGGCAATCCATAACTTTCATAATTCCACGTCCACGGGGGTCTTCTGACCGGTTGTTTGCCATTCTGAGACAGCTGACGCATCCTAGAACAACATTCCGGAGTGTAAAGTCGTCTAGTCCAAACTATACACACCTAAAGCAATTTATATCCAGTTTAACTTTTACGCTGGGAGCAAACCACCTTCATATATGTGTTATGGGATCTTACCTGTAACGACATAATGAACTCTTCCTGACACTATAAAGACTGCGCTTCTCATGAGAGACGATAGAGAAGAAGTGGAACGAGTCGAGACGGAACGAGTCGAGACAATAGTAGTTCACTCTAAACCAGACTGACAGTCATACTAACACCTTCAACTTTCTTGTATTATTATTCTGTTTAATATATCTTTGTTATTCCTACTCTTGTGTTCGTGTTGTTCTTCCTTGGTCCTAACTTTGGACCATAACAGTGGTGCGAGGATATTGGATCATAACAATATGCATAGAAAATGAATTCAGTAAATGTACAGAATCAGAAAGAGGTGTAAGAATAATTTCTCACCAGCTATATTCAACCTACAGTGAATTGATTCGGGAGATAATTAGAATCCTACGATGATTCGTTATCGGTAGCCACAATCTTAACAATATAAGATATGCAGATGACACGGTTTTGATAGCAGACACAGAGAGGAAACTTCAATAACTCCTACAGAAGGTAGTAAAGAAAAGCGAGAAGAAAGGATTAAACATCAATTTCAAGAAGACAGAATATATGACTGTCATCAAAAGTAAGCCCCCAACATGCAAATTAGAATTTGGAGATAACAAAATCAAGCAAATATAACACTTTAAATATGTGGGAAGTGTTTTAACAAGGAACAGATGTACGATTTTAACAAGACACATTGCGATAGCGAAGGGCGCCTTCCAAAAGTTAAGTAAAGTATTACGAAAAAGAAAAATGTTTTTAGATACAAACAAAAGAATACTGAAATGTTTCATAAGACCAGTCCACCTATATGGAAATTAATTTTGGACAATTTTCTCACAAATGACGAAGATACTTGAATCTACAGAAATGTGATTCTACAGAAGGATACTGAGAATTTCATGAACGTCGAAGTTCTAGCCGACCTGAGTATGACGATAAACTGCATCCGTTTCTGGCAAGGCCTCAGATCGGGAGATTTTTAGGAGTGTGTAACCACCTCTTAATTGCTGTTGTTTCCAGTTCCTACCTAACCCTGGGTAGTAGCATACATTAGGGTTTCAATTTTGGGCAAACTGTTAGCTCGCAAACTGGGGTCAAAACACTATAAAAGTAGAAAAAAATATTTTTATAGTAAAAAAAATACCAGCAATATATTTTCATAGTAAAATAATTACCAATATATCTTTTGTAAATGACATTACTAATGCTCCCAAGGATACTAAATTTCGGCATTCAATGACCCATAAGGTTTTGATATGCTGCTAAACAAACTAAGTTTTAGAGAAAATGGAAACAAAATAGACACTTATATTTAACACCAGAAAGAGAGAGTTGAAAATTCTAAGGTGCATAAAAGGATCTTGGAAAATTAGATATAATAGGACATATTAAAGGCAAGAGAGTCAGATGGAAACAGTCTATAATCTACCTAACAATGTTGTTTAATGGATGCCGGAACGGGGTTTTGTCAAGAGCCATGATCGCCAACGTCCTGGCTGAACATGTTACATGAGGAAAAAAAGAAAAAGGTGGCAGTTTTCTGGTTGCTGTATCCGACTGGTAGTAAGGGGCCCGAGCTCTTTGGTAGCGATAAAAGTAGAACTTGACCTGTTTTTTGGAGATCGTAGTGTAAATTTGAATGAGAAAATTCTTCTATGTATTAAGGATGGTAGTAGGAATGACTTACTGGTTGCTGAAGTTGACTAACTCTAGGCTGTATTTGAGTCATGACTGCTCTTAAGAGAGAAAGTCTATGGTCATATCACGTTGAAACACCCGTTCTCGTATAATCACCGACGTTAAGAAACGTTGAAACTTGCCAGAAACAAAATGTGTGACCACTTTGGAATGCCAGCTGCTGTAAGCTTTGATGTACGGGTGGTGTAATGGATAATGGCTGGAAATAGAGAATCGAAATGCCGTGTTTTTTTTATGTTCACTTCCACACAAATGGCCTTGGGAAATGTATGAACCCACCTCTTCTCCACCCAGCTATACGTTAATTAGTAGGACTTGTATCTGTAAATTATTATTATCTCCAAAAAATGCTTACAATCTAAAAATAATTCCTGGCTTTAAATAACATTCAACAGGCTGGTAAATCGTAAAAGATATCAATCAATTTAAGAGAGAAAGAATTTTTCTGCTTTGCTTCAGACTATAGTTTTGTGGATGAATTGAAAGAGGCGGCGGGAATTAGGGAGGAGAGAGTATTTTCTTTGGTCAATAAATGGGATGTTGCATCATGCGACTTTTTTCTAGTACTTCTGATATATCTGTAGTATCTCTCTAAAAACTGTAGCTAGCACTAAAGTTAAATAATGGTTTGTGGCATTTGCCTACACTAGCTAGCTAGTCTCACAGACCGACAATGGAGAGTAGAGATGTCAATCCTCAGTGGCCAACAAATACTTGTGACTTTGTGCCATTACTACGATTGCCATTTCTTATTTAATTAAGGCCGCTTCATCAATTAAACTAATAGTTTATTCAATCTAAAGTTTCTCTGTACAGTGGCATCGCAAATCTGGCAGGAGAAGGAAGAAATTGATTGTAGCAAATGCCAAACAGCATAGACTGTTAGTTATATATTTCTTTCTCTAATGACAGCTTCGGAATGATAGAAACTGTTTTTTCCTGATAAAGACGTGTTTCTTCATTATTTCTTGCAAACATCACCTACTGTAATTTGACGAGATAAAAACCTTCCAAATGTTTTAAAATGCAATGGGCATAGGACTGGTTTTTAAATTCCAATAGAGTCAAAAACAAACTAGTAACGTTCCACCACGTTAGCAGACCCTGAACTTTCACCCATCATGATGGATGAGTGTTCCCTCGAGGAGGCGCCTTGTCTCAAACGTCTACTGTGACTCAAGCTCTCCTCTAGACTTCTTGTGGAACTCGTATATTTTATCTATTGCTAAAGGTGCTGGAAAAATGTGTTGGCTAATTGTATCACTCCAGAGAGTATCCGCGCCCCCTGCTATGCTCACTTGCCTGACTTGTATTCAAATGATCTGCGCGTCCTTTTGGGTAATGAATTATTTTGCACCCTACAAATTCCCACAAATTAAACGTTGTGTTGTGGAGTTATTTCTACAATAGAACTTCTAGATGGACTAAATGCGTCCTAAATGGGTTAAACGTACAGAAACGTTAGGAACTTGTAATAAAGTGTTACGCAGAGTAATCGAGTTGTGGTCGCTGAACACTACTCCTTCTCTCTCGACTACTACTGACTCCTACTTATAATAGGTGGGAGAGTCTATTACCTAGACAAGGTGTCTTTCACTATAACACGTTGCGAGATTCTCGCTGCTCTATCGCTATTTCAATAGCACCAAGTTCTAGATAAGTATGGTGATGCTCAGGCTATTCCTTTGTACATTTCGAAACTTTCTGACAGGGTTTGGAATTCCTGTCTTCTTCACAAGTTGGAAATTTACGATGTCTCAAGGCCAAATCAAATTGTGAACGAACGTTATCCTGAGCGACCACTCATCTGGACCCTTCTGTACTAATACAGGTGTCCCCCCACCGATCTATCCTTGGTCCTATTTTGTTTCTAATTTTCATTAACGAAGTTCCAGATGACATAATCCCTCAGCTTGGTGTCGATATTAATGATACAACTATTTACTCCTGTCTCGATAGTAAGCCTGATCAGTCCGATGAGATCAAATTGGCAGATGATGTCAAAAAACGACCTACAGTCAGTTGTTAACTGGAGCAAAGAATGTTAATTTTAACGCCTCAAAAAGTAAACTGCTGTATATTAATCATCTGAGAGACTCCTGTTTATCTTCCATGGTGATGGACACCTGTATTAGTACAGAAGGGTCCAGATGAGTGGTCGCTCAGGATAACGTTCGTTCACAATTTGATTTGGCCTTGAGACATCGTAACTTTCCAACTTGTGAAGAAAACAGGAATGCCAAACCCTGTCAGAAAGTTTCGAAATGTACAAAGGAATAGCCTGAGCATCACCATACTTATCTAGAACTTGGTGCTATGGAAATAGCGATAGAGCAGCGAGAATCTCGGAACGTTTAATTTATGGGAATTTGTAGGGTGCAAAATAATTCATTACCCAAAAGGACGCGCAGATCATTTGAATACAAGTCAGGCAATTGAGCATAGCAGGGGGCGCGGATACTCTCTGGAGTGGTACAATTACTTATAAATATGTAAGATACATTCTGGAGAGAAAAAATGTCTGGCAGGACAGTGAACTAACTTTCTCAGCAGTTGACTTGGCAATCGATTCAGTGTAGTCTTTCAACTTTGTATCAGCCAAGAATTTTAGCCTGAAAAATGGACGGGATTTGTTGCACTTTTTCAAGCTAAAATTTCTTTTTTCTCTCTCCAGAATGTATCTTACATATTTATAAGTCTACTTTTCGTCCATGCATAGAATATTGTTGCTACATATGGTTCGGTGTCCCTGTGCTTTTAATATCTAGAGACTCTTGATTAAATCCAAAGAAGAATCAGCAATATTATTGGTCCCGATCTGGCATCTCGGCTTCAGTCACTTTCCCAACGCCGTAAAATTGCCTCCCTGTGTCTTTTCTATAAACAATTTCGTGGCAACTGTTCGGATGAACTCTTCGCCATGGTACATAGACTTTATGAATTTAACATGTTTGCTTGGCAACAAGGTCTTATCAAATTACAGTTGAATTGATTAGATGGAATCGTAACTTGTATTCTAACATATTTGCGACTCCATGCTTTCAAATCAACCTTAATCTTAAAAAATATCAATCGCTATCTACTACTGTCCTCCCGATTACTCTTCTTTTGTTCTCGCTCCCTAGTAATATTTATGTTTGCTAATACGTTTACGCACAGTAACCGCTTTGTGCCAACTGGATTTTTTTTTTTTAAATTACGATATATTTTATTCAATTTTTCTATTTTTCTTACAGTATTTCTTTTGCGTAGAGAAACTGACCGTATTGAAGTAGAAGTAATTCTAAGCCGTACTGGATGGGCGTTGGAGCAATGTTGTGATGTCTTCAGCACAACTTTAGCGCGTTCCGGCTTGATTCGAATAAAAAATGTATCAATTTTTCCTTGTTCGACGTAACACATATATATAATATTATTTTAATTTGTTTCACACCTTTTATTTTCCTAAACTTCTCATATCAGTTTCTGCTAATAAGAATTTGTTCCTCAGGAAGAGATTGATTTGATTGGATTTTTACGGCTTATCAATTCGTGGATTATATAAGGCCGAAAGATATTTTAAATTGTTAGAATATATATATATATATACATATATACACACACACACACACATATATATATATATATATATATATATATATATATATATATACATATATATATATATATATGTGTGTGTGTGTGTGTGTTCAATATTCAATTCAATATTCACTCACAATATATATATATATATATATATATAAATTGCTAATTTAATATTCACTCACAATATATATATATATATATATATATATATATATATATATTGTGAGTGAATATTAAATTCAATATTAACTCACAATATATATATATATATATATATATATATATATATATATATATATATATATATATATATATATTGTGAGTGAATATTGAATTAGCAATTTCTTTTCTTTTTTTTTCAATGATAACAGATACAACTGGAAAATATATAGCTAGACAGAGAAGACGTGGATACTTACCTTTTCCACGACATTTACGCGTAAGTGAATATAATAAACTCTATAGGAAATTCGATTTTAAAATTTAACATTCAGAGCCACCGTATATTCCTTAATATTTTTCCGAAACAGCGGCTAATTGATCATAAACATTTCAAAGATGACCATTCTTTCATTAACACAGCTTATGCACGCCCGAACCAATGAAACAATACAATATGTTCTCTTATCTCAATGTATACCTCTTTTCTGGAAGATTCTCTTCCAATTCTGTGTCATCACGAGAGAAATAATTTAAGCTTTGTTTTAAGGTTATTTTATTCAAAGGAACCTGATTATAGATATTTTCAGCTTCTGTTTCATTCCGGTGGACATTTATGTATGATAATATATATATATATATATATATATATATATATATATATATATATATATATAGGTCCTACCACCTTAATTTATTCATGAGTTGTAATGGATACATCAGCTCTACTGTAGTAGCTGGATAGGATAAATATAAATTTACTCATTAACCAATATATTTTTTATCATTCAGTTCTTCATTGGTTAGGTTGTCGTAAATCGAAATAAAGAAGATTGGTTAAACGAAAATTGAAAGAAAATCGAAATGAAAATACGTCTAAAAAAAACTGAAACCTTATTGATAATTTATGAAATAAATACATAAAAATATTCATTATTTCTAGTTAATCCATAAGGAGCGACACAGCAGATTTAAAAAGTAAAAAAAAAATATAGCATGACAGCTTTCGACGAGGAAAATGGAATCGGCAAAACGAGTTCAAATATCATTCCAGTCTGTTAAGTTCACTTTCATACAAATACCGCTGGAAAAGTATAAATCCATCTCTTTCTCCACACACTAGCTATGGGTTAAATAGCAGAGTAGACTTGGCTCTCGAGCCCTGTGTAGGCATCTGACTCTGAATTCGGTCTAGAGGAGAAAGAAAAAAAGGTCAATTGGGGTAGTGTATTTATTTATATTGATTATAAAAAATCAAATTAATTATCTACTATAAAAAAATTTAAGACAGCTAACCTTATCCTCAAAACTAACAATACTCCAGCTAAGTCAAAATTACAAAGAACAAGCATTATATATGAGTTCAAATGCCCCTTAGACCTAATTCATAAATAATTACATCGGTCACACAACTACATGCCTATCCAGACGCCAGACGTTACCCCTATCTGACCATAGCTCTATTAGAACCCATTTAAACAAACAGAAACTTACCAGACTCCATTCGAAACATACTAATAGAAAACACAAACATAATAACCTCATCCACCTGTAAAAAAAAACATTTAAAATAATGGAAGCCCTAATAATAAAAAAGAAAAAGCCAACACTTAACAATATTAACTCCGAATGTGCTAACCGTGCTCGGTAATAAAACATCACTATAATACTAAAAACATACACATAACGCACATAATTAAACTGAAAAAATAAAATCATCCTTGATAATGGCTAAATGTATGGCCGAAAGTACTCGGAATTATAAAACATTTGAACAGTTTCTACCTCCGGTGTCTTATCAAGTGATGATGTTCAACATCATCACTTGATAAGACACTGGAGGTGTTGAAACAAAATGGCTATTTTTGTAGTGATTTTATAACATATTTATGTTATAATTTTTAAATAAATAATTATATCTGCTCTACTCTGTATTGAGAACTCTTTTAAGAATAATAATTTTTGGTTATTGAAATTTATTCCGTATATACCAATCATATACTTGGGTATATATATATATATATATATATATATATATATATATATATATATATATATATGAGGCTTATATATAAAACTCTTCGTTGCTTACCCAATTTTCGAGTTGCACATCAAACGTAGTTATATGTGTATTTATTAATACACACACACACACACACACACACGCACACGCGCGCGCGGGCACACACACGCACACGCGCGCGCGCGCGGGCACACACACACACACACAAATTAATACTAAATCGTTTTTTGTGGAGCAATACACAATTTAACCGAAAGTAAGGTAATGGAAAACGAGGTAAAACAGTTTTATAACTGATTCACGACATTATGAATTTTTATGAAGAAAAGTTTTCAACAGATAGATGCTGGAAACCATTGGATCATATCATATGATGGAATATACAATTTAGCTTAATGGCAGTCTATGAAAACCAACCGAAAATACTTTGAAGAACGAATAATATTTCTATGAATTGGTTTTCATTTCTTTTCATTCTGTTTTTTTAATCAGGGTGTGCGACATGTATAACAAGTATCGGAAGTGGAATCTGTGAGACGTGTTCAAATTCAGTCTGTAACATTCACTTTAGAACTATTACTCTTGGGAAAAGTATGGACCGGTCTCTTTACACAACGGTTATATACAGAGTATACTCGGCTCTCTACACTTGGCGTGGCAACCAATCTAAGAAGAAAAAATTTCAATTGTGAAGACTACAAGAAACCATTCTTTCCAATAATGCAAGGTGATTCACAGAAAATAAATAAAAGGAATATTTTACATGTCATGATCGACTACATCTGGAAGGGAAATTGAAAAAAAAACACTCATCTCTCACTTGATATTGTAACATGGTATCTCACTAAAATCTACACACTTATTACTGTGAGCATAGTCTCTTTCGTATTTTCAACCAAATTTACTTTCTTAGACTGCAAAGTTGTTTTCAAAGATTATTTGTTATGGCTTAGCTAATGTTATAGGAACACGTAAATTCTTGAAAACTTCGACGATTATTGATTTCAAAGAATTGTTCGGAAAAGCCTCCGGTCGTGTCGGCTTTCGACCGATTCTAGAAATGGAGAAAAGAATATAAGAGAGAAAATAAAGTAAAACTTGGCCGTGCCAGAAGTAAAGTTAAAAGAAAAAAAATCAATGGAGATGATTATTTGTGGAACAAAGACGGAAAGAAAGTTTAAGAAATATATGGGAGACAAAAGAGTGGAGAAATATGTCACAGGAAAATGTTTGAATTGTGAAGAGTTGCAAAAGAAGTCTGAGATTGTATTAGGCTGTAAAACCTAGATAAGAAGACGCGGGAAAAAAGGTCTGTAGAATATTTATTCAATGGCGGTTTAAATTAAATGTGGAGAAAAAACAATAAAACATTAGAAAAGACAAAAGCGAAAACGCATTTTCCGAGAGGAGGAAACGTAAAATTAGTAATAGAGAAATTAAGAGACGAAAGTAATGGCAAATGCCAAAGTTACAGAAGGAAAGAAACAACGAAGCGGAAGGTAAAGAATGGCATGTTAATATTAGGCGTTTCCCTGTGGGGAAACAATTGGTATGCATTGATCGAGCAGCATTCGGTTGAAATTTATATAATCTTTCTCTTGAAATAATTTTTCAGCAAAATAGCTTTTTCAAGTCCGGTAGCTGTTATCGCTCTTTCCAGTACTGATGGGGTTTTCCTTCCTAACCTTTTATCTGAAGTTCGCCATCTAAGAGTTCTCAAATTTTGTTTATGAATTCTCGTGCCCTAGCCTCTCACCGCATCTCCAATACCAATAATAACATCTGATTTGTCGCACAAGTGCCACATTCCCTCGTAGATTAACTTGTCACTTATCGCAATTTATTAGGCTTATATCAACCATCATATCACAAAGAAAAAAGGAAAAGAACTGTACATCACTCAGAATACTCGGCGCTGTTATTATGCAAAGAATTGATAATGTTAGTATTAGCCTAAACTCGGTAAGGAAACATTCGGCATTCTTTGACTGAGTAGCTGACGTTTGAAATTTATAAACTCTTTCTCTTGAAACAATATTTCAGGAGAATAGATTTCTCAAGTTCGGTAGCTGTTATTGATCTTTTCATTACTAATGGGGTTTTCCTTCTTAACCTTTTATCTGAAGTAGTGTGGAATGTTTACATTCAAATTATATCATTATTTTCTCTTCGAGTTACATGTTCTACCCATTTTAGTTATTGCTGCTGTTGATAGTTCTCAAGTGATAAGATTTCTGTCATTTAGTACAGTTCTTTTTTTTTCGAATATGTAGCGCCAATCCAAAGTGTTCTAAAAAGAATGATCTTTACCAACCCTCAGACTTCACTTGCTCAAAGCCATTTGAACCAATGATTAATTAAAGCGTTTGTATATAGCTGAAAGTATACATATTTCTGAACGGGTTTGACGCCATGCATGACATCCATGTGTTAGTTTGATTATTAATATTAGCCTATTCCCTATAAAGAAACATTCGGCATTCATTGACCGAGTAGCCAGTACTACTGACGTTTGAAATTTACAAACTCTTTCTCTTGAAAGAAGAAGAAGAAGAAGAAGAAGAAGAAGAAGAAGAAGAAGAAGAAGAAGAGCAAAGGAGGTGAATAATTATGGAGAAAAGAAAAGAAGCACAAACGAAAATGAAAGATTATGAAGGAAGGAAGGAAGGAAGAAGAAGAAGAAGAAGAAGAAGAAGAAGAAGAAGAAGAAGAAGAAGAAGAAGAAGAAGAAGAAGAAGAAGTAGAAGAAGAAGAAAGTGGCAGTTACCTGAAGAAGAAGATGTGCAAAAGGGTTAAATAATTAAAAAAGAAAGGAAAAAGAAGCAGAAGTGAAAATGAAAGATTTTGAAGGAAAGAAGAAGAGAAAGAAGAAGAAGAAGAAGAAGAAGAAGAAGAAGAAGAAGAAGAAGATGATGAAGAAGAAGATGAGCAAAAGGGTTAAATAATTAAAAAAGAAAGGAAAAAGAAGCAGAGGTGAAAATGAAAGATTTTGAAAGAAAGAAGAAGAAGAAGAAGAAGAAGAAGAAGAAGAAGAAGAAGAAGAAGAAGAAGAAGAAGAAGATGTGCAAAAGGGTTAAATAAGTAAAAAAAGAAAGTAAAAAAGCTCAAACGAAAATGAAAGAAGCAAAAATGATCAAATATATTCAGTATAAGGCATGAGATACGATGGAAGGAGTAAACAACAATTAAAAGGGTGACGAGGAAGAAGGAAAATAAGAAGAGGGGTAAGAAAAGGAAAGATGCTAAAAGATGAAGAGCAGAGTAGAAGGATGAGTACATTAGAAAAAGAAGATTGTTTGATTGTTAAGCGGCATATCAACTCCTCATGGGTCATTTAATGCAGGAATTTTCTTTTCTTGGGTTCATTAGTATTTTAATTTACAAAAGCACATTGTTGGTAATTTTTTTTTTTCAAATATGTATTGCTGGTAATTTGTTTACCATGAAAATGTATTGTCATACATTCATGTTTTTTTTTTTATGTTTCTTTTTACTCTAGTTTAGGGGTTAACTATTTGCCCATACTTTGAACACTAACAGGTGCTACCACCTCGGGTCAGGGTGGACCTGGGAACAACAGCAATTAAGATGTGGTTCCATGCTCCTCAGAACCTCCCGATCAGAGTCCTTGCTGCCGGATGTAGTTTATCGTTATACACAGGACTCACTAAAAGAAGGAGAAGAAGAAAAACAAGAAAATTTTATCCCCCCCTACCCACGCTAGGTATAGGGTAATTCCCTGGACAGATGAATATGTGTGACCAAAAGAGAGAATGCATAGATGACGTAAATATATGAAAAAAGAAGATTGCTGTCGAATTAAAAAACAAGCGGAGAAAAGAAAATTAAAAGTGATATAAAAGAAAATTTACGGAAAATTCCTACTCCTGTATGAATGCAACCTCCATGCGACAATCAAGTTAACGAACCACATAACGAGACTTATAATGAGGGTCCTAATGAACAAATCTCGTAGGACCAGAAATAGGATATTTGTTCAAGACACGTGAGCAACACATGCGATTTTCATAAGAATGCAAATGCAAAAAAGAAATAGAACTACCATAATTACCCATGTATTATACGCATTTTTCTAAAAAAATAATAAGCAAAATTACAGCTACAAAATAACTTTAAAACGTTGCCGTTTCATAGGTCGATTTCAGTTGCGAAATGACTACTCACCACAAACATACGACAATTTGACACTAAAATTCGGCGATTGCGACCCCATAAGGATGTCAAATACAATCATATGTGTCTACAAATACTTGCAAATAAAAAATAAAATAAAAATTAGAATAAAATTAAATTAGAATAATATTATTCTACGTTCAAAACCATTTTTAATAAGAGTAGGAAACGCTGGCTGTAATGAAACTGGAGAGGTACAATTTATAGGGTTTGATTACCAAAACATGGGTGTGTATTATGCGTGAGTAGAAGCATTCTTCCCGCACTTTCAACACAAATTTTGGGGATGCGCATTATGGATGAAGGCGTATTATACATTGGGAATCAAGGCACATTCTGTAGTTCACAACGAAACTTTGGATAAAATACGACAGGAAAACTTATTTGAAATGTTAGGAAAGTTTGAAAAGGAAAATATATTAAAAGAATCGGCAACATTTACAGAGGACAAAGCAGCTGTATGCTAATAGGCAACGAGTTAAAGAAAAAGAAAAAAGGGTGTCAAACAAAGATATTTCTTCTTCTTCTTCTGCTTCCTCTTCTCCTTCTTCTGCTTCTTCTTCTTCTTCTTCTTCTTCTTCTGCTTCTTCGTACCATATCCCTTCAGAACGTTGGCGATCATAGATCTCCATAATTTTCTCTCCTTTGTAGGTTTTAATAAATTTTCTCTTTTTTTTAATCACTCCTAAACCTGTTCTGTCATCCATTTACTTCAACACGCTACGCAGATCATGTGTTCCTCCCTTTTGTCCAATCCAATTTTCCAAACCATCTTTCCTCATGTTGTGTCCAAGAAATTTCATTTTTCTCTTCCTGATGTTAAGTATGAATGTCATCTTTGTTTCCATTTTATCTAAAACTTAATTGTTACTCACATATTCGGTTCATGGTATCGTGTTTAAGCTCAGTGGGTTCCGTATATACGCGGCTTTTTGTCAAACTTAACCTAAATTTAGTAAATGCCTAATAAAATAAACGAAAAATAATGAAAAAGAATTCGGAATCAATGTAATTTCAAGAAACATTTTTAAAATATTTTAGAGACATGAATTGAAAACACTACTAGAAATCCAGACAAAAAAAGAGAAGAAAAGAAACGAAAATCACTTTGGAAAGAAGACAAAATATAAAATAAACTTAGAAAAACCGCTTAAAGGGTGAAGATGATGATTCAAAAAGTAGCAGAACAATAGAGACATTAAGTGGTGAGAAACGGAGAAAAACGCAGCAATTCTTTGCCCGAGACAACGACGTTAACAATGCTGCGATTTGCCCGACCAGTTTTCTTTTTCTTTTTTTTTTTTCTTTTTTTTTGTTGTAAATCCTCTTCTCGCTTTCCTCTGGTTTCGATTCAGCCGAGCCACTTGTCCGAAAAATTTCAACAGCTGAACTATTATTGGAATCAGTTTTCGGATTTTAACTTGCAACATTATTTCGAGAAAGCGATTCACGGAAAACCTTCACAATGGAATTATTCTAACAAATCAGATTTATTTTTATCGGCATTGTCCCGAAATGAATTTGAGAAAGAGAAAGAAAATCTTTAATCGGACTGCAATAGTAGCATATTTCCCATCGAGGCCTGAAGGGTCCTAATAGATGACGAGACGTTTATATCATTTCAGAAAATATTGCGATCCCAACCTCAAGTTTATTAATCGCACACTATTTATTTTTCCTTCTTTTAGAACCTTTAAACAATTTTTTGGTCAAACAATACCACTTGTTCATTACATACTAGCAGGCTTCGCCTGCTCGCTATTACTTCGCAAATTAAGATATATTTACTACTTGAAATATTTGAAACAAAAATTTGAAAATATTTCATTCATAAATTCACTTGTTATAATTAAGGAAAGTTTTACAAATAGACGCCAACTTGTTGAACACCAAGTAAGGTGCAAATTTCAAACACTTTTCTGCACTATATAAGACAATTTTCCTAAACAGAACTATTTTTGATATGAACATCAAAACACTCCTTGAATAAAAGAACACGAATGAAGGACAGTTAATTAATGAAATATACTTTTTATACAAACCTGATGAGTGTTATCACCTAGAAGTAGATAATATATAATTATTGCGCTTTTATCGTATAAATTACTATAAAATAGTAAGCGCGTAAATTACTCTTCTGAGTAATTTCACGTCTACTTATCATCTCTCAGTTGCGTCTCTGTCTTTGGGCAGAGTGCACTCAGGGAGGACTCCGTCAAAGGACGGAGTCACAACTGAGGAAAATTATACTGAGAGGTGCCGGCCCTGAGAAACAGCTGCCCGAAGCCTCGCCTTTTCATTGCACGAGAGAGAAGGATAAGTGCACGCACCGGGGCCAGTGCAACCGACGGTTGCGAGGGATCGGGGAATTTTTGTTCCTTTCCCGGGTGGACGCGCTCGGGCTCCTCACATTAAACCGACCTTGTGTCACAACCTGACCTCGTTGGGGGGGAGTAAATACAAATTACTATAAAATAGAATTCGTTGGATAATTATGCTCCATTTTTGCATTTATTCACATAGATTCCATAATATAGGTTTTACTTAATTAGCTATTATGTTTCTCTAACTCTTCAAATGTTGTATGTATAACTAATTCTAATTTCTATTTTTCCATCTTTACAATATATTAATTTTATCTTATAAATAGTCCCCTATTTCACACCCATGAAATTAAAATAATTCTTTGTACGGAAAATAAGGATCTACGTACACCAAATCGTCTTTAAATTAAGTGACCGCAGAAGAATTACCGTTGAACTTTTGAAAAGTAAGCTTAAATATTAATTCAGTACTTAGATGCCGCGATCAATTTTGAGTTCTTCTGTAGCTTATTGATGCCTATCTCATCTACTTCTCCCTAGATATTGCGATGATGGCCAAACCAAGAGTCCTCCACAGGAGCTAGCTTAAATGCCGCCCGACACAGTGACGTTTAGTTTATAATAAAACGTGCACTGCAATTTTCGATATAAAAGGAAAATAAGAGTTACACCCCTTGAACTATAAAAGCAAAAGCTTCTATAATATATTAATATATATTTTAACCTCATATAATCTGGCAAACCTGAGTCTGAGCTCAACGAAAATCGTTCCCTGCACCTAACATTTTTAGAGCTTTGGAATGAACTCTGAATCATTGAAATAGGACCAGTGAGAGCGGAGGAGTTTCTTGGACTTACACATATACACTGTACTTTATATATAATATTGAGACAAATTCAATCACCGACCCATTATTAACAATTTCCTTGTATTAGATTTGCGTAGAGAGACTTACTAACCTTCTCAACACTTGTTATTTAAATATGGACACGTCTATCTTCTATGAGTAGACGTCTGCTCATGGAAGAGTCGCAAAGGCGTAGCGTTTTTAAGATGTACGCTTGTCGCACTGGACTACTATAATAACATGTCCTCATGTGATTAAAACATTCTTCACATAACCTTTTGTTTCCAGAGTTTTCCTTACAGTCTTACAGGCCAGCAACTATAAGCGTCACACATTATGAAATGGACAAAGTCCGACAATTATTTTAAGACATTTTTTATGTTTATACATTCTTTTTTTTATAGATACAAATATTTAAGTAAATTTTCTGTTATAATAAACAATATTAACAGCATTTACCAGCCTGAATGTCCGAGAAATTGTCATGGAAAATATGCGTCCTCCGACAGGAATCAAACCTGTATCCCATACGGAACCGTCATATAGCCCGACGTGCTTTTACCGATTGAGCTAGAGAGGAGCGTTTAGGTTAGCAAGGTCGATTTTACTGTTTTTAAACTACAATTTTCCATACATTCATATCTGCTAGATGCGTATCAAAATGTAAACAAATGACGTCACACATTATGAAATGGACAAAGTCCGACAATTATTTTATTTGTCGGAGGACACAACGAGTCGAGACAATGTTAGTTCACTCTGAACCAGACTGACAGTCATACTAACACCTTCAACTTCTTGTATTATTATTCTGTTGTAATATATCTTTGTTATTCCTACTCTTGTGTTCGTGTTGTTCTTCCTTGGTCCTAACCTTGCACCATAACAGTGGTGCGAGGGTATTGGACCATAACACCTAGGTCGTCCAAAACGGAATTTTCTGGAAGGTATTAGAGTAAGGGTGTAGCCTAATTATTATTTGCAATAGTCAGCTGACAGAATAGATATCTCAAAGATACTGAACTAATTAGGTATGTTCATTATAGGATAAACGACTTTTTCAAGAATTCAAGTGAATTGCATATTAATGAAATTGTAGTTATTGTAGAGGTTGAATTGATGCCGCTTTAGTCCAAAAGAGACAAAATGTATGAAAAAACAACACTAGGATCCATATTGGTTGTATAATTATATAAGATTGAAACAGTGGGGATTGTGTAGGTTATAGGAAAGTAAATTTGCGTTCCCAATCAAATGTTTGGATGCAAAAATGAAATTAATGTAAAAAGATGGTATGGTTTCAATTTCATTTAAATCCATGGAAACATTGGGGGGCAGAGATTTGTGTAGCCCTGTTACTCCGCTTTTTAAAATAAGTTATATATATATATATATATATATATATATATATATATATATATATATATATATATATATATATATATATATATACATAAGCAAGTATGTGGATGTAGATCCGACGGTATGATGAAAATGTGGAAAAGACAAAGCAAAATCCGAATATGTGGGTTTACTGTTTTTTATTTTGTTTTATTGTTTTTTCTGTCAACGTCAGACGTTTCGGTCTAATAGATCATCTTCAGGACATGGTTAATGGAGACATATTTAAATTAAATTTAAGTCAAATGAAGAGACGATATATACAGGACTAGTCAGAAACAGAAAAACTGAAATTCTAAACAAAAAAAAAAATAAAAAACAGTAAACCCACATATTCGGATTTTGCTTTGTCTTTTAACACATTTTCATCATATATATATATATATATATATATATATATATATATATATTGTTGTGGGGCTCTCCCCTTTTGCACAAGATGGACTCGTCTAAAGTATACTTATGCTGACAAAGTTGGAGTCAGCGTGTGAGATACGTTGAGATACGCGGAGATACGTTGAGATAAGTTTGAGATATGTAGAGTCCACAGAGAGACAGATAATTACGGCTTTACTTACAGAGACTTGTACATATACTTTCTACTAACCCGCAGTCCCCGATTACTAATCTTCATTTCAAGTATGTATTCTTACGTTCAATCCACTAATTTCCCTATTTCAATTACTGGTAGTTATTTATTTGTGCAGGATTCCATCCCCGGAATCCACAGCAGATATATATATATATATATATATATATATATATATATATATATGTGTGTGTGTGTGGGGGGTCTATGTCATACATAAAATCTCTTTTAAATTTCATGAGAATGTATCCAATGGTTGTGTTGCTGAGATTTTTAGAGGACTAAGCCCCTTACTCCATCCCTTCTGACTCTATATAAGTACTTTGGGAGTTGGCTTCAAAATATACCAAGGTGACTAAAACATATAGCCCTATGGTAAAAACCCCGTGATAATAAAGCTTCAAATAATCAAGCTATGGGCTTCCAAAATTTTCAATCTTGTCGGGGTTTAGAACCCACTAGTGTGTCTTTATATTATTTAAATTGGTTGATATTTAGGGAATAGGGGTCATTTCAGGTCATTTACCTAAGTTTAAATTTCATTTCAGTTTACATTTCATTAAAAATTGAGGTTATTGTGGCCATTCCCACCAGAGACCTCATTTGATCAAAATAATATATATTTCAAGATAGCATATTCCAACCACTCTCATACCGGAAATTTAAGTTCCAAATTTCATAAAAATCTGTCCAGCAGTTTTTGCATCCATGGGTACATTTGTTTTCAAGGGTGGAGTGTCTGCCTCCTTTGCTTCCCTCAAAACTAAATCAAACATAGCTCATTACACTCATTTTTATGCCTATGACCTATGTTCCAAATTTAATGAAAATCGGTGAAGTAGTTTTTCTTCCTATTGATGTACAGATAGACACACAGATGTTCATCTTTATTAATATATATATATATATATATATATATATATATATATATATATATATATATATATACATAGGATAGGCTTGAATGTTCTCGATTCTCGAAAGCAACATTTCTACTAATTTCTTATTCTATCGTAAACAAAGGAAATTTAAGAACGGATTTTTTCATATAGTAATCCGATATATTTTCTCACTTAAACACTATTTTTAGTGGATACACTTATTTGAGTAGATGGTCTGTCTATTTATTGAGCAGTAGATGTATTTATTTTCATCTACCGGTTTGAAAAATATTTCTCGAATATTCTGGTTGGTAGATGAAAATAAGTTAGTATGCTATTCAATAAATAAGTACTAGTATCGATTAAAAATAACGTTATATATATATATATATATATATATATATATATATATATATATATTAACAGCAACCTTCCTTTTAAACATCTTTCGACAGTCAAGGAAAATTTAATTAATTTCTTGTTAAGCTTTACCAGCGTTCTTACATTTTTCCCCATTTGGTGAGAGTAAGGGAGTGCAAATATACTCCATATTGTTCATTGTCTCAAGCGCTTTCGGCCTTTTCTTTAGCCATTTTCAATTCACAGCATAGTTATTGTTAATTTTTCTTAAGGTTTTCACTGTTTCCGATATATTTTATTCTTATGCTGTTTTGAATACGAGTAGGGGCGTTTATTCCGAGCCTTCGAATGTTGAGCGTGGCTGTAATTCGAGTCAGCGTCTTTCTATATTTTTTTTTAAATTTCACCATTCCATTCCCACTGTTAAATAAGGTGAGATTGATTTTGGGAAAGAGATGTTTAATATACAACAAAAAATGTTTGAAAATGGTATATGTTAGCCAAAAGTGCTTAAACGGCGGAAGATATATTTACAAATACAATCCGGAAATCAGAAAAAAATGTTAAAAATTAAGCTAAATGTATAACATTCAACAAGGAATTTGTTGTTTTATAATATAAATATATATATATATATATATATGTGTGTGTGTGTGTGTGTGTGTGTGTGTGTGTGTGTGTGTGTGTGTGTGTGTGTGTGTGTGTGTGTGTGTGTGACTAAAAAGACAAGAGGAAAAACTATTCTGTGTCGACGCATTGCATCCCCTGAGGGGCTTTATATCAAGGCATTTACGTTTCGTCAAGTTATTGCGTTTACCCTGATAAAATGACTGAGAGGCGAAACACGTCGGCTATGAATACATTTTCGTCTGTTCTTTATTTTTTCATTTTGTTCCTTTAGAGATACACTCTATCTGAAAATAATTTATATAAATATATCTATATATATAATTTATAGAAAAATCCCTTAAGTATATATATATATATATATATATATATATATATATATATATATATATATATATATAAAGTGTTGAACTGGTATGCAAAATCTAATCTTCTATATGACAGTGAATGCTGAGTATACCGTGGACAGAACATACGATTAACGAGAAAGTTTTAAGTAGAATAGCAACTGAAAGTACACTTATACTTACAATCAGAATGAGATACCTGAAATTTCTGAAAAACATTATGAGGAAAGACAACCTAGAGAATGTAACACTTAAAGGACGTACTGAAGGCAATAAAGGCAGGGGGGAAATGTCGCGTAACCTTCATAGCGAATTATTGTGAATGAATGGATGAGCAGTAACGAAATACAAGAGGTTGTGGAGAGTCATTATTGCCCACGTCCTGAAGGACATACAAGAAAAAAAACAGTCTTCCTTTATCTGTAAAATCTACGTAGCGGATGTGAGTCCGCTGGCGTATGCTTATTTGTATGCGTTTTATGTCCTTACCTTCTCAAACGTATCGATCGAAATGTTTTCCGTCGTCACTGGTTCTCTACACACATCTACCTACACTCATCTATCGATCGATCAATCGACCGATCAAGCTCGTAAGATGTTTACTGCCTGATGTTTACTGAATCCGTTTATGTAAGCGTCAACACTTTCAAAACACCCCGAACCTTCGATCAACACCCTTTTCAGTTATCCAGCCATCAATCCTCCACAATCACCCGACGTTCAACATGAAACCAGTACAATGTCAGATTAGTGATCATTTATATAGATCATATGCCATCATAGATATATCAGTTATTTATGTCTCGTAATTAAATTAGTTACTTCCCGTTACAGAGCCGAAAAACTGCACTTAATGACTGCTAAAAAGAATGTTGGTATTTGAGAACAGTCAATAAAAAGTGACCAAGAATTAAAATTAGAATACAAATTAATATCGTCGCACGAAAAAGAAATTAAAGAAAATGAAATCAAAAGAATTAGCATAAAAAATGTAATAAAATCGAAAATAAACTATATAATAAATTTGTTTCAACGGATAATTAAAACAAGTCTACATAATAATAATAATAATTATACGAGAGGGTTGTGAAAAGTTATCAGCCTGGCCAGTATCTCTTTCTAAACGTATATATTGCCGTTTCTCATGGCGTTGATTTCAGGCGATTCTGTAATCAGGACCCCCAAGTCCTTACGATAACTGGTTTGTTATTATCAGATGTTGAGGATTCATTAGATTCAGAAGTTTGTGCCAAAAGCATGAATATCGTGGTTCCCTCATGGAATATAATTCTTTACTGTGCACGGCTGAAGCCACACTGGAAATTATTATTTTCTGCTATTTGTTTACAGCATGTATTTTCGTATTTAACCGGAGATCTAGCATTATGAGTAATTTCCAACGAACTATACGCCCCCAGAGAGTACCTTTTGCAGAATATTTCCTTTGTGAAGCAATGCAGTCTTCTGAAGAAACAGGCTTTATTTCAAATTTCTTTATGTTCAAAGCTACAGACACCTACGTCCTAATGGCAATTAGAAAAAGAGTTCGGTGGTCTGTTTCATCTCTTAAGATTGTCAACTTCATTGTACCTCGTTATTACGATAGCCAGGAATATCCATTTCCATGAGGATACATTCCCTTATTTTTTTAAACTATGGTGATGCCTGCTTTGCTGGCCCCAAAGATTATCTTTTTGGATGTTGATGTCACACACACTTTTTATTTCCTCGATTTTTACCACATTCTCTGGTTTGTGGTGGTACTATTTCCGGGTACCTTCATGTCCATTAATTCCGAGATAGGCACCAATTTTGATGAGAGGCCATTTCATCTTGATGGCGCTGGTATTTTTCCCCGCAAGCATTCCACAAGCTTGGTAATGATGTGGGTTGGTGCCATTTTCAACCTCCATGCCACACAGTCGTCACTTGCCTGAATACGCTGAAAGTTAATATTATTATTATTATTATTATTATTATTATTTTGGTTTTATACACATTTCCTTCCGGGTCTCAATCAGAGACCTAAGTTCAGAAATGGTATCATGAGATTTTCCGCTGATCATTTTTGTAAAAAACAAAGTTCATGCATTCTTCTTCTTCTTCTTCTTTTCCTCCTCTTCTTCTTCTTCTTCTTCTTCTTCTTCTTCTTATTATTATTATTATTATTATTATTATTATTATTATTATTATTATTATTATTATTATTATCTGTGATTTCTGTTTGATATGCATTTCCTTCCGTCTCCCAATCAGAGACCTAAGTTCATAAATGGCATCATGAGATTTCCCACTGATTATTTTTGTTAAAAATGATCACACACTTCTTCTTCTTCTTCTTCTTCTTCTTCTTCTTCTTCTTCTTCTTCTTATTATTATTATTATTATTATTATTATTATTATTATTATTATTATTACTTATAAGATCTTAATATCTGGCAATTATTGTATGGACAGCAGACCAAACCGGCAGGTATCGTACAATTTTTCTCTGAGTCTAAATGTTCAACATTTACCGAATTATTCCTGTCGTTCTTTTAAAAGGCTTCCTTCCTACAACAGTTCTACTGCGCCATCCATCTATGTCAGTTTCATTTTATCTATGATTCCATTCTATTCTTCAACGTACCAAGCGCACCTACCATGAAACTGGTTGAATTGTGACCATCTTCAGCTTTCAAAGCCAACCTTCAATGGGCCATAGTTGATCACTTTCCTTCTTTTGCCCTATCCTTGAATCGAGCGAATACGGTGCATTAATGATGAACCCTTCTTTTTCTATTTCCCACCATTATGACCGGTTTGTTGTGCCCAAGGTTTCATATCTGTTCGTGCTAAAGGTAATTATAATTATTATTATTAACAAACAAGCAAAATGATTGACGTAATATTTTGCAACACTTTGTCAAGTACACGATTTCAGAAAAAGGAAACAAAGACACAATGTTTAACAATATTTCGACAGTATATCGGTCTTCTTCAAGTTCTGTTTAAATATTGCACACGAGTTTGCGAGAGCAATTAATCAGATACCATTTGATTAACTGTCAATGGCGACCGCGATAAATGTGCCATTATTCAGATGGACAGTATCTAACGATGGTAAATGAATAAGGAAAAAAAAACAGTTACCATAAATAAATAAAAAAAATTGTCTGCTGAATTTTTACATATTATTAAGAGAATGTTCGCAAGACGGGGATTTGGCTAGAAAGAAAGAAAGAAAGAAAGAAAGAAAGAAAGAAAGAAGGGAAGGTAGAAGTGTTTAACGTCTCCTACCAAAACTTCATGGATAATGGGCAAAATGCTTTGTTTGCGTAGAAAAACAAAACATACGAATGAAAGAAAGAAAGAATGAAAGAAAGAAAAATGAAAAAAAGAGCATTAAGTGATGATTGAAGGAAGAAAAATATAATAAAACGGAAAGCGAAAGAAAGAAAAATATAGAAAGAAAGAAAGAAAGAAAAAGAAAAAAAGAGCATTAAGTGATGAGTGAAGGAAGAAAAATATAATACAACGGAAAGCGAAAGAAACAAAAATATAGAAAGAAAGAAAGAAAAAAGAAAGAAAGAAAGAAAAAGGAAAAAAAAGAGCATTAAGGGATGATTGAAGGAAGAAAAATATAATACAACGGAAAGCGAAAGAAAGAAAAATATAGAAAGAAAGAAAGAAAGAAAGAAAGAAAGAAAGAAAGAAAGAAAGAAAAAGGAAAAAAGAGCATTAAGGGATGAGTGAAAGAAGAAAAATATAATACAACGGAAAGCGAAAGAAAGAAAAATATAGAAAGAAAGAAAAAGGAAAAAAGCATTAAGGGATGATTGAAGGAAGAAAAATATATTACGAAGGAAAGCGAAAGAAAGAAAAAGAAAGAAAGAAAGAAAAAGGGAAAAAAGAGCATTAAGTGATGATTTAAGGAAGAAAAACATAATACAACGGAAAGTGAAAGAAAGAAAAATATAGAAAGAAAAAAAGAAAGAAAGAAAGAAAAAGGAAAAAAAGAGCATTAAGGGATGATTGAAGGTAGAAAAATATAATACAACGGAAAGCGAAAGAAAGAAAAATATAGAAAGAAAGAAAGAAAAAAGAAAGAAAGAAAGAAAAAGGAAAAAAAGAGCATTAAGGGATGATTGAAGGAAGAAAAATATAATACAACGGAAAGCGAAAGAAAGAAAAATATAGAAAGAAAGAAAGAAAGAGGGAAAAAGAGCATTAAGTGATGACTGAAGGAAGAAAAATATAATACAACGGAAAGCGAAAGAAATAAAAATATAGAAAGAAAGAAAGAAAGAAAGAAAGAGGAAAAAAGAGCATTAAGTGATGAGTGACGGAAGAAAAATATAATACAACGGAAAGCGAAAGAAATAAAAATAGAGAAAGAAAGAAAGAAAAAAGAAAGAAAGATAGAAAAATGAAAAAAAAGAGCATTAAGGGATGATTGAAGGTAGAAAAATATAATACAACGGAAAGCGAAAGAAATAAAAATATAGAAAGAAAGAAACAAAGAAAGAAAGAAAGAAAGAAAGAGGGAAGAAAGAGCATTAAGTGATGACTGAAGGAAGAAAAATATAATACAACGGAAAGCGAAAGAAATAAAAATATAGAAAGAAAGAAAGAAAGAAAGAGGAAAAAAGAGCATTAAGTGATGAGTGAAGGAAGAAAAATATAATACAACGGAAAGCGAAAGAAAGAAAAATATAGCAAGAAAGAAAGAAAAAAGAAAGAAAGAAAGAAAAAGGAAAAAAAGAGCATTAAGTGATGAGTGAAGGAAGAAAAATATAATGCAACGGAAAGCGAAAGAAAGAAAAATATAGAAAGAAAGAAAGAAAGACAGAAACAAAGAAAAAGGAAAAAAAAAGCATTAAGGGATGATTGAAGGAAGAAAAATATAATACAACGGAAAGCGAAAGAAATAAAAATATAGAAAGAAAGAAAGAAAGAAAGAAAGAAAGAGGAAAAAAGAGCATTAGGTGATGAGTGACGGAAAAAAAATATAATACAACGGAAAGCGAAAGAAATAAAAATATAGAAAGAAAGAAAGAAAAAAGAAAGAAAGATAGAAAAATGAAAAAAAAGAGCATTAAGGGATGATTGAAGGTAGAAAAATATAATACAACGGAAAGCGAAAGAAATAAAAATATAGAAAGAAAGAAACAAAGAAAGAAAGAAAGAAAGAAAGAGGGAAAAAGAGCATTAAGTGATGACTGAAGGAAGAAAAATATAATACAACGGAAAGCGAAAGAAATAAAAATATAGAAAGAAAGAAAGAAAGAAAGAAAGAGGAAAAAAGAGCATTAAGTGATGAGTGAAGGAAGAAAAATATAATACAACGGAAAGCGAAAGAAAGAAAAATATAGAAAGAAAGAAAAAGGAAAAAAGCATTAAGGGATGATTGAAGGAAGAAAAATATATTACGAAGGAAAGCGAAAGAAAGAAAAAGAAAGAAAGAAAGAAAAAGGGAAAAAAGAGCATTAAGTGATGATTTAAGGAAGAAAAACATAATACAACGTAAAGTGAAAGAAAGAAAAATATAGAAAGAAAAAAAGAAAGAAAGAAAGAAAAAGGAAAAAAAGAGCATTAAGGGATGATTGAAGGTAGAAAAATATAATACAACGGAAAGCGAAAGAAAGAAAAATATAGAAAGAAAGAAAGAAAGAGGGAAAAAGAGCATTAAGTGATGACTGAAGGAAGAAAAATATAATACAACGGAAAGCGAAAGAAATAAAAATATAGAAAGAAAGAAAGAAAGAAAGAAAGAAAGAAAGAAAGAGGAAAAAAGAGCATTAAGTGATGAGTGACGGAAGAAAAATATAATACAACGGAAAGCGAAAGAAATAAAAATATAGAAATAAAGAAAGAAAAAAAGAAAGAAAGATAGAAAAATGAAAAAAAAGAGCATTAAGGGATGATTGAAGGTAGAAAAATATAATACAACGGAAAGCGAAAGAAATAAAAATATAGAAAGAAAGAAACAAAGAAAGAAAGAAAGAAAGAAAGAAAGAAAGAGGGAAAAAGAGCATTAAGTGATGACTGAAGGAAGAAAAATATAATACAACGGAAAGCGAAAGAAATAAAAATATAGAAAGAAAGAAAGAAAGAAAGAGGAAAAAAGAGCATTAAGTGATGAGTGAAGGAAGAAAAATATAATACAACGGAAAGCGAAAGAAAGAAAAATATAGAAAGAAAGAAAGAAAAAAGAAAGAAAGAAAGAAAAAGGAAAAAAAGAGCATTAAGGGATGATTGAAGGTAGAAAAATATAATACAACGGAAAGCGAAAGAAATAAAAATATAGAAAGAAAGAAACAAAGAAAGAAAGAAAGAAAGAAAGAGGGAAAAGAGCATTAAGTGATGACTGAAGGAAGAAAAATATAATACAACGGAAAGCGAAAGAAATAAATATATAGAAAGAAAGAAAGAAAGAAAGAGGAAAAAAGAGCATTAAGTGATGAGTGAAGGAAGAAAAATATAATACAACGGAAAGCGAAAGAAAGAAAAATATAGAAAGAAAGAAAGAAAAAAGAAAAAAAGAAAGAAAAAGGAAAAAAAGAGCATTAAGGGATCATTGAAGGTAGAAAAATATAATACAACGGAAAGCGAAAGAAAGAAAAATATAGAAAGAAAGAAACAAAGAAAGAAAGAAAGAAAAAAGAAAAAAAAAAGCATTAAGGGATGATTGAAGGAAGAAAAATATAATACAACGGAAAGCGAAAGAAAGAAAAATATAGAAAGAAAGAGGAAAAAAGAGCATTAAGTGATGAGTGAAGGAAGAAAAATATAATGCAACGGAAAGCGAAAGAAAGAAAAATATAGTAAGAAAGAAAAATATAGTAAGAAAGAAAGAAAGACAGAAAGAAAGAAAAAGGAAAAAAAAAGCATTAAGGGATGATTGAAGGAAGAAAAATATAATACAACGGAAAGCAAAAGAAAGAAAAATATAGAAAGAAAGAAAGAAAGAAAGAAAGAAAGAGGAAAAAAGAGCATTAAGTGATGAGTGACGGAAGAAAAATATAATACAACGGAAAGCGAAAGAAATAAAAATATAGAAATAAAGAAAGAAAAAAAGAAAGAAAGATAGAAAAATGAAAAAAAAGAGCATTAAGGGATGATTGAAGGTAGAAAAATATAATACAACGGAAAGCGAAAGAAATAAAAATATAGAAAGAAAGAAACAAAGAAAGAAAGAAAGAAAGAAAGAAAGAGGGAAAAAGAGCATTAAGTGATGACTGAAGGAAGAAAAATATAATACAACGGAAAGCGAAAGAAATAAAAATATAGAAAGAAAGAAAGAAAGAGGAAAAAAGAGCATTAAGTGATGAGTGAAGGAAGAAAAATATAATACAACGGAAAGCGAAAGAAAGAAAAATATAGAAAGAAAGAAAGAAAAAAGAAAGAAAGAAAGAAAAAGGAAAAAAAGAGCATTAAGGGATGATTGAAGGTAGAAAAATATAATACAACGAAAAGCGAAAGAAATAAAAATATAGAAAGAAAGAAAGAAAGAGGAAAAAAGAGCATTAAGTGATGAGTGAAGGAAGAAAAATATAATACAACGGAAAGCGAAAGAAAGAAAAATATAGAAAGAAAGAAAGAAAAAAGAAAGAAAGAAAGAAAAAGGAAAAAAAAAGCATTAAGGGATGATTGAAGGAAGAAAAATATAATACAACGGAAAGCGAAAGAAAGAAAAATATAGAAAGAAAGAAAGAAAGAAAGAGGAAAAAAGAGCATTAAGTGATGAGTGAAGGAAGAAAAATATAATGCAACGGAAAGCGAAAGAAAGAAAAATATAGAAAGAAAGAAAGAAAGACAGAAAGAAAGAAAAAGGAAAAAAAAAGCATTAAGGGATGATTGAAGGAAGAAAAATATAATACAACGGAAAGCGAAAGAAAGAAAAATATAGAAAGAAAGAAAGAAAGAAAGAAAAAGGAAAAAAGAGCATTAAGTGATGAGTGAAAGAAGAAAAATATAATAAAACGGAAAGCGAAAGAAAGAAAAATATAGAAAGAAAGAAAGAAAAAAGAAAGAAAGAAAGAAAAAGGAAAAAAAGCATTAAGGGATGATTGAAGGAAGAAAAATATAATACAACGGAAAGCGAAAGAAAGAAAAATATAGAAAGAAAGAAAGAAAAAAGAAAGAAAGAAAGAAAACGGAAAAAAAAAGCATTAAGGGTGATTGAAGGAAGAAAAATATAATACAACGGAAAGCGAAAGAAAGAAAAATATTGAAAGAAAGAAAGAAGAAAGAAAGAAAGAAAGAAAAAGGAAAAAAAAAAGCATTAAGGGATGATTGAAGGAAGAAAAATATAATACAACGGAAAGCGAAAGAAAGAAAAATATAGAAAGAAAGAAAGAAAAAAGAAAGAAAAAAAAGGAAAAAAAAAGCATTAAGGGATAATTGAAGGAAGAAAAATATAATACAACGAAAAGCGAAAGAAAGAAAAATATTGAAAGAAAGAAAGAAAAAAGAAAGAAAGAAAGAAAAAGGAAAAAAAGCATTAAGGGATGATTGAAGGAAGAAAAATATAATACCACGGAAAGCGAAAGAAAGAAAAATATTGAAAGAAAGAAAGAAAAAAGAAAGAAAGAAAGAAAAAGGAAAAAAAAAGCATTAACGGATGATTGAAGAAAGAAAAATATAATACAACGGAAAGCGAAAGAAAGAAAAATATAGAAAGAAAGAAACATAACAGATGAAAAAGAAAGAAAAAGGAAAAAAAAAGCATTAAGGGATGATTGAAGGAAGAAAAATATAATACAACGAAAAGCGAAAGAAAGAAAAATATTGAAAGAAAGAAAGAAAGAAAAAGGAAAAAAAAAAGAATTAAGGGATGATTGAAGGAAGAAAAACATAATACAACGGAAAGCGAAAGAAAGAAAAATATAGAAAGAAAGAAAGAAAAAAGAAAGAAAGAAAGAAAAAGGAAAAAAAGAGCATTAAGGGATGATTGAAGGAAGGAAATATAATACAACGGAAAGCGAAAGAAAGAAAAATATTGAAAGAAAGAAAGAAAGAAAGAAAGAAAGAAAGAAAGAAAGAAAGAAAAAGGAAAAAAAAAGCATTAAGGGATGATTGAAGGAAGAAAAATATAATACAACGGAAAGCGAAAGAAAGAAAAATATAGAAAGAAAGAAAGAAAGAAAGAAAGAAAAAGGAAAAAAAAGCATTAAGGGATGATTGAAGGAAGAAAAATATAATACAACGGAAAGCGAAAGAAAGAAAAATATAGAAAGAAAGAAAGAAAGAAAGAAAAAGGAAAAAAAAGCATTAAGGGATGATTGAAGGAAGAAAAATATAATACAACGGAAAGCAAAAGAAAGAAAAATATAGAAAGAAACAAAGAAAGAAAAAGGAAAAAAGAACATTAAGTGATGAGTGAAGGAAGAAAAATATAATAAAACGGAAAGCGAAAGAAAGAAAATATAGAAAGAAAGAAAGAAAGAAAGAAAAAGGAAAAAAGAGCATTAAGTGATGAATGAAGGAAGAAAAATATAAGAAAACGGAAAGCGAAAGAAAGAAAAATATAGAAAGAAAGAAAGAAAAAAGAAAGAAAGAAAGAAAAAGAAAAAAAAGAGCATTAAGGGATGATTGAATGAAGAAAAATATAATACAACGGAAAGCGAAAGAAAGAAAAATATTGAAAGAAAGAAAGAAATAAAGAAAGAAAAAGGAAAAAAAAGCATTAAGGGATGATAGAAGGAAGAAAAATATAATACAACGAAAAGCGAAAGAAAGAAAAATATAGAAAGAAAGAAAGAAAGAAAAAGGAAAAAAGAGCATAAAGTGATGAGTGAAGGAAGAAAAATATAATAAAACGGAAAGCGAAATAAAGAAAAATATAGAAAGAAAGAAAGAAAGAAAGAAAAAGGAAAAAAGAGCATTAAGTGATGAGTGAAGGGAGAAAAATATAATAAAACGAAAAGCGAAAGAAAGAAAAATATAGAAAGAAAGAAAGAAAAAAGACAGAAAGAAAGAAAAAGGAAAAAAAAGCATTAAGGGATGATTGAAGGAAGAAAAATATAATACAACGGAAAGCGAAAGAAAGAAAAATATAGAAAGAAAGAAAGAAAGAAAGAAAGAAAGAAAAAGGAAAAAAAAGCATTAAGGGATGATTGAAGGAAGAAAAATATAATACAACAGAAAGCGAAAGAAAGAAAAATATAGAAAGAAAGAAAGAAAGAAAGAAAGAGAGAAAGAAAGAAAGAAAGAAAAAGGAAAAAAAAGCATTAAGGGATGATTGAAGGAAGAAAAATATAATACAATGGAAAGCGAAAGAAAGAAAAATATTGAAAGAAAGAAAGAAAGAAAGAAAGAAAAAGGAAAAAAAAAGCATTAAGGGATGATTGAAGGAAGAAAAATATAATACAACGGAAAGCGAAAGAAAGAAAAATATTGAAAGAAAAAAGAAAGAAAGAAAAAGGAAAAAAAAGAGCATTAAGGGATGATTGAAGGAAGAAAAATATAATACAACGGAAAGCGAAAGAAAGAAAAATATAGAAAGAAAGAAAGAAAGAAAGAAAGAAAAAGGAAAAAAAAAGCATTAAGGTATGACTGAAGGAAGAAAAATATAATACAACGGAAAGCGAAAGAAAGAAAAATATAGAAAGAAAAAAGAAAGAAAGAAAAAGGAAAAAAAAGAGCATTAAGGGATGATTGAAGGAAGAAAAATATAATACAACGGAAAGCGAAAGAAAGAAAAATATAGAAAGAAAGAAAGAAAGAAAGAAAGAAAGAAAGAAAGAAGGGAAGGTACAAGTGTTTAACGTCTCCTACCAATACCTCATGGATAATGGGCTATTCTGCTTTGTTTGCGTAGAAAAACAAGACATACGAATGAAAGAAGGAAAGAAAGAAAGAAAGAAAGAAAGAAAGAAAGAAAGAAAGAAAGAAAGAAAGAAAAAGACAAAAGAGCATTAAGGGATGATCGAAGGAAGAAAAATATAATACAACGGAAAGCAAAAGAAAGAAAAATATAGAAAGAAAGAAAGAAAGAAAGGTACAAGTCTTTAACGTCTCCTACCAATACCTCATGGATAATGGGCTATTCTGCTTTGTTTGCGTAGAAAAACAAGACATGCGAATGAAAGAAAGAAAGAAAGAAAGAAAGAAAGAAAGAAAGAAAGAAAGAAAGAAAGAAAGAAAGAAAGAATAAATGTAATAAATATGGCGACAAAGATGAGTTCAATAGTCGGAATAATGTAAATAATATTCATATTTGTGTTATTGCAATATTATATTTGGTTAAATTTGTTAAGTTCAAATAGTATAACGATGTAATAGGGGAATTTCTAAGGATATTTTATTGTCACAGAATTCGCCATGAGTTTATTCAATCTTTAAGAATTAAAATTTATCAGAAAAATTAGGATAACCATGGAATTTTTATGTGGTTTTCTTATTACTATCCTTATCAATACAGTAATTTTCATTTAGGAAGGTGTGATTTATGGTGATTATTATTATTATTATCATTATTATTATTATTATTATTATCATTATTATTATTATTATTATTATTATTATTATTATTATAACTCGTTATTCTTATGAATAATCTGTGTGTAATATCCTCCATTTATCGCATCGGGAATAATGCCGACAAATATCAAGCTCATGACGAAGAAAGAGAAAAGCCAAACAATATAAGAAACGAATCTGGGATCAGAAACTGAAAGTGGTGAGACGATTCAAATATCTTGGCTCCATTATCAACGAAGAGGGCTCCAGAATAAAAAATAATTTCGAGAGCATCCCAAACAATGGCAGCAGTCGCCAAACTAAAAACGATCTGGAAAAGACAAAGACACCTGCGGGCAATCGAAGATCAGACAATTGTATGCATTAGCATTTTAAATCTTTCTTATATATGAACAGCAGAATTAGTGAAGAATACAAGTATTGCTAATGAGATGCTTGAGAAAGAACCACCCGAGACGAAATTTACGTAGAACGAATCGCAAACGACACAGTGCCAGACACAGTGCCAGACACAGTGCCAAAAAAAATCAGGCCCGTTAGAAGATCTCATAACAACGTCAACAAGAGTAAATTAATCTAGTATGGACACGTCATAAGAGTCAACAATCTTCCCACTAGCATTTTACAAGGTACCACGATTAGGCGATCATGTATCTTTTGATACATGTCTGGTGAGGCAGATTTTTTCCCGCAATAGGTTGCCATTTCTTTCTGCGGTAGATAAGTTGCCATCCAAGGCTACAGAACCCAGTCTGTCCTGCTATTTACCCATAGTTGGGGAGAGAAGAGGATTCATACCTTTCCCAAGGGTATTAGTACGTAAGTGAATGTAATGGATTCGACTCGGCTCTCCGATTCGTCAACCCGAATCACCTCAGGTGAAAAAGGCAGACGTAATATTGGATGATGATGTAATTGAGTGGGCGAGAATATTATTGACAGTGATTCAGAAATTGACACGCAACTGTGAGATACGGAAGTGGCTGGTCAAGTACTCAGCCGCGCAACAAACCTACGACCAAAGGGTCCTGGGAATTATTATTATTATTATTATTATTATTATTATTATTATATCGTTATCAATACTGTAATTTCCATTTTAGAAGTTATAATGGCGGTTACAAGTCTGAGATTTTGTCAGTTTAAACCGTGTCTCAGGGTAGCTGAAGCTGCTTTCAAAATTTGGTAAGTGGATTGAAATGAAACAGCCAAAAACGGTTTAAGCGCTTTAAGGGCTTTGACTTGAAGTTGAAATAAATCCATGAAATATACGGCCATCAGTTCTCGATTATGATGCTCTAAAATGTAATGTGTTATAGAATTCAAAAGCCAGAGTGGTCTGTGATTGGCCAGAGTGCCTTGTGGGCTTGGTATTATAACAGTGATGGATTGTCTTTCTCTGAGCTTTGGATATAAGTTCAAAGTGCGAATTCAATAGAGGTCCGCAAGAATTCTGAATTCAATACACTTCCCACACCTAGATTAGAGACCGGCTATGACCACCCACGGTGGGACATTGAACCAAAATGCAACATGCGTTCCTGTAACGTCATTCCTCCCGTTGCCTCTTAGAATCTAAGCTGTCACAACACTCTTAATAAACCGAATAAGAAAAATAAATGCTCCTTTTCATTGATGCCATTTTATGTACAGGGTGTCCCAAAAAAAGCAGGAAATTTTGTGCAGTTTATTTAATTGTTGGCATTTTTGTTCCAGTTATTTAAAAAAAATCGCAAAGGTTAGAAATTTACTAGCTTAAAACACCAAAAACACAAATGTTAAATATAGTGTTCAAATTAAAGAACTCTGGCAAAATTTGTTAGTATTTTTCAGTTTCTAAGTTGGGCGTTGTTTATTAAAGGGAACAATCACCTCGCGTTTAAAATGACAAATGGTTAAAAAAATTATATGTTAGTTATTTTTTTCAGTTTATTCATATAGTAAAATATATAGTTAATTTTTTTTTCAACATATAGTAAATCTAAAATTTCCCGATTTTTGTGGAGTACGCTGTAATAACGTAGGTACCCAGAGACAACACGGAAAGCAAAAAAAATGTAGAGATCCCTAGTACCAGAATTCTAAATAATCATGAAGTGGAAGTATCATCGAAAGACACACACAAAAAGGGAGAAAAAATGAATAAAATCCTAAAGAACAGGTGAATTGAATAAAAGTGTTTTTTCTTCTTCGTTTTTTTTTCCATAGCCAGAAATAATAAGATTCAGAACTTCAGGTAATCGACTGGAATTTAATCAGAAACACCTCATATCTATTTTATGTATAACTGGAATTTGTGTAAATCTGCTGACAATCAAATAATTCAGTTACAGTCAGAAGAGTTTATAAACGGAGCTTCTCTCTTTCCCGTTAAACGTCGGCAGGGTCTGGTATATTGCTTAAGGTTCTTTCGCATTTCCCACATGTGATAGTCGTTGTTCGACACGAGATAAAATCAATTATTTTGGTTGATGAGTTTCAGGGAAGTTTCAGCGTTGAAGAATTGGTGCAATACAATCTTCTTATCCCTCATACGATATTTCCATGACTGAACTAAAGTTAAAGCCATGTATTTATAAAAGACAGGGCTTTTATATTTTTGACAGATTGAACTAGACATAAATAATATAAGCAGTATAACCCATCTTCGACCGGGTCTTTCATTACTGAAAATTTTTGCCGTTCAATTGGAACAGTTTAAGTTTAAAGTCAGCCCACCCGAAAATCAATATTAGAAACAACAATTGGTTGCAACTGGGGCACATCCCCAAATAGGGGATTAAAATTTGAATGGGAGTGACCTAGAAAAGGGCCGTTTTTGCGTTTTCAATTTTGCAAGAATGAAACCTCGTTCATGGACCGTCATAATAATAATACACGATGATTTATATTTTTAATATATTTTTTTTTAGAATTCTTTTGCGTTAGATTTCAACTCTCTAAATTGATTGGACGCTGTTTTTTACGGACATTAAATTTTGCCTTTGATTTTTACGCAAAGTGTAAAAAATCAGTTTTTTCGATTTTTCACCATCAAGGTTGTAATTTTTTCCAGCCAATTTGGACTCAAAGAATTATCTATCAAACAAAAAAAAAATCACCGAAATCGGATGAAAACTGTTGAAACGCATAAACAACATCCGTCACACGCACACACATGCATACATACACACACATGTTGAGAATTATAGATGTAAGATGAACGTCTAAAAGGCGGGTGTCAGCGTTTGCAAGTTTGATTGAGTGATTTGTTTTTTACGGTTTATCAACCGATTTTAGCTTATTTAAAGCCGAAGCATATTTTTAGATTGTAAGAATGTTTTGGAGATAATAATGATTTTATAATACATGTATAATTAATTAACCTTTGGAGGAGAGGTGGATTCAAACCTTTCCCAAGGGTATTCGGACGTAAGTGAATATACCCAACCCGACTGGTTTCGAACCCGGCTCTCTGATTTCTTATTCTGAGCCATTATACATTACACCAACCGCACATCCAAGCTTACAGCACCTGGTATTTCCGAATGGTTACTTATGTAGTTACTGACCAAAAGTTGATTAACTTCGGTGATCGGACAGGGACCATTGTTTCAACATGAGTTGGCCGTAAGCCTACGAGATTGAACCAAACAAAAAGGTATATGTATAGATTCTTCAAGGTTAGGATGGTCTTGAATAATGTATATGTATAAAAATCTGGGGCATCAGATTTTGGAAGATTGAACTAAACTTAAAGAATGTATATGTAAAAAAAAGGGTAGGTTGAAATCTCATTATTACTGGGGGAGTTGTCTATTCATGAATTACTACAGTTGATTTTCAAGGTTTCTAGTCGTCTGTATTTTGAAGGCTGCTATAGCGATATGCAATTTCCAGATTTGAATTCGAGACAGCTTAGGCTCAGCATAGTATATATCTAATTTTTAAAAAGAAATATATGCATTGATATCCAAGAATGGCCTTTCAATAATTTGAAATAACAAGAATAAAATGAAAATCGATTAGAGAGAGAGAGAGAGAGAAAGAGAGCGAGAGAGAGAAGGAATTCAGTTTTTTACGAATCAAATAATAACTAAACAAATGTATATAGTTTTAAGGGGGAATCTTCAGATAAAGAAAAAAAAACAGAAGCTCAATTACGTCACAAGTTCCTGATTTTTAGAAGTTTTCTTAATTGATTTTGTCTAGCTATTTCTTTAAATAATGCCGGTGGAATTCCTCAGTTAAATATTTCTTATTTTTATTTAATTATCTATACCTACGGAAGCTTATATAATTGAATTAACTCTAAGAGAAAAAAAAAACATTTTTATCTCTTACTAAGATGATGGGTTTGCCACAAAGACACATTCCAAAAGCTTGGCAGAGTATCACGAGACAGGAGAATTTCGTTGGTAACAAAAAAAAGAGTACTGAACAGCTACGTGATACTTGTCCTTCTTTACGGCAGCGAATGTTGGACGGTTACCTCAAACATGACGAAGCTACTCGAGGCAACGGAGGTATAGTTCTACAGAAGGATGCTAAAGATATCTTGGACCGAGCGTGTGAGCAACAATGAGGTTTTGGAGAGGATGCAAACAAGGATGGGGCTTATACTTAACATCAGGAAGAGGCGGCTAAAATTTCTGGGACACGTAATGAGAAAAGATGGCTTGGAGAATCCGATACTCACAGGGCGAATAGAGGGAAAGGGAGACAAAGGAAATCAATGCGTGACATACCTAGCGGGCTTAAGCAAGTATATGACAAAACAGAGTCTGGGAGAAGAGGCAAAGGGACAGTATTTATTGAGAGCTACAAGGGACAGGTTGAAGTGGAGAGCTATGATCGCGTACGTCCTGGAATGGAAACGTCACATAAAAGAGGAAAATATAAAGTTGCAGAACATAACATTTACACTGCATTAACTAAAAAGTTGTACGCGTTCAACAGCGTAATAATAATTATTATAAATCGGAAGTCAAATTGAAAACGAGGTTGATTCTTTTTTTCACTAAGCATTTCTGCAGTTGGAAAAAAAAAATTGTAAGCAGAATTTATGCACGTTTTGTCCAATCACCAGTCATTCTGAAAAACATATCTTTAAATGGAGAAGAAAATGGACATTTCACGAGCATTTTATTTATCTTATATTCATATAAAGCAGGTCGTACGCACACCATTTACACTTGAGCCTTGTATTGAGTAGATATAGAGGAAATTGGCTGGTTGAACGCTTTGGTATAATTGGGTAGTGGTTGCTTGTACTATACGGTGTAAGAGGAAAGTGTCTGAATGAACATTTCGCTATAAGAGGAAAGTAACTTATATGAACATTTGGTTGTAAGAAGAAAGTAACTGATTGAACAATGGGGAGTAAGAGAAAAGTGACTGGATGGACAATAGTATATAAGATGAAAGTAGCTGATTGAACACTTTTGTTATAAGAGTAAAGTGGCTGAATGAACACTTGGGTATTAGAAAAAAGTGGCTGAATGAACATTTGGGTGTAAGAGGAAAATGACTGGCACCCGGCCTTCTTCGCAAGCTCCAGGGTTATAGTATCACAGGTCGATTGTTTGACCCAATACAATCATTCCTGTCAGACCGTGTATTGAAGGTCGTTCTCAACGGATTCTCCTCCAGCTCCTATGCAACGAACGCAGGTGTTCGTCAAGGCTCCATCCTAGGCCCTACTCTGTTCCTTATCTTCATAAACGATCTTCCTGACGCCATGGATTCCCAAGTTGGCATCTACGCGGACGACACTACAACTTACTCCTGCCTCAAAAACAAATCTAGTGTCGCTGACAAAACTAACCTGGCCGTTCGTCTCGAAATGGACCTGCAATCGGTTGTGAACTGGGGGCAGGAATTGACTGGTTAACTTTAACGCCTCAAAAACAAAACTGCTCTCTATTAATCACCGCAGAGATCCTTCCCTGCCCCCCCCCCACCATTAGAATGTCTGACGCTCAACTTCTCAAGCATCTCTCTGCGGCTGCTTGGTCTCACGCTGACTGCTGACTTGGGATGGAACAAATACATTGAGTCAATTGCTTCATCCACCGCAAGGAAAGTTGGCTCCCTGTGCCGGGCCAGGAAATTATTCTCCCCGGAATCGATCTCTCAAATCTACAAATCGACCATTCGCCCTTGCATGGAGTATTGCTGTCATATTTGGTCTGGAGCCCCTTCTGTTTGCCTCGGGGTTCTTGATAAGATCCAGAGACGGATATGCAACGTGTTTGGCCCTGATCTGGAATCTCGTCTGCTGTCGCTCTCTGACAGACGCTCCGTCACCTCTCTCTGACTTTTTTACAAATACTTTCACGGTAATTGCTCCGATGAGCTGCTCTCGCTGGTCCCCAGACTTCACGAATTCAAGCGCCCTACGAGGCTGGCATCCCGCTCTCACCCTTTCACTGTTGAAACTGTTAAATGTAGCCGTCTCTATAATATCCAACTATTAAATGTAATGTCAATGATCTTGATCTACCCACTATCCTTCTCCACACCCTTTCCTCTATAACTCCTATCTGCTCTCGCTCCAAATCTTCTGAAATCCATTGCGTGCCTTGCTTGGGGTGAAATACTTAAAAGAAAAAAAAGAACACTTTGGTATAAGAGAAAAGTGGCTGAAAGAACATTTCGGTGTAAGAGGAAAGTGACTGAAAGAACATTTTGTTATGAACACTTGTGTATAACAGATAACTGGCTGAATGAACACTTGGGTATAAGAAGAATGTGGCTGAATGAACACTTGGGTATAAGAGTAAAGTGGCTGAATAAACATTTGGTTGTAAGAGGAAAGTGACTGAATGAACTCTTGGGCATTAGCGTGCAGTGTCAGCTTGAACTCTTTGGTGTAAGAGGAAAGTGACTGAATGAACATTTCAGTATAAGAGGAAAGTGATTGATTGAACACTGGGATGTAAGGCGAAAGTGACTAAATGAACACTCAGGTATAAGATTAAAGTGGCTGAATGAACACTTGTGTATAAAAGAAAAGTAGCTGATTGGACACTTTGGTTATAAGAGAAAACTGACTGAATGAACATTTGAGTGTAAGAGAAAAGTGGCTGAATAAACATTTAGGTATAAGAGGAAAATATCTGATTGAACACTTGGATATGAGAGGAAAATGTTTAACTGAACAGTTGGGTGTAAGAGTAAAGTAGTGGAATGAACAATTGTGTGTAAGAAAAAAGTTGCTGATTGAACACTTGGGTGAAAGAGGAATGTGACTAACTGAACACTTGGGTATAAGAGGAAATGAACGATTCGGTATAAAAAGAAAATGCTGACATACAATTGTGTATAAGAATAAATTTTCTGCAAGAATACTTGGCTATAGAAGGAAATTGGTTAACTGAAATTATCATCACTTCGCAAAAACTAAATAATCGAGTGGTAATGAAAATCAAACTTTCAATCGCAGTTTCAAAATCTATTTAACAACTGGCCTTGAGGAATCTGACTCGCCGCTCACACGTCAAATATAACTGCTCTGCTGAGATTTAAAAGCACTGTAATATCGGAAATATGACACGTCTACATAGCTGTGTATCTTGAAACTTTTTCTTGTTATTACCACAGTATGAGACCCAAGAGTCACTCCAAGTAACAGGTTAACGAATGCGGTTCTTGAAAGCCCATAATGATTGACCGTAGACTTGTAAAGACTGTAATGATGGGGAAACATCCTCTCGGATATGTATTTTGCAAAGTAACTGTCTGTGGGAATGAACTGTTTGAATGGTACTAAGGAAATCAGCTCATCAGAATATTTGCCACGAAAATATGGATAGAATAGGGATAGGTTTACTTGTGATGTTTTGTCTTTGGGGAGTATATTCTTCTTCGGTGTCATGTCCTTTCAGGATTTTGGCGATCAATTTTTGGTCCTTCTTACCTCTTAGGAAATGTTGTCTTTTTGCTATCTCTCGTAAACACTGTTCTGCCATCCATTTACACAAACTTGTTATGTTGCTTATGCGATGTTTATCTCTGTCCTTCTTGCGTTCGATATGTCCTGTAAGTGTCAATTTTCCAAGCATTCTTTCCTCATAATGAGAGAAGAGGCTTGGAGAATTTCATAGGTTTCTTTCTCATGTCAATTACATGTGTCCTTTCTGTTTCCATTTTCTATAAAACTTCTTCGTTACTCACATGTTCAGTCCATAGGATTCTCAGCATCCTTTTGTAGAATCACTTTTCTGTTTCCTCTATTTTTTTTCTTAATCTGTGATGAGATTGTCCAGCATTCAATGCCATATAAAAGGACCAATATTAGATAACAGTTCCTTACTCTTTTCTTAGTTTCTAACGATTTTTTTCTGTTTCTTAAGACTTTGCTTAGCTTTTGGAAACCATATTTCGCTATCCCAATGCTCTTCCAGATTTCAGTGTCGCAATTTCCGTCCACCGTTAAAAATATTTCCCAGATATTTAAATTGTGATATTTTTTTAATTTTGTTATCTTTAATTTGTAATTTGCATGTTGGAATGTTCCTTTTGATGACAATTATACACTCTGTCGTCTTGCAAATGAAATTCGACTTCACACTTCGATTAGAAATGTAGATATTTTTTATCTAGTCCCGCGCTTATATACTTTTTCCCAGCTTAGTCGCCATTTTTTTTTAATATGATCGGTTAATTCAATGACGTAAACTGTTAGAATTAAGTGATCAGGTGTCAAGGCCGAGATGTGTAAGAGTCAGCGTGATCTCTGCTGGAATGAAGAGACAACATACCGTATTTACGAAATCTGTATTAGCTTCAAAGAACTCTATTTGTTGTTATTTTTAATGAATCCGCTAGCTTGTAGCTGACAAAAAGAGTGCATGCTGGAGCGTTTGTGCTAATGTTAGGTCACTTTACCCTGTTGTCGGCACGTGTTTAGTGCGATAGATCTGCATTCTTTTAACACCAATAACGCTGACATTGCAACAGCACTGAATGTCCGTATACGGCCCGAAATGATTGAAGACTTCTGATTTTGAAACTGATGCTTTTGGAAAATTATAGGTTTGTTTCCCAGCATTTTTTGTTTATATATATATATATATATATATATATATATATATATATATATATATATTTGACAGACTGATGATTGTGTGATATATCCTTACTTTGGAATGCATATTCTGAATCGTGTTTCTTAAAATCATTCGAGAATATATATATATATATATATATATATATATATATATATATATATATATATATATATATATGCTTATTCTGAATCGTATTTCTTAGAATCATTCTAGAATATATATATATATATATATATATATATATATATATATATATATATATATACCTCGATGTGGTGTAATGGTTAGCAAGCTTGTCTCGCTAGAATAATTACGACTGACTTCGTTTCTTTCTCACTGCCGAGACGGTAACAATATTTGCTAAGCTTTGACAAAACGGGACGGGAGTCTAAAACGAAATTAGGAAGAGTGTTTTACGTTAGGGTGTTTGTTGTGGGGCTCTCCCCTTTTTACACAAGGTGAACTCGTCTAAAGTATACTTATTCTGACAGAGTGGAGATACGAGAGTACACAGGGTGTTCACAAGTGGATACGTTGAGATAAGGTTGAGATACGTAGGGTCCACAGAGAGACAGATAATTACGGCTACACTTACAGAGACTTGTACATATACTTTCTACTAACCCGTATTCCTGGACTACTAATCTTCATTTCAAGTTTGTATTCTTACGTTCAATACACTTATCTTCCTATTTCAATTACTGGCCTTGTTTATTTATTTGTGCCAGATTCCCTCCCCGGAATCCACAACAGTGTTGAAAAAAAAAGGGGAATTCAAATTCCAGATTATTAATGATGTCTCGAACAACGACAATGTCCACTTCTAGCAATTACACAACTACTTCAACATCTAAACTGAACACATAGATTTTTAAAAAATCATTTCGCCCAATCAAGGCAATAACACACAATCCTCAATCCAAGACGCTATCCACTACTCCACCGTGCCTAACATGTAATACGATACTTATTTCTCACCGATTCCAAAGACCAGTGTTTAATCCCATGTAAAAGAAAAAGAAAACAGGATTTGGGTATACTGGTTATCTATTCAGACTAGCTTTTTTCACTTTAGAAATTGGTCTAACACAGCTATCCTACCTAGATGTCCTTCGTTGTCTTTTCTTTATTCACTTTCCAATGAGAGAAGACGTTAAATGATAAAATGAGAAATTGTCATCGTAAAAACTGATCTCCTATTTAAATTCTACTTTGAGAATATCTGCTATGAATTTTGAATCAAATACTAGGTTTGCAGAGAGGAAAGTTCGTTCACTGTGTCGTACAAGACAATTTTTCTCGCCAGAACTTACCTTACACAGTTATAAGTCTATCATTAGTCTGTGCATTGAATATTGCTGTCACATCTGGTCTAGTTCTCCTGCTATGTATTTAGAGATTCTTGATAAACTCCCAAGAAGCAATATCATCGGTCCTGACCTGGCATCTCGGTTTCAGTCCCTTTCCGATCGCCGTAACGTAACACTCACGCGCCTCTACTGTAAATATTTTGATGGTAATTGTTCTGATGAGCGTTCCTCTTTAGTGCCTAAATTGACAGAATTTAATGAGTTGATTAGCACCTAGGTTTCATCAGTTTAGAGTTGAAATAATTTAATCTAACTGTAAGTTCTATGCTACCAGTTTATTTCCTCACACATATCGTTTGTGGAATTTTCTCGCGGATTCTTGCTTCTTCAAAAATTGAAATATTATATCAATTGTTGTATTTTTAATTCCTTTATTTTTTGATTGTGCACTAACATTAATAATGTTTTTCTTTTTTCTCATATTATTTCTTCACACGCGGTAAACCTTTGTGTGCTATTGCCTTGATTGGGGTGAAATGAAAAATCTATGTGTGCTGCAGTTCAGATGTTGAATTAGTTGTGTAATTCCTACAGGTGGCCATTTTCGTTGTTCGAGATATCATTAATAATCTGAAATTTGAATCCTCTTTTTTTTTTCAAGACCCTGACGTAAATCACTCTTCATAATTTTGTCTTAGACTCCTGTTTTATCAAAGCTTAGCAAATATTGTTACCGTCTCGGCAGTGAGAAAGAAACGAAATCAGAAAATAAATTTATTATAACGAAAATAACATGAAAAAGAGATGTGTTTTTCGTTTTTTTTTTGTTTTTTTTTTCTTTAATTTTTTTTTACTTTTCTGTTACAGCTCCAAGCAGGACATGTCTTTACTTAATGCTTTTAGTACTTACATTTTAATGCGATTAAAACGACGAGAAAAAAAAAACAAAGTGAATTTCAGCGAATTTAATAATGTAAAAAAAACATTCTTAAAACCTAAACTCCACGTAAAGTCGAGGTTACTTATTTAAGAAAATAACTTTTTCAAACAAAAAAAGTTGATACACTAAGTCGGTATTTAAATATTTCTTGGACCGATTTCCTTCTGGATATCAGGTTTATTCGTTGAAAGAGCAAATGAGAACAGCGTATCTTGTCAATAAATCATCGCATCCCCTTGTTATTAACCAAGTTCGGGGGACTTTTTTTTTGTTTTGAACCCGTATTTTTCCTTGAGTGTATTTTTATTATTCTGAAGATCCTGGTATAAAAAGTGGGCTTTCTATCTCATTCTTTTTATGAAACTTTCTAATTTTTCAAATAATTTTAGTTTATATATCGAAGGGGAAGAGATGGGTATGTTTTTTAGTGAGTAATCGAGGCTAAATCTTTCTATGTCCATACTGTGTTATAAATGTAGCGAAAGTGCTCTACTGATTATCAGGATCTGAATATGTCCCCCGCAACAAAAAGAATTAGATGACTTCGAGAAGGACTTAACTGACCTAGTTAGAAACATAAAATACCATAAAAAACAAGATGCATTGAAAAAAAAACTAAAAAAGATATAGCTAAATTAAACAGTTCAACAAATGTATTTATTGCAGTTGACAAAACAAGAAATTTATACAAACTAAGCCCTCCTACACACAATAAATTACTTAAGAACAACATAACCAAAACATACAAAAAGGCACCTAAAACAATAGAACACGATATCAATAAAGAAGCTAAAGCAATCGCTCAGAAATTAGACCTAGATGACCGAATAAGTTGCATGAGCAAGACGCAAGCCTTTATCACACTAAAAGACCACAAAGAAAATTTCAAAACCAACCCTGCATGCAGACTCATAAACCCAGCCAAAAGCGAACTAGGTCAAATAAGTAAAACGATACTAGAAAGAATTAATTCTGAACTTAGGAAAAAGTTAGGAGTAAAGCAGTGGAAAAACACAAAAGCAACTATTGACTGGTTCCACAGTATAAATAACAAACAAAATTACCACTTCCTACAATTAGACATAAAAGAATTTTACCCATCCATAACAGAACGTACGTTAGATAAGGCCATCAACTTAGCTCAGGAACAAATAATAATAAAACCAAACGAAATCGACATCATTAAGCACTCCCGTAAATCATTACTATTTCACCATGAAGAAGCATGGATAAAGAAAGATGGGATATTTGACACTACAATGGGAAGCTTTGACGGTGCGTTCATGCGAAATCGTAGGTATTTACTTACTACACGAACTAAGCAAAATAATAGATAGAAATGACACAGGACTCTACAGGGATGATGGTCTCATAATCTTAAGTAACTGCAACAAACAAAACACAGATAAAACTAGAAAAGCAATAATTAAAATTTTCAAAAATTACGGATTCGAGATAGATATAAAAACTAAACTAAACGAAGTAGATTTTCTAGATGTAATCCTTCAACCTAAGAAAAGGCACACACAAACTATACAGAAACCCCAATGATAAACCGCAGTACATACACATATCCTCCAACCACCCGCCTTCTATAATCAAACAGATACCAAAATCGATTAACCGCAGGCTTTCCGACAATTCTTCCAATGAATCTATATTTAACAAAGCTAAGAAAGACTACGAAACAGCCCTAAAAGATAGCGGATTCCCAGCAACACTCACATACTCACCACAGAACACAAAAAAGACCAACAGGAAAAGAAATATCATATGGTTCAACCCACCGTACAGCAAAAACGTAAAAACAAACATACGAAAAATATTCTTCAAACTTTTACACAAACACTTCCCGGAATCAAGCACCCTACAGAAAATATTCAACAAAAACACAGTAAAAATCAGCTACAGTTGCACCGAGAACATGGCACAAATAATAAAAAAGCACAACCGGAAAATTATTAGCAAACCACACGAACAAATTAAACCCACATGCAACTGCAGAATAAAAAAACGAATGTCCCTTAAACGGTAATTGTTTACAAAACAACGTAATCTACCAAGCCACGATAAAATCAGCAGATAATGAAGAAAAAGTATACATAGGAGTAACCGAAGGACCCTGGAAACAAAGAAATTATGTACACAAAACATCTTTCACAAATAGTAAATATGCGAACAGCACAATGCTTTCTAAGTATATCTGGAAAATAAAAAAACAAAACGCACACCACACCAAAAATATCTTGGAAAATAAGGAAAAAATCATCAGCCTACAACAACCTATCAAAAACTTGCAAACTTTGCTTGAAGGAAAAAATAGCTATCATTACCTTCCCAGACCAAAATAAATTATTAAATAAAAGATCCGTGCTAATCTCAAAATGCAGACATGAAAACAAATTTTTACTTCGTAACTTAAAATAGAAAATTAAATAACTATATAAACAAATAAAATGACAATAAAATAAGCAAAATAAATTAATCCAAACAAATTACCAAACCACACCTGTTAGAATAGGCGAAAAAAAATCAATAAAGTAAATAATGAACAAATTATCAAACTATTATGAACAAAATATTAAACTATAAAATTCAAAACAAAAAATCGAACGAAAAATAGTTATAACTGTTATCTAACGATAAAACAAATTAATAAAAAATAATATACTGCGTTACTTAAAAATCGAAAACCAAAAAGAGAAAATATACAGTGTAACAAATAAATAACAACAAGTATAATAAATTGATCTAAATACATCCAAATATATAAATAAACTAACAACCGATAACGATAGAAAAAACAAATAAAAATAATCAACCCAAATAAATAAATTAAAAACTGTTCCCACCAAAATAATAGTCAGAACAAACCACAACATTCCACCCCAAAATTCATCAAATAGCTTTAATCAATGACAAATAAACAAATATATGATATAAAAAATAAAAATGAAAATAAATAAAAACAAGCAAAACAATTTGACCCAAATAAATAAGCAAATAAACGACTTCCCGTAAATAACCGCCATAATAGACTACCAACAATAAGCTATATAAACAAATTTTTACTACGTTAATAAAAAACACCGATCAAAATAAAAATAAATAAATAAATATATCAGATAAAAAATAAAAATAAAATTTAAAAAAAAACAAACAAAACAAATTGACATAAATAAATAAACAAATAAGCGACTTCCGGTAAAAGTAACCGCCAAAATAGACTACCCACAATGCACCACTGACTCTTATATATAAATAGCCGAGAAAAATAACAGCACTAGTTGCCTGACGATTGCACTACCATGAAACAGACTGTCGCCTCTAAGTGTTGACTTCTATGTTCACTTTTATATTTACACACGCTCTATCTCTGATATTGAGCACTTTATCCCATAAATATAGCACACTTTAAGACTATATTTCTTCATATATATATATATATATATATATATATATATATATATACACTCCTGAAAAAATTATTTTGGTTGAGCTTTCTGGGGAGGAAGTGTGGTTTTGTAAACAGTGACTATTACGGCTAATAATACAAGACTTTCTTTTTATCTTCATTTTTCTTTTTCACTTCCATTCTGTTTCATTTCCCTTATTACTTTTATACATCAATTTTGTTTATCTTTATTTTTTCTTTTTCATTTTTGTTACATTTCCCTTTTTACTTTTACACTTCCATTTTTCGTTTATCTTCGTTTTTTCTTTTTCATTTCCATTTTTGTTTCATTTCTCTTTTTACTTTTTCATTTTTATTTTTCCTCATTTTTTATTTTTCATTTCCATTTTTGTTTCATTTCCCTTTTTACTTTTTCATTTTTCTTTTATTTGAAGTTTTTCATTTTCATTTCTCTTCCATTTCCCTTATTACTTTTTCACTTCCATTTTTCTTTTATCTTCATTTTTCTTTTTCATTTTTGTTTCATTTTCCTTTTTACTTTTACACTTCCATTTTTCTTTTATCTTCGTTTTTCATTTCCATTTTTATTTCATTACCCTTTTTACATGTTCACTTCCATTTTTCTTTTATCTTCATTTTTGTCTTTTTCCTTTCCATTTTGTTTCATTTCCCATTTTACTTCTATACCACAATTTTTCTTTTATCTTCATTTTTTCTTTTTCATTTACATTTTTGTTTCATTACCCTTTTTACTTTTACACTTCCATTTTTCTTTTATCTTCGTTTTTTCTTTTTCATTTACATTTTTGTTTCATTTCCCTTTTTACTTTTTCATTTTTCTTTTTCTTCATTTTTTCTTTTTTAATTTACATTTTTGTTTCATTTCCCTTTTTACTTTTTCACTTCCATTTTTCTTTTATCCCCATTTTTTCTTTTCATTTCTATTTTTTTCCCTTTTTACTTTTTCACTTACATTTTCTTTTATCTTCTTTTTTTTTCTTTCCATTTTTGTTTCATTTCCCTTTTTACTTTTTCCCTTTTATTCTTCTTTTTCTTCATTTTTTCGTTTTCATTTCCATTTTTGCTTCATTTACCTTTTTACTTTTCCACTTCCATTTTCTTTTTATCCTCATTTTTTTCTTTTTCATTTTCATTCTCTTTCATTTCCCTTTTTACTCTTTTACATCCATTTTCTTTTATCTTCTTTTTTCTTTTTCCCTTCCATTTTTCTTTTATCTTCGTTTTTTTCATTTCCATTTTTGTTTCATTTCCCTTTTTACTTTTTCACTTCCATTTTTCTTTTTTCTTCATTTTTCTTTTTCATTTCCATTTTTGTTTCATTTCCCTTTTTACTTTTTCACTTCCATTTTTCTTTTTTCTTCATTTTTCTTTTTCATTTCCATTTTTGTTTCATTTCCCTTTTTACTTTTTCACTTCCATTTTTCTTTTTTCTTCATTTTTCTTTTTCATTTCCATTTTTGTTTCATTTCCCTTTTTACTTTTTCACTTCCATTTTTCTTTTATGTTTATTTTTTCTGTTTCTTTTCCATTTTTGTTTCATTTCCCTTTTTACTTTTTCACTTCCATTTTTCTTTTATGTTTATTTTTTCTGTTTCTTTTCCATTTTTATTTCATTTCCCTTTTTACTTTTTCACTTCCATTTTTCTTTTATCTTCATGTTTCTTTTTCATTTTCATTTTTGTTTCATTTCCCTTTTTACTTTTTTCTTCGTTTCTTCTTTTTCATTTTCATTTTTCTCCTTTTTTCTTTTTCATTTATATATTTATTTTTCCTAGTTTTTTTCATTTCCATTATTCTTTTTGCTTTTTCATTCCCATTTTTCTCTTTTCCCCTTTTTTCTTTTTCATCCTTTTTTACCACTTTGTTTTTTCATATCCATTTTTCTTTCTTCTCTTTTCTTTTTTATTTTCCTTTTACTTTTTCATTCCCATTTTTCTTTCTTTTCTTTTTCATTCTCATTTTTCATTTTTTTTTCTTTTACATATTTCTTTTTTCCTTTTTTAATTTCCATTTTTCTTTTTCCCCATTTTGTTTTACATTTTTCTTTTTTCCGTTTTTTTCTGTTTCATTTGCATTTTTCTTTTTTTTTTAACTTTTTTTTCCATTTTCCTTTTTTTCATTTCCATTTTTCCTTTATTCCCTTTTTCTCACTTTCATTTCTTTTTTTTTTTTCACTTTTTCTTTCAGCGTTCTTTTTTCCTTTTGTTTTTCGGTTTTTCTGTTAATTTTTTCCTATTTTTCTTTTAGCTTTTTTATGCTTTATTTTTTTCTTTTTGGTTTCTTTTTCCTTTTGCTCTTCTTTTTCGTTTCTGTTCTGTTTGGCTTGAGGCCAAATCCCGTTGAAACATCGGTTCCCGTACGATCAGCGAAGTTAAGCAACGCCGAGCCTGGTCAGTACCTAAATAGGTGAGCGCTTGTGAATGCCAGGTGCTGTAATCCTGGATATGAGAGTGGTATAACGTTTAATGGCATGGAATTGTTAATTGAAGAACCTAGTTCTAATACCTGTTGGTTTTGTTATATTCACTTCGGTTCAAATACCTTTGGGAAAGGTATCAATATACCTATTCACCCGCTCCCCACAAAAATGCGTATAAAATATTGAGAGTTCATCATTACATAACCATTAGAGGCTGATATGCCGCTAAACAAAAACAACCAACCGTTTTTTTTTCCTTTTTTCCTTTGGCTTTTTCTTTTTCTTTTTTTACTTTTTTCTCTTTTCTTCTACTTTTTCTTTTCCTTTTTTTCGTTTACATTTTCTTTTACTTTTCTTTTCTGTCAAATTCTCGAAATTAACGTATTTTAAAGATGCGTGACTTCTTGTAACAAATACTTTTGTGGCGATTCGGGATATAAACAGACATCACGTCATTACTTAAATTTCACCTCAAACATTAATGGTCTTATGTAGACACGAAGCAAAACATAGTGCCCCACCCAGCCGCAGAGCCGCGGCTGCAGAGCGATGGAACGGAAATTAGTGTCATCCACTATTTGTTGTCTTAAGGAATCTGAGTGTCAGGGGGAAACTTTTGGTTTTGGAATCAGTGAAATGCTATCAGCGCTGAAAGTCGAATGCTTGAGTTCGAATTCTGGGTTCGCCTGTTTTTTTCACTTTCGCAAAAACCTTATAAAAGTCATTAAAATCCTATCACCAGATCAGTCATATCTATATATAATAGGCTGTAGTGACATCCAGTCTACGAGAACGAAAACTCTGATTTCCAATCCTCAGTGAAGTTCAACAGGAAACGATTATACTATCTTTCACAAGAATGTATAGTAATTCACAGATAATAATAAAAAATACAATTTGTCTTTAAAAACATATACTTAAAAAGCAACTGTTTCTGTTCAGAAACCGGCAGTTGCCACTTCGTGCCCGATTCGTTTCAGCTTCGAAAATATCTACTAGTCTCCTGTCATCATCATCTTCTACGTGCAGTATTCCTTAAAGGCATGCACAATTGTGGCTTTCTACAAATTCCTATCCCTTGAATATATAACGTATGATTTTTTTGACATCCTACAGGTTCGATTTACACAAACTGCTCAGGCATGTGGCCCGCTTCTTCTCCCGTCCTTTTCGCCTTCGATATATCTTGGGAGTGTCATATTATGCAAATCTGCCTTCCTTATTTTGTGTTCAAAATATCTCAGCTATGTTTTTCAGATTTTGAGTAAAATGTTCCTTTTTGTTTCCCTTTTCCTTAAGATTTCTTCGTTGCTTGCGAACCCCGTCCATTATATTCACAACATTCTTCTGTAGAACAACATTTCTGTTAACACCGGTTTTCTCTTCATCTGTGTCCGCCATTTTCTTTTATATACAGAAGAACTGATCTCACATAGCAGTTCTGTACTCTTTGCTTTGTATCTCACAACTTTTCGTTTCTTAGTACTTAATTTACCTTTTGGAATGCGTCTTTTGTTACTCCAATGCGCGTTCGGATTTCGTTATCACATTTTCCATCGTTTGCCAAAACACTTCCCAGTTATTTAAACTTCTGTACTTATTTGATTTTGACATCTCCGTAGTTCGCGTCCTGTTTTTTTTTTTTTTTCTCTTGCTGACAACCAGACTTTCTGCCATTTCACAGTTGATAGTTAGTCCTTTCCTGTGTCTTTCCTAATCTAAGAGTTCCTTTAGATTTTTTTTTCTGATCCCACCATCAACAAAGTAGCATCTCCATATCTTATATTGTTAACATTTCCCCCACCGATGTACACAGCTCTCGTGGGATTCACTCGCTGTAGCGGTTGTATAAGTCACATCCTTGTCCTACTCATATTCTATCCGCATACAGACGGTTTGCATCCAGTATAAGTTCTGTATTCTTCTAACATCATTTCGAAATATATCACGTTTTCCTAGTAGTTCAAGTAGATCTTTGAGCCGTACATTGTAAAATGCTTTTGCGCGATCTATAAAACATAAGGGAATATCGCCTGCCATAGCAAAAAGTTTATCAAGCTAGTATCGTAAAACTTCCCCAAGCATATGAATTACATCCCCACTTAATAATTCTATGATTCTGTTCAAACTACACTGATACCAACACTTCAGAAAGTTGCATATGCCAATAATATCTATAATACTAAATATATAATAACTAAATATTAATACTAAATATATCATACTAAAATTCGTGCGTGCTTTTGTGGTGCGTCCGTCCGGTGCATTATGATTTACGAGTTGTTTATACAGTAAGTATTTTTATTTTAACTTTTTTCAAACAGACAATTTTTTAATTAAAATATTTTTAACTTAAAGACAAACACAAAGAGATCCCGCTTTGCCGTTTCGTTCAGTTGTGTGTAGAATAAATATCTATATTTCCGCTTTCTTTAAACAAACAATATTTTGAATATTAAAAAAAAACATTTTAGGATAATCTAATTTTAAAAAAATATTTTAAGTATATAAGATTTAAAAATACGAGTTGTTTATACAGCAAGTATATTTATTTTAACTTTTTTCAAACAGACATTTTTTTAATTAAAATATTTTTAAGTTAAAGACAAACACAAAGAGATCCCGCTTTGCCGTTTCGTTCAGTTGTGTGGAGAATAAATATCTATATTTCCGCTTTCTTTAAGCAAACAATATTTTGAATATTTAAAAAATATTTTCTGGCATATTTAAAATTAATTGCAAGAGCATATGATTTACATATAAATTTTGGCATATTTAAAAAATATTTTTAAGCTAATCTGATTTAAAGTCCCGGAAGTTCTATTCCTATTAAATGCTGTAAACAATCAGTGAAACGTTAAACATGAACTTACAAACCAGAATAATGATGACAGGAACGAACTGAAATATTTAACTGACTCATAATGAAATTAACTTTCATTTCAATGGAATGCTGAAATCAACTTCAATGTTTTATAACCCGAACCGTCAGTGACCCAACGGCTCATGGGGAGTCTAGTTGCTGTATAAAAATAGAATACAATGTCCATTGTGTATCATAGTTGAAATGACATCACGGAATTTGGCGCCGCCTGTTCTAATAAAAGTGATGCCCCGGAGCTAAAGAGGTGCGATTATTTGGGAGAGTAGGATTGAGAAACTAATACGAAAAGACAGTAGAGCGAAGGCCGTCTGGGAATATAGATTCTCCAAGCAGAGTAGCCTAAGTGGGCGGAGTTTTCGTGTTACAGATTGCGAAGGCTGGCCCGAAATAGTAAACTACAGGTCAGAACACTACTTGTGGGTGATTTGCAGCGTAATAGTGCAGGATTCTGTTACTGATGGAGTCTTTGCTTAAAATTTGCTAGAAGACCAAAAGTGCGTGAAGACAGACAGATGGCTGCAAGATTAGCCGAGTTCGAATCCCTGTCGAATCCATTACATTTACTTACATGCTAATACCCTTGTGAAAGGTATGAATCTTCTTCTTCTCCGATAGCTATAGGTAAATAGCAGGACAGGCCGGGTTTTATAGCCTTGGATGGCAACTGGTCTGCCACAGAAAGAAATGGCAACCCACTGCAGAGAAAAAAATCTGCCTCGTCATTCATATATCGAAAGATACATGATTGCCTACGCGTGTATCCCGCATGGCATATAACTGATATAGTGTCACTGACAAAATTAACCTGGTCGTTCGTCTCGAAAAGGACCTCCAATCGGTTGTGAACTGGGGGCAGGAATTGGCTGGTTAACTTTAACGACTCAAAAACAAAACTAATTAATCACCACAGGGATCCTTCCCTGCATCTCATTAGAATGTCTGAAGCTCCTTCTCGAGAGCTCCTCTCTGCGGCTGCTCGGTCTCAAGCTGACTGCTGACCTGAGATTGAACAAATACACTGAGTCAATTGCTTCATCCACCGCAAGGAAAGTAGGCTCCCTGATCTCTGGCATCTCATCTGCAGTTGCTCTCTCACCGACTATCCGTCGCCTCTCTCTTTCTTTTTTACAAATACTTTCACGGTAATTGCTCCGATGAGCTGCTCTCGCTGGTTCCCAGACTTCATGAATTCAAGTGTCCTACGAGGTTGGCATCCCGCTCCCACCCTTTCACTGTTGAAACTGTTAAATGTAGTCGTTTCTTCTACTCCAATAGCTTCGTATCTCGCACCTCTCGCCTGTGGAACTCCCTTCCTTATTCCTATTTCCCTGACAACTATAATCTCCAACTATTCAAATGTAACGTCAATCGACATCTCCAGTTGCCTTGCTCTATCCACTATCCTTCTCCACTTCCTTTCCTCTATCACTCCTATCTGCTCTCGCTCCAAATCTTCTGTAACCCTTTGCCTTGATCTATCCACTATCCTTCTCCACATCCTTTCCTCTAACATTCCTGTCTGCTCTCGCTCCAAATCTTCTGTAACCATTTGCCTTGATCTATCCACTATCCTTCTCCACTTCCTTTCCTCTATCACTCCTATCTGCTCTCGCTCCAAATCTTCTGTAACCATTTGCCTTGATCTATCCACTATCCTTCTCCACTTCCTTTCCTCTATCACTCCTATCTGCTCTCGCTCAAAATCTTCTGTAACCCCATGCGTGCTAGTGGCTTCCCGCCTTCCTTGGGGTGAAATGCTTTAAAAAATTTTATATATATATGTGAAAATGACAATCTCCAGATATCCATACATTCTGTCATGACTAAAAATAAGTATTCCCCCATCGCTTAACATAATATATAAAATACCGTGAGAAAGGCACAGATTGAAGAATCGGAGAGCCGAGTTCGAATTCCAGTCGAATCCATTACATTCACTTACGTGCTAATACCCTTGGCAAAGGTATGAATCCTCTTTTTCTTTCGCCTACCCCCGCCAGATATGGGTAAATAGCAGGTGAGACCGGATTCTATAGCCTTGGATGGCAGTTGGTCTACCGCAGAAAGAAATGGCAACCTACTGCGGGGAAAAATCTGCTTCGTCAGTCATGTATCGAAAGATACATGATCGCCTAAGCGTGCATCCCGCATGGCACATAACTGACTGAGTGCAGCGATACGCCGCACTCAGAATTTTTTTAGTGAAGCAATCATGTACGTGGTCATGAGATTTTGGCCAACCGTTTGACATGCGTCCTCTCCGTCTCCCTCCCGTTTCCTCTTAGAAACTATCCTACGATTACTATCCCTCTTAAAATAAAGAGTGTAAAAAGAAAATTGTCTTTCTTTAATGCAGTCGATTGTTTTCGCGTTGGGCTTTTGAAAATTGAAACGACACGAAATGCAAAATTTCCCCGGGTAGCTTTTCTAAGTTGACGTGATCAGACGGAATAGAAAAAAAAAATTCTGTTGTGGAAAGTCTAAAAGCGAGAATTCAAAAACCAGTATCAGAAGTTGTTAGTATCGTACTTCCACGAAGACGACGATCATCGACTTAAGGAGTGAAACGATAAATTAGATGACTACATTGTTTTAATCAGAAACATGAAGAAGAAAAAACCTTTGATGTTTGAAGATTATACGCTTGAATCATAATGTATTCTTTCATGCTTAGCAAATTAATTACTTTGAAACACCAGTTCCAGGACGATCATCGAAGGTAAGCAAAGTTGAGCCTGGTCAGTACCTAGATTGGGAATACCAGCCGCTGTAATATTAGATGTACGGGGGTGTAATAGTTAGTTTCGTTATATTTACTTACATGGGAAAGGTATAAATCCACTGCTTCTCCCCCAGCTATGGGTTAATTATTAAAAATTGTATAGCAAAAAACTCTTACGATCTAAAAATATTTTCTGGCTCTAAATAACCTGCAAATGGTTGATAATCCATAAAATACGAATCAATCGATTAAAAAGCAAACTATTTTTTATGTTAGTCTTATGAAGAATACAGAATAAAGAATTTTTTAAATACTGATATTTTTTCGACTGTAACTAGTTTTCTAATCATTTCACCCCAAAAGTTAATAAAGCCACCAAGACTCAAAGATTTTCTGAAAGTAAAAGAAACTGAGAAAACGTTATTGAGTAGAACAATAAAAGAAACAAATTATCAGGTGATGATTGACAATCGATTTAAGTTTACGAATTTCTGCCTAGAAACTAGCGAAGGTGATCTGTCACGGATGTAGTAAGCTACTTTATTCAGTAATAAAGGAAGATAACAAGTTCAAAATGGAGTTTCAAATGGCTGAAGAAATACAAGTAAAGTATAATATACCGACTGAAACTGCAAAATACTTAAAAAGAAAGCATAAATAAACGCAAACGATTGGATACAGAAACGATGACAAGATAAACCGCTTCACGGTCAATACTCTACCCGTACCAAACAGGTTGATGTAGACAAACCCCGTACCCATCAGTGGCTACGTAGTGCAGGGTTAAAAGCTGAAACTGAAGGTTTTATTATTGCTGCACAGGACCAATGCTTGCTAACTAAAAATTACAAAGCACACATACTGAAAAATTGTGTTAGTCTAAAATGCAGATTCTGTGATAAATATCCAGAAACCATTGATCATCTTGTATCAGGTTGCGCGGTATTGACAGCCACTGAATATAAAACACGGCATGACAGAGTGGGCCAATACATGCACTGGAAAATCTGCAACTTCTACCGGAAGGAAACTGAAAGAAATTGGTATGAACACTACCCAGACCCGGTTACGGAGATAGGACCTGTAACAATTTCATGGGACTTCACAATACTCACAGACAGAGCAATCAAATCTAATCGCCTTGACATCGTGATTAGAAACCGCAAAGACAAAATGTGCGTCTTTATTGACATGGCAGTCCCTGCAGACTGTAATGTATCTTTGAAGATATTAAAAAAAATATCAAAATTAAAAATTTGTAGTTGGAGCCCTCGGATTGATTGGAAAATATTCCAATAGACTCATTGAAGGAATCCCTGGTAGAAAGAAATACAAAAATTGCACACACAAGTACAAACCACACCTTACGAAGAGCATTATCTATGTAAAATATGTGCGATTTTTTTAAAAACTGCTCAGTGGAAAATGTCATAGTGCCATTTCTGACCTTAGGCCTCTGGGCGGGATCCGGGAAGAAATGAGTATACAATAGCAACCGAAGGAAATAAAACAATAATAATAATAATAAAATTAATATGCCCACATACATAACAATGTTATATGTGCACTGGAAGATATGCAAAAAGCACAAAATCAAAACCACTGAGAGATGGTATGAGCACCAACCAGATACAGTTTCCCAAAATAACGATATAACTACCCTCTAGGATATGACAATTCAAACTGCCACGGAAATAAAAGCCAAAAGACCAGATATTATAATAAAAGACAAGAAATCCAGGAAGTGTATGCTTATTAATATAGCAGTACCATCTGAGAGAAACACTTCCATGGAAATTAGAGAGAAATTCCCCAAATACAAAGACCTGGAGATCAAGATTAACAGGATGTAGGGAATGAAGACAGAGACTGTAACAATAGTAATCGGATCTCTGGGCCTCGTGAGAAGAGGAATGGACAATTTTACGAACAGTGTCCCAGATAACATCAACATATAAATTGCCCAGAAGCTCGCCCTACTAATAACATCCAATACACTAAGAAAAGTGCTATCAATTAAATGAAAATTCTCTTAAAGGGCCTCAGGATCATAGCTTGGGGCCGGCTCTACAGGAAGCAAATCAGGAAACATAACATACACAAATTATAATAATAATAATAATAATAATAATAATAATAATAATAATAATAATAATGATAATAATAATAATAATGATAATGATAATAATAATAATAATAATAATAATAATGATAATAATAACGAACGAACGAACGGGTGAAACTTGAATTTGTCAATAAACAAGTATAATGGAGAGAAAATAGAATTTAAAATATTGATTGACAATATCTTTCCCTGTGTGACTTTTTTTCCGAAATCGGTGGCTGCAAATTCCTAAGGCGACAACAAATGGCTTTTAAATAAATGAATAGCAGACTGAAAATAAACACATGGAAAAGAAGAAAAAAAAGCATATGCCCAGTCCTTTGAGATTAGAGTTTGGTGAAAATGATAAAATCGCGAGCCAAAACATTTCTTTTCTTAAACAGTCGGTAATGACAAGGTACAGTTGCCAACCAATTGATCTTTACTAAACTTAGCTTTGCCTGGCACAAGATCACATATGCATCAGAGACAAACCATATTTAGTAAAGTACTAATGTTGTGAATGCGCGGGTTGTGTAGCATTGATCGACACTAAAAATGTAATCAACAAACCGTGTTCACATATGTGCCTTGTCTGCAGTATTCCCTTTCGCCAAAAAAGCTACATTAAAGAAGAATTTCATCCAACCGTCTCAACATTCAGTGATCATTAGGAAACTAGTCATAATCATTACTGTTGCAGTTGGTTCAATATTCACTGGGTCCATGACGTACAAAGGTGAATCAATATGTCCGTAACCTAATGATGAAAAATAATATCGATTTTTCACAAAAAAATATTTATTTTCAGCATAATCTTCTTTCTTGTCACTGAATTTAATTAAGTGATGAATATTAATCACATAATCTTACCTTCATATGATAAAACATATGCATGGCGTTCTTTACTAAAGCTGAAGTCATAGTGCAACTAACGAGCAAAACTGGAGGCCTATCTCAAATCTCGTCGTTCCAGTCAGATGGAATATTTTTAATTTCGCTTTGTGTGTGCGGTAGTTTGCGACTAAAGTTGGTTGTATTTAACATTTATAAACGTTATTATAGTGTATCAAGTCAAGTTGATGGAAAAAGAAAAAGGAAATAATCTAAATGATATCGGCTAAAGTATATATATATATATATATATATATATATATATATATATATATATATATATATATATATATGAAGAAATATAGTTTTAAGGTGTGCTATATTATGAGATAATGTGCTCAATATTAGAGATAGAGCGTATGTAAATATAAAAGTGAACATTGAAGTCAACACTCAGAGGCGACAGACTGTTTTATGCTATACGCAATCAGCAGTCTACCTGATGAGTGCGTCTCGCATGAAACAATCTGTCGACTCTGAGTGTCGACTTCAATGTTCACTTTCATATATATATATATATATATATATATATATATATATATATATATATATATATATATATATGATGAAAATGTGGAAAAGACAAAGCAAAATGCGAATATGTGAGTTTACTGGGGTTTTTTTTGTTTTTGTTATTCTGTCGACGTCAGACGTTTCGGTCAAATACACCTTCTTCGGGACATGGTTAATGGAGACATATTTATATTAGATTTAAGTTTGATGAAGAGACGATATATACAGGACTGGTCAGAAACAGAAAAACTGAAATTCTAAAGTCAGAGTATTCTTTCTTGGAGTCGGATACGCTGGCGTCGCGTGGGCGGCAACTACGAAGACCTGCGCACAGGGAAAAGATTGTGTCCTAAGTGGAAGGTGAAGGGGACTATTTAAAACTATAGCTTATCGGTACGTTTGTCACGCATTAATCTTGCTACACAGCTCGCGATCTGAAAGAACCCTGGTCGGTTATTTACTGTGTGTGAGGTGACTATCATGCCAGCCTCATAAATCTGCCTATTGTCTCCAACAATCTAAACGCGCTAAAAATTAAAACTACTACATTACCCACTAAATCTATACGTAACATATTGAATAATACCAGCAGACAGCATATTACATCCGATGCTTGTGTCTATCTGGTGCCCTGCAGAGACTGCAACCTGAGTTATGTAGGCGAGACAGGTAGATCATTGAAATCTCGCATTTCCGAACATAAACGTGACATTCGCCTCGGTAATCTAAGCAGTGCTTTAGTTATACACATAGCCAAATCTGATCACAATTTTGATTTCGACTCTGTGAAGATCTTAAAATAAATCCACAATAAAAACCTTAGGCAGATGTATGAGGCTGGCATGATAGTCACCTCACACACAGTAAATAACCGACCAGGGTTCTTTCAGATCGCGAGCTGTGTAGCAAGATTAATGCGTGACAAACGTACCGATAAGCTATAGTTTTAAATAGTCCCCCTCACCTTCCACTTAGGACACAATCTTTTCCCTGTGCTCAGGTCTTCGTAGTTGCCCACGCGACGCCAGCGTATCCGACTCCAAGAAAGAATACTCTGACTTTAGAATTTCAGTTTTTCTGTTTCTGACCAGTCCTGTATATATCGTCTCTTCATCAAAATTAAATCTAATATAAATATGTCTCCATTAACCATGTCCCGAAGAAGGTCTATTTGACCGAAACGTCTGACGTCGACAGAATAACAAAAACAAAAACAAAATAAAAACAGTAAACTCACATATTCGGATTTTGCTTTGTCTTTTCCACATTTTCATCATACCGTCGGATCTACATCCACACATTTGCTTACATATATATATATATATATATATATATATATATATATATATATATATATATATATATTACATGTTTTAGAAGCTCCAAAATTTCTATTTTAATCGCATTCCACCTTTCCCTCCTCATTTATTTTACTTTATTAACTGTGTCTTTATTTGTATTCACAATAGCCAACGAGTACCTTTGAAAAAGTGTTAGCCGAAAGGTGCCTAAGGTATGACGTCCGTATTTTTTATGTTTATATATCCTTACTTTGAGTACCAATCACTTTTTGTATATATATATATATATATATATATATATATATATATATATATATATATATATATGTGTGTGTGTGTGTGTGTGTGTGTGTGTGTCTCTGTGTGTGTGTGTGTGTGTCTGTGTGCGTGTGTGAATCTTTTACTGGCTTGTATAGCAGATATTATAATTTCGCCACCGAAATCACTATACTTGTAAAGTTTCCTCTTCTCTTTGCTTAAGTTCTTTATTATGTCGCACGTAAGATACGCTGGAAAACTCGTATCGAAAACAAAGATGGCTGCTGTGATTAACCCACATCCTGTTTACTCTTCATCTCTTTCTGTTCCTTTCTTTTTTTAAAATTACGCACAAAGTAGGAGGCATTTTATTTTATTGATTTAAATAATTAGAAGATCATTTGTGCAACATTTAGCAAAAGGATCAAGTATCGACAGTTTGCCTCGTCTAAAATCAGTTGATCTGAAGTCGAAAAAGAATGACATTCAAATGAAGAATATTATTCAGGGAGAAAATCTAAATCAAATAAAAAGATATGATCTAAAAACAAATGAACAAAATGCAAATATAAAAATTTCCGTGTGAATGTCTGTGAGAACAGAGAAAGGCTTTTTCAATATGCATCTATTTTTGTTTGTTGTTTGACGTTTTATCTATGACTGTTGTTTCTGGGAAGAAAATCTTTGGAATGATCTCAATCATTTTTCTCTTTCTGTTGCTGGTCTCGAATGGTTTTGGGAGTGGAATAATAACAGCTGGACAACACATGGTTTACGTACGTCTTTTCGTCCGTTCCTTTTTTTTTCTTTTATTATCTTTTTATCTATTTCGATTTCTTTCTAATTATTATTCCTTATCGCATCTCCTTTCTCTTTTCTTCACCATGTAAAGTCTTCTCCCTCTTTTCCTTCTTCCCTCTTTCTCTTCTTTTCTTTTCTCTTCTTGGCTACTTTCTTTTCTCGTTTCCTTCTTTGTTCCTTCTTACTTCCTTCTTTCCACTTTCATTTTCCTTTCCACTTTCCTTTCGTTTTTTTTTCGTTTTTCTTTCATTCCTCCTTTGCTTCCTTCCTTTCTTTCATTTCTTGCACCCTTCCTTTTTTCATTCCTTCTTCCAATCTTGCTTCTTTTTCATTCTCTTCCTTCTTTTTTCCTTTCCTCTTCCTTCATCCTTTCTTTCCCCATTTTTTGGCTTCTATCCTCACTCTTAACTTTTCTTCTTTCCCCTCTTTCTTATTTTACCCCGTTTACTTCCCTCTTTCTTCCTTCCTGTGTAGCTTCTTTGCTCGTTTCTTTCCTTTTCTTTTTAAATTCTCCTGCTTCGTTTTCATTTTCTTCCTTTCATTTTTCTTTCATTCTTTCCTTTCTTTCTTTCATCTTTTCCTTATTTTCTTTCTTATTTTTCTTTTCTACAGTTCCTTCGTTTCCTTGCGTCTTTTTTCTTTCTACCTTTCATCCTATCTTTCTTTCTCTCCCTCTCTTCCTTTCTTGTCTCGTTTTCTTCCATCTTTTTCCTTCCTGTCTTCATTCGTAATACGCTTGTTGCATTTTCAAACGTCCATATCTTTGTCGTCTTTTATGAAAAGTGATTAATTCCTTTATGCTTTTAGTGTTACAATGTTTTGCCATTTTCTTTCTATCTATTGTTTTTCATATATACAGGTTTCCTATGCTTTGAATATTACGCAGTGACTGTTTATCAATTTATTTTTCTCCATCTAGAACTGATTTTCCGACAGTTTCTTAATTTTGATTTGATTCCTTCTTTAGTTTCCTTAAATGTTTCCGTTTTCTTCTTTCTCTCATTATTTCGCTTTCTTTCTTTCTATTTTTATTTATATATTATTTCTTTCTTTCTTCTATATATTCTAACCTTCTTGGCTTTCACTATTGCTTCCTGCCCCCTTTCATCAACCGCTTCTTTTGACGTCTTCTTTCCAATTCTTAATTCACATTTTTTCTTTATATTATCGTTTCAACATGACTTTCATTTGTCCAGTTTAACAAATTATCTTCTACTCACACATTATTTTCTTTCTTTCTTTCTTTCTTTCTTTCCTTTCATCGCATATACTCTTGTCTTCTCTAGTTAATCTCTTTTGTCTTTTATATTTTACTTCTTCTTACATGTCCGTTCTTTCTGTCTTTCTTCCTCACAATTTTCTTTCTTTCTTTCTGTTTGTCTCTATTACTGACTTTGTTTCTTCCTTTGTCTTTCGTTCAGGCTGTCTTTGTTTCTTTGTTTCTTTCTTATTTCTTTCTTTCTGTCTGTCTCTCTTACTATCTTTGTTTCTTTCTTTGTATTTCGTTCAGACTGTCTTTGTTTCTTTCTATCTTTCTGTCTTTCTTTGATTTGTTTTTTTTCTTTTACTTCGTTCAGATTACATTTATTCTTTCTTTCTTTCTATCTGTCTTTTTTCTTTCATTCTTTGTCTTTCGTTCACACTCTCTTTCCATCTGAATGTCTTTCTGATTTTCTTTCTTTCTGTCTGTCTTTCTTTCTAACTGTCTTTCTTTCCTTCTTTCTTTCTTTGTCTTTCGTTCACACAGTCTTTCTTTTTTTCTTTCGTTCAGACAGTCTTTCTTTCTGGTTTTTTTCTTTCTTTGTCTTTTGTTCAGACTGTCTTTCTTTCAAACTGTCTTTCTTTCTCTCTTTCTTTCTTTCTTTCTGAATGTCTTTCTGAATATCTTTCTTTGTCTTTCGTTCAAAATGTCTTTCTTTCTGACTTTCTTTGTCTTTCGTTCATGCTTTCTTTTTTATTCTTTGTTTGTTTCTTCCTTTCTTTCTTTCTGGCTGTCTTTCTTTGTCTTTTGTTAAGACGGTCTTTCTTTCCTTCTCTTTCGTTCAGACTGTCCCACTTTCTTTCTTTCTTTCTTTCTCTCTTTCTGCCTATCTGCCTCTCTTTATTCAGCGTCCTTCACTCTTTTCAATTACCTTTTTCTTTATTTTCGACATATTAATCTTTTTTCCTACTAATCCTTCCTTGATTTCTATCATTTTCACTTTCATTCGCCCTTGCCTTCTGCGTTTACTTCTATCATTATTTTCATTCGGATCGCCATCATTAAACTTTAATATCAACCCTTTTCGCACTTTTTCATCAGAAATATTTTTTTAAAATTATTCTTATCTGATTCCTTTTCTCATTTTGTCTCTCCTTCCTACTACCATTTTTAGCAAACTTCCATTATTAAAATACACAACCGAACACATAAGTAAATAAAAACGGATCAATCTAGAAAAGTATAGAAACGACTGTCTAAACAACAATGAAATATTTTTTATTGTAATCTCTGTTCATATCACTTATTTTCACAGGATTTATACGAGGAAATCTTTAATGCGAATCTCGATATATTTTTCTTTTTGCTTTCTATAACACCTAATACGTTCGTTGTTTCGGTGTAAAGTTTTTCTGTCTCCCCAAGTCCTTGACAATATACGCCTCTATTATTAATTATTTCATTTTTTCTATTGTGTTCTTCCCTTTGCCGCATTTCGATTTGAGATTGCTAGATATTCCAAATACATCTTTACCTATCAGCTCCAAAGTTAAGCAATATTAATCATCGCCAGAATCAATGAGGCGACATTTTAAAAATTCAGCATTTGACGGAGAAAACTTGCATGCATTTTGTGAAAAGGAAAATAAATCGATTTCCGAATCTGTTTTTATTAGGATTATTTATTTAATCCGTCAGCTTTGAAATTAATTGCCAAAATATTCTGGGATAAATGAATAACAAAAACATTTTTCTTGAATCGACTTCAGTTCTATGCAACGGTTACTTGGTAAAAGGGAAAGAATTATAGCTATACTTGTTACGAGAGAGTGTGGGAGAAGTTCTTAACCCAACCAATCTCTCAAAATCTAACCACTCGGACTGTTTCTTGGCCGGGACTGAGATGTTACGTGACATCTGTCATTCTTCACGGCAGCGAATGTTGGACGATTTCCTCAAAGATGAAGAAAAGATTCGACACTACAGAAGGATGCTAAGGGTATCATGGACCGAGCGTGTGAGCAACGATGTTGTTTAGCTTTTGGAAAGCATTTTTTTGCTCTTCCAATACGACTTCAGATTTCGGTGTCACAATTTCCGTCAGATTTTAAAACAGTTCCCAGATACTTAACGGTTCCCAGATATTAAAATGCCCTTATTTGCTTAATTTTGATGACGTCATTTTAAATGAATCAAAGAAAAGTATACTGAGCTGCTGCGTGTCATGTGTCCTTCTTTACGGCAGTGGATGTTGGACGATGAAGAAGAGACTCGAAGCGACGGAGATGGGGTTCTACAGACGGATGCTAAGGATATCATGGTCTGAGCGTGTGAATAATGATGAGGTCTTAGAGAGGTTACAAACAAGGAGGAGGCCTAAACTTAACATCAGGAAGAGGCAGCTGAAGTTCCTGGGACACATAATGAGGAAGGAGAGCCTGGAGAATCTGATACTCACAAGTCGAATAGAGGGAAAGAGAGACAAGGGAAAACAACGCATAACATACCTAGCGGCCTTAAGCAAGTGTATGACAGAACGTGGTCTTGGGGAGGGATCAGAGGGAAGGAACTTGTTGAGAGCTGAAAGGGATAGAGGGAGGTGGAGAGTAATGACCGCTTCCGCCCGGAAAGGACATGGCGCATAAAAAGAAAGAATAATTAATTATAACCGTTGGAGTTATTAAGGCGCAGTCAAGCTGGAGAAATATTGTAAAACCAGATATAATGAATTTGGCACCTCAGACTCCCGTATATATTCGTGGGAAAGGGAAAGAGTTTGTGGTGATTTTCTAAGCGTAGATAGGATGTGGAACAAGGCCGAAAGTATGGGGGCGCCTAGTGGGGATCAAACTCACTGTTTAGTTGTAGTTGTTCTAGAGTTGTTCTAGAGAGACAAGCTTGCTCACCATTCAACCACTTTGAAGTACCCAAGTGCGAGTTTTATAATCAGATTTTTACGTAAATATATGGCGGGGTCGCCCTATACACAGGTAATCTTTTAGAAATGCTTAAAAATCATGCATGTTTCGGAGACTATACACAGGTGATTTCTCTTTAGAGCAGTTAAAATTCATGCCAAAATATTAGGTCATCCCATAAGTTCTTTTCATCAGGACAATGCGCAACCACACACAGCAAGAATAAAGTCACAAAAGATCGAATAACTTGGTAGGGAGAAAATTCCTCATCCACCTTATTCTCCCGACCTTGCTCCTTCAGACAACCATTTGTAGCTTACAGAATCATTTGGAAGAAACAGCTTTTGTAACACAGGAAGAGGTTAAAACTGACATTTGTGAGTTCTTCGAATCAAAGCCAAAAGAATTTTACAGTAATGGAATTAGTAAGCTTGTTAATAGATGGAAGGAAGTCATAGATAATCAGGGAAAATACATTGTTGATTGAATCTGTAATTAAATCTAACATTTGGTCACTTTATTCAAAATTCGGACAGAACTTATGGAATGACTTGATATTATACATGATGTCGACTTATGCACATGTATATACGATATATCTGGATCGACACGAGAAGACATCGACTCAGGAAAGAGTGTTGTGACAGACACAAAATGAAAATTGAAAGATCTCCTAAACAAGGTAATAAAGGAAAGCGGGACTGATTCATTTGTTTCTTTTTTATCAAATAATTGTGGGTTATTTAAAACAGAAAGAATTTTTTTATAAGAAACAGTCTTTTTCTTAAATATCGTATTAAGAAAACATTTTTCTATATAACAATGTCTTTTTTATATACAAGAAATACTATTTAACTCATAGCTAGAGGAGCGGGTGTATTTATAAATTTCCCTAGTTTATTCCGCGTAAGTGGATGTAAAGAACCCGGCTTGGATTCAAACTCGGCTCCCCGATTTCACATTTCTAGCCGCTAAAGCGCGAATAAAGAAGACAGTTTTTCAGTAAGAGAACAACCATAATGCGAGCTACGATTTGGAGATATCAAAATCAAGCAGGTGTAGAAAAATCTGGGAAGTGTTGTAACAGATGACGGAAAATGTGACACCGATATTCGAAGGCGTATTGGAATAGTTAAAGATGCCTTCCAGAAACTAATTAAAGTATTAAGGAACAAGAATTCTTTGTTAGTCAATAAGGAAAGAACGAGGGATGCAGGGAATTTAAAATTTTTTTTTTTAAATCTAGTTGATTTCATTTAGATTTTTTTCTTTTTTTTCCATCACTTTTGTTAGCAGATATCCGACACTGTGATAATAGAAGTTCTGCCAGGAATGGTGAAATGTTGTAAGAGCCAGGGCTCAAATTTACTATAGATGACCTTACGATACATTTTCGTATAAGTCAATTGTTTTTTCTCCCTTGATCAGAGTAGCATTTTTATACCCAGAATCCGCCGTTCGTAATCATGTGTAGTCGCACCAACATAACAATTTTAGTCAATTAAGTTCTTAAGGACGTAACGAGCCACAAGATAACTTTTCCACTTACATTTTACTCTAATATTGTTCTTGATATATAAAAAATATATACCGTTTTCTCATATACATATTTTTTTTCTTTATCCCTATGATGAAGCCGTTAGATGAGAAATGCATTATTGGATATTAATTTCCAAAAATATATTTTCATGAAATTTTTTCAAAATGCCAATAATTTTAACAATGAACGCATGAATAAAAACAATTCTTTAATTTATTTTCTAACCATTCAGAAGAAATTCCATCTCAAAAATCGGTCACTTAAAAGCGGAGATATATATATATATATATATATATATATATATATATATATATATATATATATATATATATATATATATATATATATATATATATATACAAATGTATTAATATTTCAAATGTAGTTGTGGATGCGACTACATAGGTAGAACGACACAGCGTTTGGACGCTAGAATTAAACAGCACGTGCCTGCGAAAATATTGAGTAAGAATTTTTCGTTGGCTGATTGCATTCGGAATACGTATGGGTCGTCGATTGCGGATCATTTCATAAATAATCCTACTGGATTTCAGTGTGACCTGGTTTTCTGTTTTGGTCAGATCACACTCAGTATTCCATCTCAGGGTGTTGGAGACTTTGTACATCAGGTCCAGGTGACCGTCTCTTTTGAAAACAAAGGGATTGTTTGCTTTGGCTTGCTGTGCTGAGTCTCTAGCATCTTTGGTGGTATTACTTTTATTATATATATACACTTTTTTTTCTCCCCTGCCCATTTATTCATGTCATCCATTACAGGCATTTTGTTCTTCATAATTTCTATTCCCCGTTAACAGCTCTGATGAGAGGGGACGAAATCGGCTGACTGGTGTTTTTATTTTAAATCTATCATGGCCTTTAATAAAACATGTTTTTTATGCCTTAATACGCTTTTTTTACCGTTTCAAATATATATATATATATATATATATATATATATATATATATATATACATATATATATATGTGTGTGTGTCTGTCTGTCTGTGTGTGTGTGTGTGTGTGTGTGTATGTGTGTGTAGAAAGGATCTAAATAAAGAGATACGATCAACTATGTATATGAGCGATTACGTAAACATACTGGTGACTAAATAACCATTTATTTAATCAACGGTATATATACATATATATATATATATATATATATATATATATAGAGAGAGAGAGAGAGAGAGAGAGAGAGAGAGAGACTGTCGCCTCTAAGTGTTGACTTCTATGTTCACTTTTATATTTACACACTCTCTATCTCTGATATTGAGCACTTTATCCCATAAATATAGCACACTTTAAGACTATATTTCTTCATATATATATATATATATATATATATATATATATATATATATATATATATATATATATATATATATATATATATATATATTACATGTTTTAGAAGCTCCAAAAAATTAAATAAAGGACCATGAGTTTTATATAAAAGTATTTTATTTTTTCAATTTTTTAATAAAACATCTTCCCTATTAATATACTACTAGTGTACCTTTGCCGTCAAAAATTACGGAATATGTTTTATCCGCCATGTTTAGGTTGTTTCTCATTCGCTGCAATGAAAATAATATTATTTACTCCACGAAATCTTGTTTTGTGCATTTCTTGCGTGTCTCGTGGAATCAGTATTTTCATCCCACCTTCCGTTTCTTGTCGAAGACGTTCTTCCATTCGCATTCTCATATTCCCTCGCTTTAGATTCTTCATCTGTTTCATTTTTACCCGTTCTCTCATAGCAGCTCGTCTCACATTAGCCTCTCCTATTTTCTGTGTTTAATATAAGAAGAGAAATAGAAATATCTCTCGGAAGAAAAATATTACCAAGAAAACGACAAAGACGCCAACAACAAAGCTTACTTCAAGTCCAAGTTGAAGCAAGACGATTACTTAATAGACAAAGGTATGTGACCGCCTTACATGAAAGTCTTGAACAAATACGACTCCATTCTAAGAAACGTATGAGTGAAGGAATAGATTAATTAAACGATTCATTTTTTCTGAAAGTAATTTTGTCTAAATGCAGATAAATATTTTATTTGTATAGACTATGAAAACGGCTAAGGGATATCACCACGCATAAGTTTACTAACTTAAGTTAATTTACGACAATTCCCAATACAGATGGGACAGGATATATATAAATACACATTGTTAATTATTATATGGTTTGATTACCAATCTTACTCTATCTTAATAACGCTTATTTTAATCACTTGAACATATACTCGTGTATATGTTTCTATAAGATTTTTCCCAATACAAATCAATATTGAACATGCTAGATCTGTCAATTAGATAGCTTACAACTAGCCTTTTCTTTACCCAAAATCTCATCAATAGAATAACGTTCACTTTTAATGTATCTCATATCATAAGTAAAGATGTTAATACAAAAAATTGAATAAAGGATTACAAAAAATCAATTCCAGACAATGTGATTAACAGTAGAAATTGAATTGATTTCCTGTTTATTGAATTCGAAGATAAGACTTCGAAGAATTTTGGTTTGTTTTTAGATTAAACACAGATCCAATTCGACAATTATTTCACATAAACAGCGACACCAGAAAGTGTTATGTAACGACAAAAAGGTATGTATTTAATATTAATGACAACCGACCCCGGAATTTATTAAGATTAATAACGGTCAAAGGTCAATCTGACTTTAACCAAGATAAACGAGTCTTGGGGATTTTAGAAAAGTTTTAATTTAATCAAAACTAGATTATATAAAAAAAAACAGTTTGACAATAGTTTATCCAATAGAATAAATCACTATATTTAAAAATAAATGCTGCAGGGATAAATTGAAAATTGGGATAAATCACTCTTTGTTAGCAATTAATGCAATATTACCCTCAGAATAGTGTTATTATATCTCTTTCTTCTATGTGTCAGGCCCCTACAGGGAATGGGCGTTCATGACTGGCTTAGTAAGGTTTATCCGTTTGCTATCTCACCTAATCCCGGTTCTGCCAGCACACGCTCGTTAGGTAGGTTATTCGTTGTTTTCCCATGTTCCTCATACCTTCGATATGTCCTGTCAGTGTTAAATTCTCCAAGCACTCTTACCTCTTTATGTAGCGATTTAACCTCTTTCCCACTAGAAGTGTCTTTGTTTTGTTTGCATTTTCCTTAAGTCTTTGTCGTTACTCACATGCTAAGTCCATAGTATTCTCAGTATCCTATTTTAGAACAATATTTGGGCTCAAAATCACTTCATCTCCTGTTAGAAGGCTGTTCGGTATTCACAGCCATATCTGGAGGACTGATTTTACATAATATGTCAGCCCTCGTTTTTTTGTTTCTAAGCAAATTTTCCAGTTTCTTGAAAATTTCCTCGTCTTTTGGAAGGCTTTTCTCTCTATCCCAATTACACTTCGGATTTCGGTGTCACACACATCCTCTATTAAAACACCAGATATTTATTTATTTTTTTACTTGATTTTGTTATCTGCATTTTAAAAATTTCAATTTGGACTGTTCCTTTTGTTGAAAATCATATATTCAGGATTCTTACGATTGTTGATTAGTCCTTTCGTCTCACTTTCCTTCACTACCTCCTGTGGGAGTTCCTGTAGTTTTTTTCTCTGTCTGTTATCAACACTGTCTCATCTGTATATCTAATGTTTTTAAGACTGTGACCGACAACAATGAATCCTGGTAGAACCTCTAATTTTCTCAGAATTGTCTCACTGTATAGGTTGAATAAGTCCAGTGAGAGGACACATCCTTGTCTTACACAGCTTTCTATTTTCGTATATTTCTTCCTTCTTTTTGTGTCCCATGTCCTTTTAGGAGGTAGGCGATCATGGCTCTCCATCTCCCGCAATCCTTTGCAGCTCTTAACAAGTCCTTCCCCCTGCTTCCTCCCCCAGACCAAGTTCTTTCATACACTTGCTTAAAAGCCCGCCAGCTATATCACGCGTTGTTTTCCCTTGTCTCTCTTTATCTTTATTCGCCCCGTGTGTATCAGATTCTCTAGGCCCTCCTTCCTCATTATGTGCCCCTTCCTGATATTAAGTATAAGCCTCCTCCTTGTTTGCAACGTCTCATCGTTGCTCACATGCTCGGTTCATGATATCCTTAGCATCCTTCTGCAGAACCACATCTCTGTCGCCTCGAGTCTCTTCTTCATCTTTGAGGAAATCGTCCGACATTCGCTGCCGTAAAGAGGTACAGATATCACGTAACAGCTGAGTATTCTTTTTTTCGTTGTTTTCCCTTGACTCTCTTTCCCTCTATTCGACCCATGAGTATCAGATTCTCTATGCCATCCTTCCTCATTATGTGTCCCAGAAATTTCAGCTGCCTCTTTCTGATATTAAGTATAAGCCTTCTCCTTGTTTGCAACGTTTCATCGTTGTTCGCACGCTCGGTCCATGATATCTTTAGCATCTTTCTGTAGAACCACATCTCTGTCGCCTCGAGTCTCGTCTTCATCTTTGAGGAAATCATCCAGACTGAACTCATATTCTGTCCATATACAGGCTGTTTGCTGCCAGTATAGTTTCTGGATTATTATAATTTCCTTCCCAAATATGTCAATGTTCCAAAAGTTCTTTATCAAATGTTTTTGCATAATCTATACGCTAATATATCGGTAGAAATTAGTTAAATCAAAACTAAAATATTTCTTTGTCTATATTTCTGAAATATGATATTGTAATTAGTTACATTGTAGGAACGATTGTCCTCATCTTTGTTGCCATATTCACGACGTTTCTACCACTGTACACTCCGGCCTTCTTCAGGTGATTAGAATTTCGAGCCGAACCTTTTATTTCGTTCACCGGGGTAGATAATTCTAGTTCCGGATATCTCAGTTTCATTTGTTTCCCTTATACTACTCAACCTTTTTTTTTATCACCTCTCTTGTGGTCTGGTATTGAATTCACAACTCTTTGTCATTGTATTACTTCAACCAACGTCTTTAGCCACTGGATCATGTGTCCTTGAGGACATCGGAGTATTGATCTTGCTGATATTCTTTTACCAAAGCTCATATTACAATCTATTGTTATTATTATTTTTTTCTCTAGCACTCCGTATTACTAATATTTTAACATCCTAATATTTCTGTTAGAAATCGACAGTTGTCTTCGGCTCCGGTGAAAATTAAAGTATATATAATAATGAAAAAAAGGGAAATGAAAGTTAATTGGAATGTTAGATAATTACAAAGTCTTTTTAACGGCATCATAACAAGAATATAGCCCTTGGATCCGACAGCTTCATCCATGATATATGAAAGATTATCCTAAGAAATGATAAGTGAAATCCAAACTAAGAGAATTGTTTATCACGAAGCCCTTGATTTATTACATGTACATAAAACTCTTAACTTTTTCGACAAACTCCAATTTTTTATCTGCATCTCCTTCCCAAAGAAAATATTCTGTAGTAAGGAAGCATAATTCAAGCACACTTATCCCGAGGCTTTATAAATGATTTCCTTTTTGACGTGGTTATCACATTGAAGATTTTGTCCCGAGGCCAACGCTGGGTATCCTGATCATATAATGCATGCTAAATAAGAATAACATAGTAAAATACATCTAGGTTTAAATGATCCGTTAATAGGATCCCAAACCTCGGGATTTCATTTAGGTTTTTATATATCCAATACAAATTGGATGTATATACCCAATTTAACCAGACATTCTGAATATTTCTAAAAACCGGTTGCGTAGCCTTGATGTCATCTGGCAATCAATCTCAAGAGAGAGCCACGTAATTATGTAGTGTATTTGGTCTGAAGATTGCACTGAGGTGTGAAACTAACAGTTACCATTCACTGTTGATTCCTATGTCCACACACACACACACACACACACACACACACACACACACACACACATATATATATATATATATATATATATATATATATATATATATATATATATATTAAGAATCAATGGAATTATTTTTAATCCGACATTGTAATAACTCAAGGTGATATTATTGAGTCGTTTCCATAAAACAGCTCAAATATATATCTATATATCTATATATATATATATATATATATATATATGAAGGTAATATCAATCAGATAAGGGACAAACATTTTACTTGTACTATATATATATATATATAAATATATATATATATATATATATATATATATATTTATATATATATATATATATATATATATATATATATATATATATATATATATATATATATATATATATATATATATATGAATCAGTTCATCCCAGTCAACGGATAATGCGAGTAAGATCCAAGGAGCTCCTTGCAAGTGAAAGAGAATGAAAAGAATTTATATATATATATATATATATATATATATATATATATATATATATATATATATATATATATATGGGGGGTGAGTATAAGTGCTCAATATAAGGCTTAATGCTTTTGTAGATATAGACCTTGTGTCCATAAAACTCAACGCTGCCTAGTTTGTAGCAGTTTCATACCATAAAGGATCATCATGACCACACTATCTCTTTGTCTATCTATCTTTTTATCACAATATAATAAGAAAAGGATAGAAAATGGAAGAGAGAAAAATAGGAGTACGTAGATTCATATTAGAGATTTTTAAAGTATAGAAGCGAATTGTAATCAAATTAATTTAATGAATGACACCCCCGTTGTCAGTAGTAATTACAGTAGTCCAACGTAGAGCCCTAATAACTTTTTTCCAGTTTTATTCTTACATTACTGGCTTAACGAATTATTTTCAGTATGCAATAGCAATTTAACCTTTTTGTCGCCTCTCTGGTTGAACATTAGCTCAAACGCTAAACGAAATATGGCCCGATGCAAAAAATTCTAAAATGAATTGAGATCTTTTTCTTTACAAGTTAAAATACACTTCGCAGATGGTTGGTCCCAACTGTGAAGATAGTAAAGTCAATAGAAATTCCACAAGAATTATATATATATATAATCGAAAAGCAGTTAAGGCCGCTTGTCATTTACCAATATTATCTCTGGAGAAGGCGTCAGTCAACATGTCTGCGCTCTGTCACTTGGGTATATATCTTGACAAAAGATCTCCAGCTACTTGCATAGTCCATTGATTGACGTAGAAGAGAGTGGGCGTGCCAGAAAATGGGCGAACGACTTTATCAACAATCCTGTTAAATCTATCCTCAGAATAAGCAACAGAACCTAGATCCCTTTGCCATACGCACGGCCATAGCTAAGGTTAAATATGCAAGGTGAGGCAAAAGTCGCTCACTATAGAGATAACGAATTAAAATTATAATTACACATTAAAATTGTATTTAATAGTTATTTAAATTTTATATGTGCTGTTCAAAATGACCGGCTTTTTCGAAACACATTTCAATTTTTTGACTACATAATTCATTAACACGTTGAAGAGTTTCCTGCCATCTTACTGCATTTATATTTAAATATTTCTTTAAGTACCTCAATATTTCTTGGGCGTGTCTGATAAACAACTGATTTCAAATGGCCTCACAGAAAAAAATACAAGGTTGTGAGGTCTGGTGACCTCTGTGGCCACTCCACGTAACCTCTTCGATTTAGCCATTAACTCCTATACAGAGCGACTTTTGACTTGGCCTGTATATATTACATAAGACTTTAATCTTTTATTTTAGTTGTTAAAGTGTATGAGGAGGCATTGTTGTTAATTAACAGACAGCGAAATTCAGAAGTTCACGGAATGTTTCATTAAAAAAAAAGAATTAGATGTACTACCAGGATTCTTTATTACTAGCTACAATCACCAACAACATAAGTTATGCAGAAGACCGTGTTTATATCAGATACAGAAAGGAAATTAGAAGAACGCCTATAGAAGGTAGTGGAGGAAAGCGAGAAGAAAGGACTAAACATCTAACTCTTTATTTTTTTTCCTCGCTTGTGGAACATTCTTTCGTCTTCTTGCTTTCCAGAGAACTTTGACCTTCAAAAATGTAGATGCAATGTTAATCGTTATTTTCTGTCTTCGTAATTCCTGTTATTTTTCTTTTTTCATATTTTCTCAAACTCACTAACCTATCGCGTCTTAGTGACTTTATTGCCTTGCTTGGAATGAAATATAGATTTTTTTTTAAATTTTGCAATTCAGAATACATGGTTGTCAGAAATATGAACAGCTTAACATAAAAATTAAAAATTAAAGATACAAAATGAAACAATATTTACATTATTCGGATTATTGTCCTCATCTTTGTCGCCGTATTTATTTCAACGTTTCGGCTACTGTACGCTCCGGCCTTCTTCAGGTGGTTTGAATGTCGACATTCCAACCACCTGAAGAAGGCCGGAGCGTACAACAGCCGAAACGTTGTAATAAATATGGCGAAAAAGATAAGGACAATAGTCCGAATAATATAAATAATGTACACAATACCTCATCTCAGAAATATAGACAGATACCAAAATGAAACAAGTACAAAAATTTGAATACCGAGGAAGCGTTGTAACACAGAACAGATAGTGCCACACTGAAATACGAAGTGGAATTGGGATAACCAAAAATGCCTTCCAAAAGCTGTGCAAAGTATTAAAAAAGAGAAAAATTTCATTAGAAACAAAAAAAAGTACTGAACTCCGAAAACCCGCCTAGAGGAATTACATAAAACTCTCAAAAAAACGAGGCTACCCCACACCACTAATAAAAAAAGGTTTTGAACTAGCAGAAAAATACCTTTAGACTAACTACGAAACCCAAACAACCGAAACAACAAACAAATGCTAGTTCAACATACAACAAGAACAATCTGGAACTATTTACAGAAATTACAAGAAATTTAGACCTACTCAACAAGAAAATAAAATGAAAGATATGCTAAAAACAACCAAAATGATTAAAAGAAAACACCAATCAAAAAACATAAAACATATTAATCTCACCCAAATTTAGTCAACGCACAATCCAGAGAGGTCACAAAATTCAACAAGAAATGATGTAGGCTTTGTCACATCATTACAGAAGGGAAGTCCTACACTTTTGAAAGCCCCACAACTACATTCATAATCAAGAGAAACTTAAACTGCTACTCCAAAAATGTGATTTATGCACTCAAGTACACAAAATAAAACAAATCCAATAACTAAACAACAGAGTTTCCATTCTCAAATGCAACATTAAATTACCATAAAACAGGAAACTCTTTGTGTCACTACACATCCACAAATGCAACGAAGGAAAATTTGAAACTATGCCAATATATCAAACATACAATTATTCTTACCTATAAAATACAAGAGAAAAAACTTCATACACAAATTTAAACCAGCACTAAACAACACATAACCCCACACAGAGAAACATACACCATACAAACATAGTGACTGAACACACTAGTCGGACCACACACACACACGCACACATACACACACATATAGATACACACACACCATACAAATATGTATGGAGAACGAATATATACAGACATACTGATAAAAACACACTAGACGGACCACAAGCACGATAATACACACACGAAACCTACACACAATACAAAGTGTGTTTATATATATACTATTTCCTTCTAATAAAACAATATATATGTATAGACGAGGAATATGTATAAACATACTAGCAAAAATAAAAAGGGAGATAGGTTTAAAAAGATAGAGAGGTCATAAAAATATAAGAACAAAGACCATCCTTTCTCTGACCAATCCTAATTGTTTTAGTACGCCTTAGCAGAGGAAACGTTTCCTTATCAGTGGATTACTACTACAGACAAAAGACAATGTTTAAACATAAAAAAATAATGATATGTATAAATAACCACTCTTCGCCTGATGAAGGCCTCGAAACCCTAAATCCGTGTAGCAAAAATATGGAAAATAAAGTATAATATATATTTTTTAAAATCCACATTATAATAAAAATCATTTGCAATCTCACTTTTCTCTTTAATATATATATATATATATATATATATATATATATATATATATATATATATATATATATATATATATATATTACTTTAAATGTCATTGTTATAATGTTTTCTCCGTATATGATATATATGTAGATATATGTATAAAGAAAAAATGGATTTATTTTTAATCAGAAAATTTTATTAATTCAAACGTTTTTATTAGAGTAGATACTTCGTATTTGGAGGAAACGTCCCATTTATATATATATATATATATATATATATATATATATATATATATATATATATATATTAACAACAAAAGATTTAGACTTAATAGGCTGGCTGATGAAATTCTAAGAATAAAAAAACAACAAAATGATAATAATATTATCAATAAGACTAATAATATTCATTTTTTATTAGCAGGCCTTTTGACTAAATCGAATCAGGAAGGGAAAGATTTTAATGATTTTAAAGTCGGAACTTTCGGACATACCTGTGACCGCTATCAAGGAGACGAGAAATATACAATCAAGTTGGTCTTTCTTTTCCCGTAAATTTGTTGTTGTTGTTGTATATATATATATATATATATATATATATATATATATATATATATGGTGGGGGAGATAGAGTGAAATGGAAAGAAGGATGAGAAGGGATAAAGTCATTGTAAAAGCAATTTTTCTACGAAAAGCATTGCTAATTATTTACTATTGCAGTATAGAAAGCATTAAAATTCACGAAAAATTATTATTCAGATAAAGTAACTGACCATATAAGTCTTTATAATTGTGTGTAGGTGCGCCCCCCGTGTTTGTATGTTTTTGATTCATATAGGCCTTAAGATTTCATAGCTGAGAGATATAGTGATTGTTCAAGCGTAGCTTAGATGTGGCACATGGCCGAAAGTAAGAGGCACACAATGAGGATCGAACTCACTACTCAGTCGTAATTATTCTAGCGAGACAAGCTCGGTAACCATTACACCGCCTCGAGATGCTGAACAGGTGAGACTTTTAACTGAATTTTCTTCATTATGTATATTTACCGAACATGATACCTATCACCGGCTACCGAGGATTTTATATCATTTGCTATTGTACTTTGAGCGCAGGAGTTCGCCCAAATGCACTTATGTTAAGACGTAAAGTGATAAACGTTCTGCCATAGTATTCTTGAACTGCCAAGTGTGTGGGCGAAACGGACAAAGATAATCGCCGGGTCATGTCCCTGCTTTACACCATCTTCAATGCATTTAACTAAAGCACCATTGACAAAATTTGGAAACCTTTTTCTTTTCAATAGAAGGCTACTTTTAGAAGAGATCTGTCATTGTGGCCTTAAGTGGTATCCATTCTGTTGACTTGAAAAACCGAATGACTAGGGAGAATTATTTAAATTCAGCCTTGATACAGAGAATTGGAGCCAAAGGACTTCGCCAACCCCCAGTGGTTTTCAAAATTGGAAGCGAATGGAATGAAAAGACTCACTCAAGATAATAGTGAAAGCCAATAATTCCTATTGAATGAGGTTCCGCAGATTACAAATTCTGCTTCAACTACAAATCTCGCCTTTCTTTAACCGTCATTATTAATACTTCTTTGCGTGCCGTGTGCCATCAGAACGTGGACACTCATGGCTCTCCACAACCTCCTGTCTTTTGTAGTCGGGCTTGTTATTTTGCTAACTGTCCTAATCCCTGTTCTGCCATCCATTTGCACAAGCTCGTTAGCAGGTTATTTACTGCTTTCCTCTATCTCTCTTGCTATGAATATATCATGTGAGTGTCAAAATATTTATATACACCATGTGTAGCAATGTCTCATGGAACAATCTGTGCAACCTCGTCTCCCGCAATGATTGCAATTTTATGATCAGACAACTGTTCAAATTATTTCAATAATTTTATCCTAAGAAAGGCTTAATGCCACTAGCATCTAAGATCATTGCAGGGAGTGAAAGAGAGTGAGAAGTTTTAGTGAGGAGATGTATGGAAAAGAAAAGAAATAAATATGATTCAGGAAGACAGAAGATGGCGTTGAAAAGTGCTGTCCTGAAAAGTACAGTTTTATAGCCGTTGAGAATTGTTGCCCTGAAAAGGAGAGAGTTGTAGTCGTTGAAAAGTGTTGGCTATAAAAGGACAGTTTATCGCATATCGTTGCTGATGGCTGACTGAAACTCAAGCTGATGAGAAGGGGGCGGCAGACTCCTGCTGGAACAGATACTACACAGTGATCCTAGGCATCTGCCATCCATTTACACAAGCTCGTTAGGCACGTTATTTACTGCTTTCTTCTATCTCTCTTGCTATGAATATATCATGTGAGTGTCAAATTCTCCAAACCATCTTTCCTCATCATGTGCTCAGGGAAATTTCATCGTTCTTCTTCCTATTTGAAATGCTTAAAACTTCATATTCATTCACATGTTCAGTCCATGGTATTCTCAGCATATTTCTGCAGACATGTCATATCCTGTCAGCACACCCACATTTAAAAAAAAAAAACAAGCCACGTCGAAGCGCCGAGGGCGCGTACTGCTCATAAGTAATATTTCCTCTATGGTATTCTATGGTAAATTTATGAATTTAATCGCAGTAATAGATTGAAGGCAAGGCCATATTATTTTTCAGTGGAAATGGCTAGATCTAGCCGTAAGTTCTATGCTAGCAGTTTCTTATATCGTTCTTCTTGCTTATAGAATTCTCTTCCGGCCCTATCAACTTTGTTCTTCCAAAATTTAAATGCAATGTCGGTCGTTATCGTCTCTCTTCTTGTTCTTGTATTGTTATCTCTTGATAACAATTATTTTTATAATATTTTTAACACTCAGTAACCCCCTTGCGTTTTAGTGGCTTTATTGCCTTGCTCGATGATACTTAGTGGATATAAACTCAAACGCTGCAGAGTGTCAATTGCACGTCATTAAAAATGATGAAGTTCAACTTTATTAATCAGCTTGATTGTTTACTTTCAAAATCCCCAGAAAGATACTGCTATTCATTCTGATGTTCGTGTTAGTCTTCTGTCTTTCAGTGGTAATCTTCGCACTATGATGCAAAATCATCAATGACTCTAATTGCTGAATGTGCAATGTCTTATTTGCTTCACATTTACACTGGCAATCCACACAATTTCACGAAGTTTTATATAATTCTGGCGTTAATGAACATAAATCGGAAAATTGACCTCGTCTAGCCGCTGAAGTGCATCATTATAATTTTAAAGAATTGCTGACAGACATAAAATAAGTTCATATCTTGGAATTAGCTGATTATACTAAATAGTAGTACCGTAAAAAAAAATTCACAACTTTCCTGTTCGAATTTTGTTTTCTTTCTTTCTCGCTGAAATCAAACAGCGTCGAATGTTGAGTTGAAAGAGAATTCCCGAGCTAAGCATTCCACCTTACCTTCTGTAGACATCAGGATTTGAATTTATTGAATATGCGGAGGGCGAAGGATTTACTGTTGTTCAGCACACTCTTTCAGAGCCACCAATAATCTCTGGAACCAAACTTGCGAGATGCTATACGTTGTTTCATTCTATCAGCAAACAGTCACATCGCTTCATTGAAGACACGCTTGCACTCGTTACGAACAGAGAGGTCTGTCGCAATCAGACGTGTCACTCTGGTACAGACGGAAGAAGTGATCACTGTGGGCTATAGCGGTCGAGCATGCAGGTGTGAATCAAGGAGATGGCTTAACTTGGTTTTTCTTTGCTGGAATGAAAAACCCAGGAGGAGACCTCAGATGCGCATTATTCAACAGGATGATTAAAAACCTTTTTTTCCATGGGACATCACGAAGGAAATCACGGAACGAGTCCCAATTTGATCATTGAAAACAGAAGGATATTCTGTTGGTAGGAGTTTCTTGCCTGATGTGGGAGCGGAAGGAGGTGTTTAAAAACGCTAACGCATGAACAGAGTTGTCAAAAGGGCAGAGCTGCGCAGTAAGGCATGTGTCAGGGACGGACGTAAAAGGGAGATCCAGAAAAGAAGCGAATCCACAAGGGTTACTGGAGAAACGCGTGAAGAGGTCGACCACTTGCGTTAGAGATTGACTGACTGAGAATACTTTCTAAAAACTAAACAAAATAGTAAGAAAAAGCAAAATGTCATTAGAAACAAAGAAACATTGTGCAGAATGTTATGTCATATCAAGCGTCCTACATGCCGGGGAATGCTAGGCAATTTCCTCGCAAATGGATAGGAGACTTCAGGCAACAGAAATGAGGTTCTACAGAAGGATACTGAGAATGCCGCCATGAACAGAGTATGTAAGCAACGAGGACCTTTTAAAGAAAAACGAAACAAAAGAGATAATTATAATCAGAAAGAGTCCGTTTAAAATTCTGGGACATAGTGAGGAAAGAAAGCTTGGAAAATGTGACACTCATAGGACATATTGACGGCAAGAGTGAGAGAGGGGGAAAATCGAGTAAGCTAACAGAATTGTGTAAGTAATGGTAGAACCAAGAGGTGCAAGTATAGTAAAACAACAAACATAGCTAAGAGCTATAAAGGTTAGGAAGATGTGAAGAGCCATGATTGCCCATGCCTTTAAGAGACTCCGCACACAGAAGAATACATACTCGCAATGCCAGTAAAAGTTGCCCGAGGAACGGGACCAGTTTTGTCGCTATATTTGCCTGAAAGGTAATTTTAATTGAATATTTTCATCAACAGTTACCGGTGCTGTCACGTGGTACACAATTTGCATAATCGAGTATTGTAAAGATGTCATCTAACCACCCATAAAACATATACTTGTTTAAAATATTCACAAAAAGAAACATTGGTTACTGTTTTACTTGAGCATGGGCATTGAAGACAGCAAGATACAATTCGGATATCACGGAGATTCCAAATCATGGTACCTAAAATCTTTTTTTATTTTAAGCGCAGTACTAGACTGGCGTCGAGATCTCACCAATTTACAGTTGAGCTAGCTATAAGTAGCCGTAATTACTATGCTAACGGTTTCTTTTCTCGCTTGAACTACCTTCCGGCCCTATGCTTTCCAGCCAACTTTAATCTGCAAAAATTTAAATGCAATTTCAATTTCAATCGCTATCTCTTATCCTCCTGATTATTCTTTTGTCTTCCTGCTCCTTATTAATGTTTCTGTACTTAATTCTTCTACACCAAGTGACCCCTTGTGTCTTAGTGGCTTTTCTGCCTTGCATGAGGTGAAAACGATTTGAAAAAGGACTTTATTCGAAAAGTCTATTACGGGTGTTGCGTTCTCTAATGTAACACTGGATAATTAAAAAGAAGAATTAATATAAGGAAAAAGAACTTCGTTAATATTTAATGAATTTATGCTAGATAAATTGCAAAGGGAAATGATTTCAGATCTAAGATTAGGATGTAACTGAAGAAAGAAGTGAAGAAAGCATTGTTAATTTTGCTCTTGATATTTTAAACTTGCTTTTCCCATCTTTAATTCCACCTGATAAATTAAATTTAAAGCATTGTGAAATATTTATTTTCTTACGAAAGTTTTTTAATCAGTTCACTCCAATCAAACCACCAAAGTCACTAACACGCAGAGGCTTACTGAGAGTGAAATAATATAAGAAAAACATTATTAATGAGAGAGAACAGATAAAAGATCAGAAATAAAGAAGACAGCAGATAGCAATTAACTTTGCATTTACATTTTTGAGCATCAAACTTAACTGGAAAGCAAGAAGAGGTAATTAAGTTACACAAGTGCGAGAAAATAAACTGTTAGCATAGAACTTACGAGTATATCTGGGTATTTTAACTGTAAAACGGTGAGACATTGGCGTCAATTTAGTACTGCGCTTAAATTCATGGAATCTATGTGCCATAATGGAAAGTTTATCAGAACAGTCACCATGAAAGTATTTATAGAATATATAATTTATAAAATATACAACCATATCAAAAAATGTGGAACGAAAGAAGAGTGAAGGTTATTAACTTATACTAGAAAAAACACGTGTTATTTTCAATATTTTCCTGTTTTTTCTGATGAATCTTAAATCTTAACTTAATGATTGAATAAGATCCTTTCGAGTTCTACGACAATAAAAATGGAAATTCACTTATCGCTTCGTTAAATATTTGAGCTTAACAACTTTAACAAAATATTGCAAGAAAATAATCAGAAATATGAATGCAAGTCATTATTTGAAGAAGTAAGCGGATACAGATGAAAAAATTCAAAAGGATTTCCATTTCACTGAAGCAGACGTTAAACATATGAGAGCGCTATCTCCTCTTCTATTTTCTCTGCCTTTCTTTCTTTTCCTAAAACAAAACAGCACCTTTGATATATATTTTCTTCCGTCTCTCCTCTCAATCAAACAGGAAAGACACTATTGGTTTATCCGAGGTAATGGCTGGGCGTAACGTACATACGTTGTAACCAAGGGACTAAGTGTTGTGGTAGGATCCACCTAATCTGCATAGGTGACTACCGTCTATATAAATAATGGTTGGTACCGGAAGACGGGGAGCGAATACAGAGATCCAGCTAGAGACTCTGTCCGACTGCGACTTAGTCAACACATTCTCCAGGAACGGTCTTCCCAGAAATATACAGAAATACTATATGTAAATATTGTGTACACTTTCTTGTTATAATACATTCTTGTTCTAAGTACATTTTGTGTTGCATTATTATTCCATGCATTAGTCGAGATTCAACATTGAGTCAAGACTCAACACTAAGGGACATGCAGAATTATAATACGACGATACCGGTTCTGATTAATAATACACAATCTAGTTTTCAATTCCACATCTTAAACCCCAGTCCAGGGATACTAATTTAGCTTTTGCATGAACTCGTGCTCCACAGAACCATCCGTCTTTAAGTTCAAGTTAGTTAACTTAATTGAATTGTACTGAGCTAACGTGACTCATTTCGAACGGCACGAAAACGTACGGATATTCATTGAGACATTTCAGACTAGCGAAAATATTCAGTCTACTGCTCGTATAATTCAGATAGTATTTGCGAGATGATCTGACACATAACTGACACAATTTGACGTGCACAACAAGCCTATACTACAACTGATATGAAGTCTTATCGGCCACAACACGTTGTCATACCTTTAAGAAATTGGTAACACCATCCTTAGCTAAATATAATTTGATAAATTCAACACGAGCATCAGCAACATTCAACCGATAGATATGTCAGTAATAAAAGAAAGTTAGACTTTAAATGTATTTAACGACTTTGGTTTCGCTAGTGTCAGCTTGTAATTGAACATAATACAATTTAATGAAATATTATTGTCACGTCAAACAATTTGATGTCTTTAAATTAATTCATTGTCGGCAAGGTTTTATAGAGTAAGTAGAATATAAGTAGAGTAAGTAAATTTCTGGTGATATCTTCAGAAACGAAATGCATTCTAGGAAATTTCTTGAGTTGAGTACTTGTTTAGAAAGTCAGAAGTTAACAAACGATATATATATAAGGGTGTTTCATTAAGACGGATCAAAGTCAGGATTAAATAAATCAGTCTTATTGGCGAAAACTTATTTATTTCTCTATTGGATCATGTTATTTAAGTCATGGCAATTATGTGTGAAAAATAATATCGCCCAAATTTCCACCAAATCTGAAAGAAAAAGAAAAAATCATTAGACGCTTAAACTTAATTCCCATTTAAAATAGCTCCAAGATATTGGAACACTGTTTATATATATATATATATATATATATATATATATATATATATATATATATATATATATTGTCATCCACAGACAGACTGTTTCGCAGTATCACAGCTCATCAGTGTGGCTAGCCGTCCGGTTGCCTCTGGCTAGAATCGAAAACCGGCTGAATTCGCGTCAGTCGGAAATTTTACCCTGAAGCCGTTGACGCACGGCAGAGAAGAAGGTGAATTTAAGCGTATTTATTTTTTTAGATAAACACACAGTGACTGAGAGAACTCGATTCGATTTACCGAAGAGTCTTGCATTATTAGCCATAATAGTCACTGTTTACAAACCCACACATTCTCCCCAGAGAGATCAACCGAAATAAATTTTTCAGGAGCATATATATTGTCATCTACAGACAGACTGTTTCGCTGTATCACAGCTCATCAGTGTGGCTAGATGTCCGGTTATATATGCCGGGTATAATTTGTATAAAAGAGGGATTGCTGCCCAAATACACGATTATAATATATATATATATATATATATATATATATATATATATATATATATATATATATATATATGTATATATATATATATATATATATATATATATATATATATACTGGTTTGATATTAAACTCTGTTTGACCTCCTTTATTATGCATAACTGGTAGGAGGAGGGAGAAATTGATGCAAGTCTTTCCCAAATATATTCATGCCAAGGAAGCAGGAACGGTTCATTTTTTCCTTAAACCTTTAGTCCATATACACCTCCTTACCAAAAATATTTCGAATCTCATTTGTTTTCCCCAACAAGAATTTCTGGATTTAGAAAAGATTTTTCATTACTTTTGGTTCTTACATATAAAGTTATGACGTTTTGTCTCCTTCAATCCAGTTCCTTTTAATGTAATTACTATTCACCATCATTTTCTCAGTTTGCTTCATTCCTACAGACCCCCCCCCCTTGAATCTTATTGTCTTTATTGCCTTGGTTGGTTTGGTTTGGTTTGGTTTGGTTTGCTCAACGGCATGTCAACTTATTATGGGTCACTTAATGACGAAATTCATTTTTCTTTGCAGCATTTTTCATTTGAAAGATGTATTAGTGTTAATTTTCTTTTCTATGAAAATGTATATATATATATATATATATATATATATATACATGTAGATATAATTGTTATTTTAGATTTATTAATATTCTAATCTACACTGAATTTTGTTATATAAATATTTTGACACAAATTTACAAAGTTTCTGTTACAAAAATCATCACGATGAAAAATGATGGTATAGTCTTTGTTTGTCTATCATCCGGTTTACCCTCCCGCCCAATCTTTGAACAGGAGTAGAGGTTTATCCCTTGTTTCCTGTTTAGGAATGAGTTTTCATTTCCTTCTAATGTTTTTTTATCTTTTTATTTCACTTTCGGCGGCACTTGCGGCTTCGTGGCATTATCACCTTGCTTGGCACGGTGCATCTTAATCTGTATCCTTCTAACTCGAGTGGCTCTTAGGCCTTGTACAGAGTGAACTTTATTGTAATAAATAACACACACGATGTCTCGAACCTGTACGCATGATCAATCGAAATAATATTAACTTTTTTTTTTCATCACATATTCATCAAACTACAGGTATGCCTGTAGAATATAGTGACAGAAACACTAACAATGATTAAATTTGAAACTTCAAATTCTACGGCCCTATCTTTATTGTTCCAGAGGCAGGTCGAATTGTCATTATCAATACACAATATCCCGGGAGATTACCACGAGATAGTATCACTAACTAAAAATAATTCCGACTCATTGCGGCTCGATAGGTCCGCAAAAAATTCTTACACGCTTTCATCAAATTTAAAAAGATTAAAAGTAAATGCAACTGTGACGTAGTGACCATATCTTAAGCGATTATTATGCAGCTGTCGGTTCGTGACTCTACCGCTAACTTCTTTGTAAGACTGGTGAACGTTGTACTCACTCGAAAGTCTGTTTGTCGTCTTGTTGTTGTTGTCCGGACGGAGAACAAATCGATTGCGTTTCCACGGCTTTCTTGGCACTCACATATCTGCCTCTTACCGAAAATCCAATTAGATATCTTTCTTTCGCCAGAGAGGTTCCTCTTTCTCTTTCCTTTTGTCTTTCTTTCTCTTCCTCTTCCTCTTTCTTTCTTTCTTTGTTTCTTTCTCCTGGTATTCAACAATATAACGCATGCAATCTAAACTAGCTATTTTTATTCCTCTTATAAGGGAGATTTTACCGTACACTTGACAATGAAAGAGAGAGCCGAAAGGAATGAAGGAGATATTCCAGGTTCAGGCCCGCGTGTTCACCAAGAGGCAAAATTCTCTCTAAAACATCTTACGGGGAAACTCCTTCCATAATGAAATTATTCGCCTTAACCTAACTGATAATTCGTTAATTATGTTCAATAATTCATGGCCTAAAGCAAAATCGCTACATCTACTTGTATAAACAAGACCATCTTTCTTCGTTTTCTTATACTTTTTTCTTTTGTGTAACCAAGCGTGTGAGAAGTCTTAGAGAGGATGCAAAATAAGGAGGAGGCTTATACTTAACATCAGGAAGAGGCAGCTGAGGTTTCTGGGATACACAATAAGGAAGAAGAGCATAGAGAATCTGATACTCACGGGTCTAATAGAGGGAAAGATAGACAAGGGAAAACAACGAAAAAAAAAGAATACTGAGCTGTTACATGACATCTGTCCTTCTTTACGGCAGCAAATATTGGACGGTTTCCCCAAAGGTGAAGAAGAGACTCGAGGCGACGGAGATGTGGTTCTACAGAAGGATGCTAAGGATATCATTAACCGAGCATGTGAGCAACAATGAGATCTTAGAGAGGTTGCAAACAAAGAGGAGACTTATACTTAATATCAGGAAGAGGCAGCTGAAGTTTCTGGGACAAATAATGGGGAAGGAGGGCTAGGAGAATCATTTTAAATACACGCGCACACACACACACACACACACACACACACACACACCCATATATATACATATATATATATATATATATATATATATATATATATATATATATATATATATATATATATATGTAAGTATATATATATATTTTCAAAATCATCTGTCATAGCGAGCCTATGCGAAATCCTTTTTGATATAAAACGAGAAAAAATAAAATTAAAAGAAGAATGCCTGAAGTCGTGAAAACTTTCTTTAGTTTCCGTTCACGCGTCTACCGTATAGGATATAAATTCTTATATATATATATATATATATATATATATATATATATATATATATATATTACGAATTCCAGTCGAATCCATTACATTCACATACGTGCTAATAAATACCCTTGGGAAAAGTATTAATTCTCTTCTTCCTCCAGCTATGGGTAAATAGCAGGACAAACTGGGTTCTGTAGCCTTAGATGGCAACTAGTCTATGAGAAGGACAACTCAGAATTCAAAAAACTGCGGAAGGTAGTGTGGGGACCTTGTGGCACGTAGTGCACCAGGTCTCTGTATTCAGCCCTTCAAAAAGTGTGTTTAGTTCTTCACAAAATCTTCACCACTATAATCAAATGATATGTGCTGGTGTCTGTGGAGTCGGTTCTTAGGAGCTGCTTGAACCTCATATTTCGAATACGATGGTAGAGTCCACCATGTATATATATATATATATATATATATATATATATATATATATATATATATATATATATATATATATATGAATTATATAAAAATGCAACTCAGTAGTATCCCATTTTGATGGCCATTTCGCCCAACAAGGATCATGTCTGGTCGAATAGAGACAAAGAGCCAAAGGAAAACAACGCATGACATACCTAGCGGGCTTGAGCAAGTGGATGGCAGAACGTGGTCCGGGGGAGATGGCAGAGGGAAGGAACTTGTTGAGAGCTGCAAGGGATAGGAGGAGGTGGAGAGTCATGATCGCCTACGTCCTGAAAGAACATGGCAGATAAAGAGAAAAGAACCGATGTTAATCCCTGAACCAGGACATGCTACCGTTTTACAATCTGATATTTAAGTGCGACTGTTTGCATAAATAAAAAGAAACGTTTTCGTTCTTAAATCCTATGTAATTGTTTACAACTCGCTAACAATTATTATTTCTTTCCTGTTGGGGAGGATTTTCACATGTTGGGGAATCTTCCGAACTCCAGAGTATCAAATATCTATGTTTGTAATTTCAGGAATACGATATATTGCCAATAATACGCGTGAACCATTTGTTAGATTTTTTTTTTCTTTCTGCCTATTTTTTCTATCATTTCTAACTTAAAAAGAAATCTGATACACATATGCTCATAATGTTACACAACTCTATGAGATGTGCCTGCTAAATTACCTTCATGATATGCAGACAATGATCTGTACACTTGAACCATACGAGCAATGGATCACGAATGCAAGCCTGTCAGGAAATGTCACGCGCTGAGTTGAACATAAGAATACCAATAAAGTGGACGATCAAGTCGGATTAACTGGCCACCGTTAAAAACCACCTGCACGTCAAATCTCCCGTTTGAATCTTATATTACCCCTGTTCGAATGGACCGTTTATTTCAAACGAGCTCCCCCATTATCAAAGGGCCCAGAAAATCGAAGCAAGAGTAATTGCATTTTCAACAACGTTCGACTCTTGTGGTCACGTGACATTAAATCGTTGGCCGAAAATCAAAAGAATTACCAGAAGAATAGAGAATAACAATATGTCCAGCATACCAACTGGGAATAATACAATGCGTTGGTTGGACTTTAAGATAAAAAAAGCGATGTTCATTTACGAGAGGATAAACAATACAATAAAAATATAAAATGTGATGTTAGCGTGTATTTCATTTTATGATTCTTTGAATAGATCACATACGCACACACAGACATATGTAGACATATATATATATATATAGATAGATAGATAGATAGATAGATAGATAGATAGATGTGAAACGGAATCAGATAGATAGATAGATAGATAGATAGATAGATAGATAGATAGATAGATAGATAGATAGATATGAAAGGGAATGAGAATAGATAGATAGATAGATAGATAGATAGATAGATAGATAGATAGATCATGACTTTATGAGCAGTGATTGATATATGATTTATAACCCTATAAACTTATATCCCGGGCAAAATATATAACCGGGGATACCACGAGCAAGATTAATAAAAACAAATACTTAAAATTCATTCAAACAATTATATATGCAATGACAGCAAATACTAAACGCATACATGGAAAAGCACATGTGTCAAACTAACTCTCTCTCTCACTCTCTCTCTCTCTCTCTCGACACACACACATATATATATATATATCATTATGTCATTCACAGACAGTACTGTTTCGCTGTATCTCTTATATCCGGGTTACACTGTATATATATATATATATATATATATATATATATATATATATATATATATATATATATATATATATATATATATATATATATATATATATATATGTATATATATATTAATCGAAATGGAGTAAATCCGACAAATATTCAATATATATATTTTTTTATGGATAATCTTGTTTCAGTAAATGTTCCGTTTTTGTTTTTTGTTTTTTAATTAAACAGTATTTATTACACTTACCGGCGTGAATGTTCGAGAAATTTCGTAGAAAATATGCTTCCTCCGATAGGAATCGAACCTGTATCCTATACGGAGAGGTCATTTAGTCTGACGGGCTATGGTTGTTCAACCACAAAGTGCTTCCGGTTTGGTAAAGCTCGAATTACTGCTTTTAAATACACACGTTCACCGATTATTCTCGGTCTATCATATATACTCTGAAGCTGTACCCTAACGTTAACAATGACAATATATTGTATGAAATTGATTAAATCCGACAAATATTTCAATATATTTTCTGTTTATACGTTTTTATGGATACACTTATTTGAGTAAGTGCTCCGTTATTTAATTAAAAACTATTTATTCAATTTACCGGTCTAAATATAGAGGGTGCCATGGGTAAATTGTCGCCATTTTATATTTTTAATTTCGCGCATGCGCGTCGTTTGTTTTTTATTTCAACAACGTCTGAGTATAGTAGAGTCAGCTGGGCACCGTCTGTAAGAAAAAAGGCTACCATGACGCAATTCACACCGTCAGAAACTTGGAAACAGCATGTTATACTGCTTGGCATTCGCGTCGGAACCTCCAATACGAACATTTCAGAGTGTTTGTGTGTCAATCTGAGGACAGTGCTGAGGATTCGGAAAAATTTGGATGAGTCTAATCGTGATTACGAAGGTGTTTGTAGTGGTCACTAGTGATATCGACGTTATGCCTCCATCCATCTTCCCACCCGGCCTCAAATTCAACACGGAGAACTACATCAATTGCGTTGAGGAGGTAGTACTGCGCGGAGTCAACAGCATGGCTACTAGAAGACCCTATGTCTGGCAACCGGACTCTGCACCATGCTACACAAACATGAGTAGCCCAGTTATGGCTGTAAGATAATTTATCCGACCACATCACCGCTAATATCCGGCCACCTAACTCGCCAGAATACAGACCCCATAATTATTATGTGCGGGGAGCAGTTGTGCGAGAGACCAACAACTGTTAGATGTAGCCGTCTCTTCTACTCCAATGGCTTCATATCTCACACCTCTCGCCTGTGGAACTCCCTTCCCTATTTCTGTATCCCTGACAACTATAATCTCCAACTATTCAATTGCAATGTCAATCGACATCTCCAGTTGCCTTGAATCTATCCACTATCCTTCTCCACATCCTTTTCTTTAACCCCTTGCGTGCTAGTGGCTTCCTGCCTTGCTCGGGGTGAAATGCTTAAAATAAAAAATAAAATAAAATAAATAAAAAAAAACTCCTTGTAACAACAAGGAAGAACTGAGGATAAGGGTCATGGAAAAATTCACCAACTTAAAAAAAATGAGGTCGTCCAGATGAGATTCAGGAGATTCCGAAGTCGTCTGGAGGCCGTGGTTGAAGTCAATGGCGATTTTATTGAATAAATTTACTCTTTAATATTTCAAGATATTTTTGTGTCATTTTGGTAAACATTTGTTAAAATGAGATGTCAGTGTTATTTTCATTTTTGCGTAATTTAGACGAAAATTTATCCATCTCACCACATATATATATATATATATATATATATATATATATATATATATATATATATATATATAAACAATTCAGCATTAATAAGAATATAAAAAAAGTATTATTTAAACAAGAAATAAATAAAAAACGGAATATACCTGTACTTTCCAAATACTAAATATTACCAAACCATATCTTAAGAAAAGTACATTCGAGAAAACTAATTACCTTAAAAATAAGAAAAAGTTCTGCCTGTGATATCGGAAATGACATTTTTGCATTATTTATGACAGAGTGGAAAGAGAAAAAAGAAGGAATAGGGTAATAATTCAAGAACGAGGACACAATCTGCTTTGGATTCTGCCATTCGCCAACACTTGATTGATAATCCTGTGTGCTCTGGTGAATATCGACAGAACTGGTCTGACATTTTGCATAGAGTTCAGTCTCGGAATTTGCTTATGATAGTCAAAGCAGTCAGGATAAAAATGCGAAAACCAACTCTTTGCTGGCAAAAGGAGAAATTCGTTCGTTCCCTTCTTTTTAGAGAAAATTAATTATTTTCTTTCCTCTTCTGATTTTGCATTTATTTTTTTTACATTTTTTACAGTGATGTATTTTGACTTGGAAAAGGAGTAATTCTTTCAGGAATGGATATCTTTGAAAACATCAGGGGCCCAGGTTTATATTTTGATAAAATTCGATAGCAGCACTCTCGAGAATAATCCGTCTATGTATGTTACTTCCTCTTTTAATAAGTGTGGCATTCTTTACATCCAATTTGTTGTTAAATTTTATTTCGACGTATAACTAATACATTTAATAAATTGTTGTGTATCCTTTTTGGTTTTCATAGACACGTTTTCTGTTATTTCTGCAAGTTTCCCCAATGTATTGTGAATAGCAGTTGTAACAGTTTATTTTATATATACTTTTGTTGTTGGTTCCAGTCTAGTTGGAGTGACATTCAAATACTTCCTCATTCCCAAATTTAGAGTTTAACGTACAGATGCATATTGGGATTTCTTTCAATCCATTTAGACACAGCACAAATCGATCTCATCTGCCACATTCTTCATCTTTCTTGTCTTATTGTCTGTCCCTCTTTTGTATATTATTACCATCCTTACTTTGTGAGCTGTTTACCTTTGCTTACTTTTGTCTTAAATCCGGTGTAACAGCAAAATTATCCAAATCGTGTAAAAGCAAAATGGTCCATTTGTTAGATTAAGCTTTGAACCGTTCTATCTTAGAAATGATTAAATTTATCTTACTGGAATTGTCCGATGTTTTTATAATACTATAGGAATCTACTTTGAGCCATAAGAATGTATAATTACTCTTCAGGCTTAACAGGAAAATCGTGATGAAATCGTTCATAAATAAAAATGACATGTTGAAATGATGATCCCTGTTCTTGTTGTGACCTCCTGGTTCAGTTTTTCTCTCTACTGTTCCCTCTTTTTTTAAACTTATTCACCGTTCTCTTGATGCTTCTTGAATGGACTTTGAAGATGGAAGCCAGCGTATGAATCTTGGTATCATTACTGAAGACCTGAATGATCTTTTTTCTCTCACCATTGCTCATTTGGGAAGTTAGTGGGGCTAACACAAAACGATTTTAACCTGTTCTCTTTCTAACTGACTAACTCTTATGACAAATGTTATCAAGATGGTTAAACATCTTATTTGAAAACCTGAAAAAAACTCAATTAGTAGATTTTATATATTAAACATTGGGATGGACAATTATCCTGTTACACTATTTGGACAATTTCGCTGTTACACCCAGTATTTTTTTTTTTTTGTTAAAGCAACGCTTCATATGAAAGGAAAATATTCTGGCCATTACTTACCTGTTATGTCAAAATGTTCGTTGAGAATATGGGTCTTTCCGCGTGGTGGACCTAAGATGGAAAAAAAGACGACCATGCTGTCTATTCTTTCTTTGTATCATCTTGGCTGAGGCGGAAGTGACGTAAGTCGTTAATGATTGGTCACTTGTAATTTCAAGATCAGCACCGGCAGTTATTTAATGTGTCCATTTGTTGCGAGCTTGGCAGATTTATTTATTTATTTTTGCTTCAGGATCGCCTGCCGAAATTGTACTGTTTCGGTAGGGTCACTTGGGCGAACAAGTATGATGTTGGAAGACCCGAAACTTTTCATGACCCCAAGTCATGACATCACTGACGAGGCGATCCTGCGAACTCGTTGGAGTGTTATCATGACAAATATATATATATATATATATATATATATATATATATATATATATATATATATATATATATATATATATATATATATACATACATATATATATATATATATATATATATATATATTGATTGCTAAGTATTATCTCTGCCTTGTTCTTTTCTTTCCATTCTTACTGTTGATTGGAAACATTGTTAATCCTGTTTGTTGAGCATTCAGACAATTACATTTAACTATGGCCAATTACTCTAAAATTTCTTGTGGTGATTTACCTAAGCGTACCTTTGATGTGGCACAAGGCCGAAAGTCTGGAGCCCCCGGTGAGGATCAAAATCACTACTCAGTCGTAATTGATCTCGCGAGACAAGCTTGGTAAACATTACACAACGTCGAGGTGCCCAACACTCCATTTGTTACGTTTATTGGTTATATGTGAGTCGATTCCTCGGTCTTCAAACAAAACTGAATAAATGGGTTATTAGAGTAATTTAGTTTTAGCACAGTTATTCAAATATGGACCATTCAGTTAGAATCGAACTTATTATTAGTAGCAGTTAGTAGACCTTATGAGTTTTAATTATGTTGCTAACCATTAGACTATTACTTGATGATAATTTCACCATATATGAAGCCCAGTTGGTTATAGCATTCAGTACTATCGTTTAGATTTAGTGCTTGTGGCTATTGCGTATTTCCCTGGGCAGAGGTGAGGGTCCACTTACAAAGCCATTTCTCGAATTGTTTATAAACGCAGAACCCTTCTTTAACAGTTTGCCTTTTTTTCCCTCTGCGTGTAGACCGAAACGAAACCTTAACCTTATTATATGTTCTAAGCTCGAAGCCTATATCCTGGTACAAGTGGTAGTTATGCAATTTACTCATCAGGAAGGACCTATCAGAAGATTAGAGCAAAAGGAAAGTCTTTACTGATGAAAACGCGATTATTTTTTATTGCACATTGGCCATTTCAAGGGATCTGGCCATTTTCCTGAGCTGGTGGGTAAAGTTAACTATAATTGTCCTGTATGAAAGAAACCTATGAAAACGTACATTATTTACATTATTCGGACTATTGTCCTCATCTTTGTCGCCATATTATCAAAACGTCTCGGCCGTTGAACGCTCCGGCCTTCTTCAGGTGGTTGGAATGTCGAACTGAACCCTTTATTTCGCTCACTGGGGTAGACTGTTCTAGTTCCACGTGCCATGTTTAATGGATTATCTCCTGTTAATTTCCCTCTGAAAGTTCTCCACTGCCTTAACCAGGTATTGAACTCACACTGTTTGGGTCCTGACACTGGATCTAACCAACGCATTTATCCACTGTGACATGTGTCCTTGAAGAAAATGCCCATCTTTATCACTAATGCCTGAAGAATGTGTTCTATCCATGAAAATGCCAACAGAGAGATAATTTGGGTGTCTATGTAACTCTTTTAAATGACCCGTCAAAATAGTGGCCGTCTAATACAACAGTTATAAAAGGCTAACCTTATATGAAAACGTAATAACTATATCGAGTTATAAGTCAGTAATTTTACAAGAAATTGAAGTGTTTAATATTTATTAATTCCACATTCAGAATTTTTATCATGCTCGCGTCTTTGTTGCTTTAATTCTGAGTCAGAATTTCTGTTTTGGAGTCAGTTGTTTTTTTATAGAAAGATAAGACATCGTTTGAATGAAACTGGACTGACAAAGAGAAAAGTGAAACGAAAAAAAAAAAGAAAAGAAAAGAAAGAAGAAGCACGAATCAGAAGAAAACAAGAGAGAACGAATCAGGGATTAAAACTGATTGGATTCAAGTGCTATTCAATAATGAAGCACGGATCTGTGTTGGCCATGATTCCGATGCCGGGTCGTTTGTCTTGAGCCTCTCTAACGAAACATGCAAAGATGATCGCCTGAAGAAAACAAGTCAATTTTCTAACTCTTTTACGATATCGGGGTTGCATATAAAATAAAGATACCGCAAGATGATGGCACCTCATCAATCAATGCACACGGAAAATGTTGGTCTCTTTTTTTTATTCCATCGATACAAAATATGTTTGGGGCTGAAAACATTTTTCAAGATGATAATGCATCTTGTCACAACGCAAAGACAGTTAAAGTGTTTCTCAAGGAAAAATATATGAACTCAATGACATGGCCAGCAAACATTTCCGAAAAAGGAACATTTAAAGAATGGTCTCTGACATGATTCTTCCGTACAAAGCTGATATGTCCAACATTACTAAATAAAATTGGAACCAGTTTGCGGAATCATTTCATGACCGAATTATTTACGCCAAAGAATCCTTGTATTCCATAAAAGGACTAGGAGGAGAACAAAGGCAATAATTTTCCTCCAAAATTCCCTATTGAGCGATACCATTTATTCTAACTGATAAAATTAAGCTTCGATTTCAGTAATATTAAATAAACAATATTTTTACATCAAATCTATGGTTGCTACGAGTAAATAAAATAGTATATACATAGTAACGGTAATATTAACGGCTTCCTTATAAGAAAACATTCGGCAATCTGAAGTTTCTAAAATCTTTCACTTAAAACAATTCTTCAGGAAAATAGGTTTCTCAAGTCCGATAGCTTTTATCGCTCTTGCAAGTATTGATATCTTTTCCTTCCCAACCTTTTATTTGAATTAGTGTGGAATTTCAACAACTTGATTATGTTATTGCTTTCTCTGAGTTACATGTGCCAACCATTTTAGTTCTTGCTGCTGTTGATAGTCCTCGAGTGATGTGGTTTCTGTTATTTGGTAATGTTCTTTGTGAATCTCTAGCACCAGTTCACAGCGTTCGAAAAAGGATCATCTTCTCCAAAGGCTACAGGGTTCGTTCACTCAAAGGTATTTTAACCATTGAAATTAGAATATATATATATATATATATATATATATATATATATATATATATATATATATATATATATATATAGTATTTACATTAGTCGGACTATTGTCCTCATCTTTGTCGCCATATTTGTCACAACGTTTCGGCCGTTGTACCCTCTGGCCTTCTTCAGTGGTTGGAATTTCGACTCGAACCCTTTATTTCGATCACTGGGGTAGACTGTTCTAGTTCCACGAGCCATGTTTGATGGATGTCAGTTATCAGTTATCTCCTGGTAATTTTCCCTCTGAAAGTTCTCCACTGCCTGAACCGGGTATTGAACTCACACTCTTTGGTTCTGTCACTGGATCTAACCAACGCCTTTATCCACTGTACCATGTGTCCTTGAGGACATCTGGGTATGAATTTCTGAGTATTATAAACCTAATTTTTCAGCAATCATTTTTTACCAGTACTCATATTGCAATTTTGCTGTTATCATTGCATGTTTTTACCAGATCTCATATTGCAACTTTTTCTTATCATTGCTGTTCTCTGGCACTCCTTATTACTGGAAAGCTGTAATGCGAGGGGAAGTAGAAAAATCAGGCGTGGCTGACCACATATGGAGAGAGAAGGGGGATCACCGTCCCCTGTGGGATCAGGTTGAGATCATAGACAGGGAACACCATTGGAAAATTCGTAAACTTAAGGAATCAGCACATATGCTAGGCCACAAAAATCTCCTGAGTCGGCCAAGCATAGAAATAAATACAATATGGGAACCAGTAATAAGGAGTGCCAGAGAACAGCAATGATAACAAAAAAGTTGCAATATGAGATCTGGTAAAAACATGCAATGATAACAGCAAAATTGCAATATGAGTACTGGTAAAAAATATAATAATTGTGATTGTCTAGCGCCAGTTCACAGCGTTCAAAGAAGGATGATCTTCGCCAATGCATGCAGGTTCAAAGACATTTTAACCATTGAATTTAGAATATATGATCTTTATATATATATATATATATATATATATATATAAATAAAAAAAAATCAATATATATATAAATAAAAAAAAAATATATATAAATAAAAAAAAATAAAAAAGCAAAAAGAAATCACCGCCAACAGTGAACCAGATTGCAATCAATTGAGCCAAGCCTGCAGCGAAGAAAAGAAAGTCCCGTGCAAATTAAAGCCTAGATCAAACGGCATCACGGAGAGCTTTCAGTGCTGAGAATATGCAAAGACTTAGGGACTCTCAAATTCTTGAACAAGCCAAAAGCCCAATTATTATATATATATATATATATGTGTGTGTGTGTGTGTGTGTGTGTGTGTGTGTGTGTGTTACATGAATCATTCATACAAAAACCAGATAGTGAAGTTAATGATATAAATGGCAAGAATCACTCTTGCAAACAATTTTTAATAAAATACATTAACCTCGAACCCGTAGATGAATGTTATGATCCCTGTTTATAAATTACAGTTGTATAAGGTATTTTTTACTACAAGCTTTCGATTGTGCATACAATCATCCTCAGGTATAGAAATAGATATGAAATTCAACCTCAGCGTTGCGACCGCACGCTCCAAAATTTTTCACAGTTAACAATAACACATTTCCAAAAAAACATATTTCGGAGTACATCTTAAGTTTCGTTGTCCTGTTATTACCTGGATGTAAAAAAGACATATCTATATCACAAGAATCAAGTATATTAAAAAATCTCTCATTCTTGATTTGTAGAACTATAGGTGCGTTCCCGCTAATCATTATTTCTCATAGTAGTGCTAATAACAACATTAACGATAACATACAATCTATATTGCTATATTAAAATTCATTATTATTGTGGTGTTAAATAACAATATTCAGTATAACATGCAAAGTTTTAACATTTAGGACGCCATGAAATCTTTATTTCTCACTACAGAATAGACAACTTTTTGTTTTCATTTGTAATTTGTATTTTTATTTGTACTGATTTGATAAGGATAAACCAAAACAATATTTTTAATATCAGATTATATTTAATATCCCCTGGATATACTACCGTACGTAGGCCAGCCTACATTTTTGGTCGGATTATACAACGGATATCAGATACAATTACGAAAGTTTACCTAGATTTGGGGTCTCGTTTTATCTGTAGGTCACCTTATACATAGAAATATACGTAAAGTTAGTTATTTTTTTAAATTCTCTCCCCTTTATTTGAATTTATATATATATATATATATATGATATATATATATATATGATATATATATATATATGATATATATATATATATGATATATATATATATATATATATATATATATATATATATATATATATATATCATATATATCATATATATATATCATATATATATATATATATCATATATATATATATATATTTATATATATATATATATATATATATATATATATATATTTATATATATATATATATATATATATATATATATATATATATATATATATCATATATATATATATATATTTATATATATATATATATATATATATATAAACTTTACAATTGGAATTAAGATACCTTTCGTAAATGACCATTTTCACCTACGAATTTTAATTTTAAAATTCGCAGGATTTTTCAAACTGTTTATGGTATCAGTTTGTAGTGTACCCTACAAACTAAGTTTTAAAATTAAAATTCGTAGGTGAAATTGGTCATTTACGATAGGTATCTTAATTCCAATTGTTAAGAAAATTTGCTCTGTTTAATAAAAATAAACATTCAGCGCTCTTTTGTGAGTCAGTTTTTACATATTTCAAATTCTATGTTGTGTTCATAGGACTCGCCTTGATTATACCAACGGATTACTACCCACACACAAACACACACACACACACATACATATATATATATATATATATATATATATATATATATATATATATATATATATATATATATATATATATATATACAATACGACTGACAATGTACTCTGGTTAATTTTTTTTATTTAATGTTTCTTGTGTTCTTTTAATTTTCTCCTATTTTCGACACAAATTATGTCCAAATGTTCCCATATTTCCGAGCGCGCTTAGCTATCTTCAAGTATGGTTTTACTTTTTATTCAATGTATGGATTGTTTTTGTATGTATCCAGAGTTATAGGAATGCTTTTTTCTCCAAACGCGATCAGAAGATTGTGGCCGTCTTTATAGTTGATGTTATTGCAAGCATTATTAATAAAAAGTAAAAGTCAACACTCAATAACACACAGACACACACACACACACACTTATATATATATATATATATATATATATATATATATATATATATATATATATATATATATATATATATATATATATTAATTCAATTTAAATAGAAAACAGACAACCTTAAGGTTCCATTGGTTATAATTTATTTCTCAAAGTATATGATTTTTACCTGGTTCATTTGAAAAGATTAGGAGATCAGCCGATTAAGCTACCTTGGTTTCAGCCTTTCGGTATATTCAGGTTATCGTGGCTAAATTTTCTAACGCTTTATAATTTAAAAATAAATAAATAAACGCAAAACGTGATCCGTAATAAAGGAGTAGGAGAAAAGCAAGGGTATCTGAGTGGCTTTGTATGAAATACGTTTTCATCCTGGTTCAAACGAACTGAAAAGTAGCTTTTGTGTATATAAGAATCGTGTCATTATTTCTGATTTTTCATTCAGAAGTTTTTTCTGGTCTGGAAATTTTATTTTTTTATTTTCTCTTCTATCAAAGATTTCAGATATTACTATTTACGTTGTAAGGTTTAGCATTTTTATTATTTCCCATTTTAGAATCGATCTTTGTTGTTTTTTTTTAAATTTCCACATATGGCTGGCTAGGCTGGTAGAATTCCTAAGTCTTTCTTGCGTCAGTGATGACTTGTGATTATATTACCTCGTCTTGAATCTGCCTTCAGTACATCTTATGTAAATTTTCGTCTGGCCATTTGTATCTTTTACTTCTGCATTATAAATTACTCTTTCAGTTTTGCAAATTCCATCTAGAGGACATCATCTATTTCTACAGTTACATGTTTCACTGTTAATAATATCTTGTTGCACTTTTATTTTTTAAATTCCTTGCGGTTTGTTTTTTTATAGTGGTTTCTAAATTACCCGTGCAGCTGTAGCTAAATGTAATTAAACTTTACACGACACGAACTCAATCCATACCGGGGTTGATAAGACAGACGAGACGATCTATATTTTCGACTGACAAAATAAGCTTATCCCCATATGAGGTGATTTTGGATTTTATTGTTCATTAATATATATATATATATATATATATATATATATATATATTAATAAATGTGTTATCATATATATATATATATATATATATATATATATATATATATATATATAACCGAGGTACCAGAGGCTGCCTGTGTGTATATGGCTGCAATTATATACCCGCACCCACTGTGCGTTGGTATACGAAGCTATTCCGCCACCTCATCTTTTTACAGTATGCCCTTTTTAAGTGTTTAATTGTTATTAATAAAGGAATTCCATCGATAAAATCTTCTTGCGTGGTCGTTGATGTGGTCAAATTATTTCAGTGTTTTTGGTATGCGGTAAATTTCCTATGGTTGTAATAACTTTCGAATATTATCGAATTGTTGACAAATCTAATACTCAAACAAAAACAGGGATGAAGCGTCAGAGCTTGATTCAAATGCAAGTGGAAACGCATGAACGTCCTCCATCTTCTTCGCACGCTTACTATAAAACTGGGGTTAATAAGAGGTTCCTCCGGATTTTTCCCTTTTAAGGCTTCAATAATCCTTATCAAACAATCTTTTCATCAAAGGTTGTTTGAATGCCAATTTACGATGGAATCATATGAAGAAAGTATTGGCTAAATGGCAAAAACCGATTTTGAACCTAGTTTGTCGCAGATTTCGTCCACTTAACTGAACTAATCTAGACCAAACATTCACGCAAGACAATCTGTGTATCATATGTAATTTGCACGAGAAATGTAGAGAGCATCAAATAAAAAACCAGGGAGTTATGGTTGAAAAATATCTTTTTTAACAGGTTTTCGTTGTTTTTCGTTATACGCGGGGAAGCGAGCAGGACTAAAACCACACTATCATATTTCTATCGTGATGGTAATCCTTTTGCGACATGTTTGAAGAAAATGAGTACGTTATTCAAGTTTTTATTTTAAGTAGTACGTAAAACCCGATTTTTTCAGAGTTTTTTGCGATTTTTTGTGTGATGCCAATGTCGCAGGAAAACTATCAAGCATTCTACATAAACCTCGTAACATGAGCGATGTTTTGCGTTAAGTGCAAAGAACATCAGCTCATCCAGTAAAAATGTTGCCAGCGTGTAACTTTGCCTTGGTTTTTGCAAAAAGTCTTACCCACCTTCAGTTTTATCAATTTTTCTGCCAAATCCTGCTAGCATGAAGTTTAAAGTGTTGGTGTTGAATTGATTTGATAAATTTGCAATACGTGTGTACAATTTCATCAAAATCGGTCTAGAAATGTGGACGTGTATAAATATCATATACAAAAACAGACACGCATCTTCTGTTTTATAGATTTGTGTATTTAGGCAGAAATCCTTCTTTCATGCACATTGTATTAAAAACCACAGACAAGGTGCTTTTATTTAGTTTTTATACACTTTCTCATGCGATCTAATAATTTTTTCTTTTCGGATGATAAATTATATAAAAACTGTCCGAATGTTCTTTTTATCCGACGCTTTCGGCTATACATTTAGCCATTTTCAAGGATTATATTTTAACTGTTAAAATTAGAAATAGTTTGTTGTATGTATGTTTTATAAAATGTTTTCATTTTTTTTTGTTTCTAACACGGTCAAGATATTATGTCCATGTTCAAAGTTAATGTTATTAAGTGTTTGTTTTTATTAATAAGTCTTCCATTATTTTTAGCCTTTGTTGTCGACAAGTATGTTCCGAATAGTGTCCGGTAGGTCACCATGAATATTTAAATGAGATCTAATTGAGCTATTCTGCGTTTCAAACATGTTGTACTGGGCTATATAATTATTTACGAATTTTGATTGATCAGGAATACAATTTCTTTATGGGCATTTAAATTCGTAAATAATATTTGCTTTATTTAATTTTGTTTTAGGAGGTGAATTATTATTTTTAACTATAAGGTTAGAGGTTTTGAATTTTTTATAATAAATAATTAATCTAAATGTTTTGCTATTGTCAACTGGTGTTATGCATTTTTTTATAATGTTCTTAATTCTGCATTCATCCTGTTTATAATTTTCGGTCATCTGATTTTTATAAAAAATATTAATATTATTGTTTATGTTTCTATTCTCGTTATTTATTCGTAGAAAAATGTACAAATTGTGGCACAAGGCCGAAAAAAGGGAGGGCTAAAGGCTGGTCTTAACTAACTATCCTATACCTAGCTAATCAGATTCGCGACATTCAATTGACACATTCACCACAAGAATTCGTCCGTCACCATTCAATCCTCCATACACCATAATACCACATCCTCACCAGAGGGGACCTACAAAAACGCGCCCCACACTATAAACATTTGATGATAATAAAATATATACAATTCTAATCATGAAAAGATGAAAGGGGAGGGAGATGAACCCCATAACAAACTAAAATTCAACAAATTTTTAAACTAAACATAATTTATGTTAGTAGGGCCCGTCCAACCCTCAAAATAGAGAGGCCGCTGTATTCTGCCCAGAGGACAAAATCAAGAAGCACTCTCGCTAAGGGAGTGGGAAAGAGATAAAATAACTCGGACATGGGGAAGTAAAAGGCTGATCCAGTTGAGATGAAAAGGAAGTCAAAACAAACTAGGGAGGTTGGGAATCTCGACTTGGATCATAACTAAAAAGATGGCCGGGAAACAGGCCGGGAACAACACTTACTCATATTAACTAGGTACACTTAAGCTTGTCTAACCTAACCAAAGGGGAGGGTTCCACAGGAAACCACCCCGCTGTGACTTAGGTTGACCTAGAAAAGAAAATCAAGGCTAGCCCCGTTCAAACGAACCAAGCTCGCCTCTTTTACCCACCTTTCACTGAAGAGTGTCGAATGCAATCGTTTTCTATCAGTTCTAATCTTCATCCTGAGCTGATGCTCAAAGAATCGGATCAGATCCTGATGCGTAAGACTATTGCCTCGCAAGACTTCCTCCATTCGCGTCGTCCATATCACCATTCGAGCCGTGGCTAGCAGCGTCAGAAACACCATTCGTTTCACCCCGGAATACGGGGGTGACACATTGTCACACGCGTATGCGTGATCAATGGACACGAGTTCTTCGGGAGCGAGACGAGCCGTCAGCTCGCCGACATGGTCCCATAAGGGGCGGACCCGGGGGCAATGGTAGAAGGCGTGCGAAGCCGTTTCTTCTAATCCAAGGCCACACCGTTCACAGTCTGGCAAATCCGCCAAGCCCCATATGAAAGCCTTCTCGTTGAGAGGCAGCCGATTCCGAGCCAATCGCCAGGTAAGCGAAAACTCAGGGTTACTGAGATAATCCGCCGCTGGAGCCCAAGACCAGTAAGAGCGGTACTCCTCCTCCGAACAGCAGAGCGTATCACGTAGGGGATCCTTCGCGCGACCCTCCACTAATCCCCGATAGAAGACCTTCCTATAGAAGACCTTCCGATAGAAGACCGTGAAAGGTCACTGGACCGCGGAATAGCCTTCAAGGCTAACCGACACTCGCGGAGGAAATGCGATTCATCCCGGGGTTTACGACCGCCCTCAACCCTCGAGATGGGGGGACTGATGGTAAGGCTAGGGAACGCGTCCCTAACAATCCCCTCTAGAATCGGGTCTCCTCTTGTCAATGCACGGCGTAGGAAAGCCAACCGAGAGGCACGGATGTGACTCCTCAGGTGTGGCATTCCCAGCCCCCCATGACACGGACGTTTGGTGCAGACTCGTCTGCCGACCCTGTTCGCGCGTCCCCTCCATAAAATGGAGGATAGCGCTTGCTCGAGCGCCTTCTTGTGGGCCTTACAGAGAGGAAGTACTGACAATCGATAAAGAATCAGGGGGAAAATGTATGTAACACACACCTCCGCCCTGCCCTTTACGGACAACCTCCGTCGATTCCAAGTCTTACCGGTAGAAACGACCTTTGCTAGTACTTCAGACCAATTTTTCTCCAGCTGGAGGTCGGGTCCAAACCACACTCTATTTCTATTCTCGCCGTTGCCATTAGTTACCTTGGACAAGAAACGCTTAATGTGGAAATCCAACAATTGATTAGGAAATCCGTTATTAATCAGCGTTTGATTTATACTTTTAATCTCTTTAAAGAAAAGCGCGAGAGAGGATGAGTTCTCGTGCGCTCTCGTGAGGAAAATTTTAATAACACCTATTTTATATCTAAGAGGGCATTCACTAGAGAAATTAAGATGGCAAGAGTCTTTACTAGTTGTTTTTTTTTTATAAACAGAAGTTTTAAATGTATTATTACTAAAATCGACGATAACATCTAAGAAAGAAAGTTGTTTTTTGTTTTTTTTACTTATGAACTTAGTGAAATGTGCATGTTTTATAGATATAGATATTTCCTATATATTCTAAAATATGCAATATATTTCACAAGAACAACAATAAAATAGATAATTAATGATTAATGTACTTTACTTCAACTGGAGCTTAGGTTTTTTTTTCTCTCCTTGCAAATCAGATACACCATAAAATAACAATTACACTATTTCTAATAAAGAAAAGAATAACTTATTCGTATGAAATGAAATAATGCTGTGGAATGATTGCAATATTAAATAGAGACAGAGGACGTGTTTCATTCTTCTGTTTCTTTCGCGTCTATGTGTGAGTGTTTGCGCCTGATTGCGCGTTTTGTCTCCAGTTAGCTTCGCCGGGTCATGTACCTGACAGGACAATAAATTATTTCTCCGCATAGACGTCACGTTCTTTATGCATAAAGGCATAACTCTTTTCTATTCAATACACTTTAATAAACAACATTGGACGAGAATTTATGCTAAGAAAAACGATCTTTAAAAAATGCTTCTTTTTACTCGTAATAACTCTCGACACATTTCAAAATGATATACCGAGTGCCACATATATATTTAACCTTTATTCATTTTATCATAAAAAGTTTCAAATCTTGGTGAGTAAAATTGTCAATGTTTTATATTTATTGAGAACATATTGCATATATCTCCAACTTCATCCGTCAGCAAGTCCTGTAATCGGGAGATTAGAGGTTTGAGTAGCATAGAACCATCTCTTAATTGCTATTATTCCCAGGTCAACCCTGCTCCAAAGTGGTAAGATCTGTTAGGGTCCCAGCTATGGGCAAATAGTGAAGCCTAACCAAACCATAAATCCTATGTAACTATAAGAATACATCTTTATAGTAAAAATACCAGCAATATAGTTTTATATTAAAAACAATTACCAACAATATCTATTTATAGTAAAATTACCAGCAATACATCAAACAACATCAAAGAACTCTTCCATGACAGTAATGCATATAATATCCTACAATTTCTAAAAGAAATAAAACTGTATTCCAAAATACAACTTCAACAAATCTACAACATAAAACACCGCCTCTGGTAATCATGTCCAAACAAACATGTATATGAGCAAAAGCTGAGTATCATCTACCACATATTCAACTGTGAAAGGAGAATAACATATATTATATTTTTTTATTACTTCAATGCTCAAAAGAAAATTAAATTTCCAGGTCAAATGACCCATTTGGAGTTGATGTGCCGTTAAAGAAATAAATCGAATTGAACATATATGCGCAATTCAAAATAACCACTTTGCTTTCATCATACGCTTGAATCTCTTCTAAAACTGAAGGAGGTGACTTATTCACCACCTTTTCACTTGAATTGCCTTACGAGTCCCTTTCAGGCCTGGCAGACTTGAGTATGAGATACGTGAAACATTGCAAAGTCCATAGGATTAATGTCAGGCCTTGATGGGGGTCAGATTGACGTGTTAAAAAACCCACTGAAATGTCTCTTGCGCCAGTTATGCGTCAAAATGGCCAGGAGTTCCACCTTGAGTGAACACATAGTGAAATCCAAATGTGGCTATAAATCTATGTGCAAAATTTGCTGGTAAACTCTTCTATTCACTTTCAGTCATTATTTACTGAACACCAAGGACGATTTCGAAACATCAGAAGTAATAGCAATCCAAATCGTAATACTAATTGGTTTCTGTCGCGTGAAATTTGATATGACACCTTCAAGAATAAAGTGGTGTAAATACTATCTTTTTGGTAGCTGATCACAGTCTCCACAGTAAAAAAATTCTTGTTCGACCAAACGTAGCATCTCGCCCAACATTTTCTTCCCTTTGTCAAGACGTTTTTGCTTGGGTTCACTTTAGAGCAGCCGACGTCTTTGACTCTTGTATGCTTTTAGCCCTAATCATCTTTCAAAATTTTCCAGCTCTTTTGATATCCTCTAGCTACTTCGGAGATGACCTTTTACCCACTTCTAGACGGCTTCAGTGACTCCCCCTATTTCTAACAGAACGGTTTATTCTTCCTGAAACTTGGCTTACTGAGGTTGTTTATTAGTCTTGTAACTTTTTCTACGCATTTTTTCTGCAAACATTCAACTGCTTTATTACCTCTCAATTCTTCATAGCAGCCATTTTCAGTGCGACAAATGGATCACGTTTTGTATGAGCTGCCATATTTAATTATACTGTAAACAATAAAACAAAAGAACGTTAGGAAGCCTTGCGCAAAATTTGAAACTATTTTTATCAAATGTTATGTTTCAATTTATGTTTAAATGATTTGTTATTTAAATAATGGGTAAATATTTCGGCCGCACTCGGTATATCAGCCATTTACTTTTAATAATTTCATATCAGGCTTGTTTAATTTCTGTAGAGTAGTAATCATTTATCATATCTTGCAGACCATTAGTTCCTCTATGGATATAAATAGGCTTGATGAAAGGAAAGATTTTTATATACTAATTTACACTCCTATTTTTGTTTTACTATTTCTTCCGTTCTGTGTTTACTTCTCTTATGATACGCACGGATAGATTTTACAAAGCCTTAACTGCGCATGATGCGGTGGAGTAATGGATAGCGGCTCAGGTAGAGGAATCCGAGAGCAGAGTCCGAATTCACTTATGTGCTAATACGCTTGGGGAAATACTGACGAGATTTTTATTGCTGGTAATTTTTATATATATATATATATTTCAAAAATGTATTGCTGGTAAAAATCTTTTCCTCAAAAATTCATTGCCGGTCATAATTTTTTACAAAAATGTATTGCTTGTATTAAAACCTATTTTTACACTTTCATAATATTTTGACCGCAGTTTCGAGGTTAACTATTTGCCCAAAACTGGGACCCTAACAGGTGATACCATAACTGGTTAGTGTGGACCTGGGAAAACCAGCAATTAAGAGTTAGTTCCACACTTCTCAAAACCTCTCGGTCAGAGGCCTTGCTGTTGGATGTACTTTATCGTCTTACCCTGGCCGTGGCATGGCGTGTCCTAGCCGTGAATTTTAGACTTGGCGGAAACAAGGAATGTAGTTCGCCCGAGCAATGTCCCTGTTAGTAGCGATAGAGCAGTGCAAATAAATTATAAATAGTTTTAAATGTGTATTATAGATAATTTATTCTTTCTCATCAAAATCGTTTGGCATGAGATCAGAGATAGAATTTATTAAACAAATATGTGAAATCTTTTGTTAATTCTTAAACGGGGCAAATAGTAATAGATTAGACTAGATTAGATAGATAGATAGATAGATAGATAGATAGATAGATAGATAGATAGATAGATATGAAGACACTGAGATAGATAGATAGATAGATAGATATGAAGACACTGAGATAGATAGATAGATAGATAGATAGATAGATAGATAGATAGATAGATAGAAAGAAGTGAAGGCAGAAGACATGCATATGCGCTCACAACTGAACATTTCTTTTAAAGAAAGTAACACGTCATTATCTTTCTTTTTAGACTTAAAATTATTCTTGCCTTTTTCCGCGCAACAGCTGTCAAGCAACATATTTCCGACGAATATCCAATCTGTCGCACAAAAACCAAATAACTTCAGTGACATTTTTAGGAAGAAAACCACATTCATTACTGCTCTGGTGAACTCTCCAGCGGAAACAATTTCTGACAAGTAGAGAACAACAGTCGACACTTTGTCAATTACTATCAACATAATCGTTCATACGCAGCACTCAAGTCCTCCCACGCCGCTAAACTTCCGACATTTAAAAGACAAAAATTCACTTTACACTATAAGTGCCGGGAGCCTCCATTCATTCAACAGAATTTAGTTGCGTTTTGTTTACTATCTCTTCTTTCTCGGCTTCAAACATTTTTACATTATTTCTCTCTCTCGTCAAAATTGTTTGGCATGAGATCAAAGATAGAATTTATTAAACAAATAGGTGTATTTTTTTGTTAATTCTTAAACGAAGCAAACTTGTCCTCCCAAAAGGAGAATTTCAAGTCTAACGGGAGGAATATTAATCTAAAAAATTGGACATTAAATCAGATGGAGAGTTTTATGAACCATTAAAATGGGGTACTCATTTTTTGCATTTGATTACAACTACGAAAGTTGTTTTTTTTTTCAGGAAACTTCGAGCATCGGTTTATTGACCGATTCGTATTTTACGGCTTATCAACCCTTTTCAGGTAATTTAAAGCCAGAAAATATTTTTGATTGCAAGAATTTTTTGCGGTGTGTGAGGAGATAATAAAGGTTTAGTGATACAAGTTTTCCTAATTCAGCCATAGTTGGTGGGGAGGCGGTGAGAAAAGGTGGATTCATAACTTTCCCAACGGTATTTTAAAGATAGATTTGGACGAAAATTTAGAACTGTCTACTACTTTAGGGAGGCACGCTGGATTAATGGACAGTGGTTCGGATTTAGGAATCGGTAGAGCCGAGTTCGAATTCCAGTCAAATCCATTGCATTCACTTACGTGCTAATAACCTTTGAGAAAGGTATGAATCCTCTTCTTCTTCCAGCTGTGGCTAAATAACAGTACAGACCGGATTCTAGAGCCTTGGGTGCCAACTGGTCTACCGCAAAAAGAAATTGCAGCATACTGCAGGAAAAAAAATCTGCCTCTTCAGTCATGTACTAAAAGATATGAGCGTGTATCATGCATGGTACATAATTGACTGACTACTACTTTAGATTATTCTAAGAAAGTGAAACCTGATCACCGGGTCGTAGTTAATGTTCGTGGCATCTGTTTCAGTGAATACAGGATAATTAGACTGAATTATTCAACAACATGCATTCCATTTTGTTCCACTACATTTTGATATCTGTGAGAAAGCCTTATGATTCCATCCTCCCAGAAGTTAACTTCTTACTGGGTATTGAACTGGTTTAAATGGTCCCTACAAGTTGCCAGAGAAATGATGTTCTTCCCATTAAGAAGAAATAGCCCGAAATAAATGCTAATCCGAAGGTTCCCGGTCAGATAAGTGGTTGTAGTAAGACTTCCTGGCCAAGTTCTGCCAATTTCTGTCAGATTCTGCAAATAGACGTGAGATCTGACCTTCTGCTGACTGCCCAATTATGGACGCGTTTTCGTCGATTGCTGCGTTTACTCGGTCAAGAAAAGGAACAGCCTAACATGCAAATTACAAATTGGAGATATATCAAACAGTATCAGCAATGATAACAGTAAACAATTGCAATATGAGCACTGGTAAAAATCGTCACCATAAGGGAAAAGTAAAGGGTACTGCAATGCGTCATATGATCGATGGGTCTCTGAAATCCTGCGAAGAGCGCCGCCTCTTGATTTGAGGACAATATCGCGAGTGTGGTCTTGCTCCCCATGTATAATAGCGGCCACTTTGTTGCACGCAGGAGCATTGTAGCGGCGTTCGTGGTCACCATGAGGCCGTTTGTCGGCGTCAATTACAATGCTGAAGGAAGGAAAGGGAGTATTTTCCAAAGCATATTTGAAACTGCGAATGTAGCTGTTAACCTCGTGAAGCATGGCCTGAAGTAGTAGTATGAGGGTCCCTGCAAGGAACTCTTCCTGGCAGTGGTAAAATACCAATCCGGGTTTCGCCCTGTAGGTTTTAGTCTGCAATAAAGTACAGTTGAAGGAATTTAGGCGTATAGGCCTCCTCAGGCAGCAGAGACCCTATGCGGTGGTGTACCTGCCTCTGTACTTTGGGCATCCAACCCTCTTCTCGAACTACGTGAACCCCAAATGATGTCATTAGAAAGGAGTTGTTGTATTGCCTAATTTTCTTTAAAGAAATGGTTGGAGTCGGGATGGGAGACGGCTATTAGTCCCCTCAACGGCGTGGGTGGTTCATGCAGAGGTGGCAGTCAAACTTTGCCGGAGAAGCAGCACAGACCGGCAGGCTCCCGGCCCATTTGCGGGCGTTGCAGAATTGGCAAACGCAGGTCATGGACCCTACATTAATGTCATCACGCGTAGTTAAGTTAATGCCGGGGTCGTAATTGAAAGCCAAGAAATACCAAAAAGAGCGACTGGGACAGGTAATATTACAGGCGGCCGCAAGGCGCTGAATGTCGCCGTCGAGGCGTATGATGCGAGCTTGGGGTGTTTGAGATAAGCGCACAGCGGCTATGTTTATAGCAGCCCTTGAAAGTCTGTTGGCCCTAGTCTGTGTGCCCTCGGAGTTTCTGGCAGCAGAAATCCCTGCGACGTTGCGGGCATTGCGGGTTTCCGCTGCAGATCTGTCTCGGACTCCCTCGACCTAGCTGTTGCAGCAGCGGCCCTGGATTGACAGACGCGCCTGCGGTCAAATGTTTCAAGCGCCCTCGATCTGGCAGTGGTGGCAGCATTCCTAGCATTTCGAACAGACCTACGTAGCGGTGTCTCAGCAGCCCTAGCGGTCGCTGTTGCAGCAGCGTCCCTGGATTGACGGGCGCGCCTGCGGTCAAGTGTCTCTATTGCCCTTGATTTCGCAGTGGCAGCAGCGTTTCTTACGTTACGAAGAAGCCTTTTATGATGAGTCTCGGAAGTCCGAGATGCAAAGGCGGTTGCTGCAGCCTCTGCGTTCATTCTCGACCGTTGTGTATTCTTTAGCTTTGATTGCAACGAATCCCTGTGGGCACGCTCCTCTTGTGACTGCGAGACCTGCGTGACTGAGTGCGTTAAGCGACCTGTGATAGTCGCATTGTAGTTTGCTCATGGGACTCGCGGTCCCTTCTTGCCCTAATAGCGGTCACTCTTGCAGACCGAAGGCTAAGACGTACCCTCCTTTTTGGCGGCATGGAGAAAAGTGATACTAGTAGTGGTTGATTAGGGTTGCTCATTTGCATGAGTACAAAATCTTAGTATCGCAAAGCGTGAGCCAGAATCGGGAAGACAGGTATTTAAGTAAAACAGCTGAATAAATTGTTTATGGTAGTTGAAAAAATGTAGTTAAACAGAAAAACGGAAAACAAAAACGTAAGAAACAACTTGCGGTAGGAGAAATGATCAGTTGAAGGAGCCTATCGTATCAACCGGATGGCGGCGTAACATGAGCAGAAGTGGGACCTTCGTCCCACAGCTGTGCACAACAGGTTCAAATGCGAAGTATTACTGGCCAATCGGTTGTGCCAATCAGTGGGCGTCGTAGGGTATCTAACACCAATCAGCAACCGCGTACTGCACTCAGCCAATGAGATACCGCTATGTGAAGCATGGTCACGTGTGTGTGAATAACAATCAGCTGTAGAGTCTGTAGTGTAGACGTTTCAGTTGAACATACGTTTGATTGGTGTGTTCGCAAATTCCGATGAAGACATGATTGTATCGACTCCCCTCGGGTATTAGTTGGTCACAAAGGAGCTCACGGGGCAGAAGTTTTTAATTGTCACGACTAAAGCCGATCAAATTAATCGAAATACCAAGCAAGTTTCGAAAAACATCGCCAAATTCAGGTAAACTCGATTTGAATGGGAAGTCAAAAGAGGTATGATTTCATCAATTTTTATCCGATAATTGAAACCGATATTGAAAACGAAAGTCAGCACCTCAATACTGTCGGTAAATACTATGCTCAACGGGAATTTTGATGAAAATTCTTCTCCATTTGCAAAAAATATAGCCAAAAAGATTAGACTGGACTTGAATCTGATGTCCCAAAGTGATCCATTGTAATTGATATCGATATTGAAAATGAATGTCAGCACCTTATAACTGTTGATAAAACCAATGCTCAACGTAATTTTGGTGGAAATTCTTGGCCATTTGCGAAAGATATAGCCAAAAATCAACTTGACTGGATTTGAATTGGAAGTCAAAAGTGGCATAATGTTATCAATTTTTTAAGATAATTGATACCGATATTGAAGAAAAATGTCAGCAACTAATCACTGTTGATAAAATTAATTCTCAATAAGATTTTCGTGAAAATTCCTTGCAATTTGCGAAAAACAGAGCCAAAAATCAGCTACATTGGATTTGAATCGGATGTCCCAATGTGATCGATTTTTCCGATAACTGATATCAATTTTTATAAACAAAGAACAGCACCTCAAAACTATAACTAAGGACATTGCTCAACGTGAGTTTGGTGTATATATATATATATATATATATATATATAACTTTATATAATTCATTATGATTTTTGTACTTATATTCGATATCACGTAACCGTAAAAGAGTTTATATGTTAAATTAAGCAGCGAAATTATTGTTTACGTACACAGACTATCTTTTCTCCTTTTGCTACATTGCTTATTGTACAATTTTACTATCGTTTAGAAATTGCATTGCATACTGCAAGTGTTTTGTTGCCTTGTGTAGATAATTTATTACACTCTCTTTGCGTGTTTCCTTTTTCAATTTTAAATCGCTGTACTTTATGTCGGCATAACCCCTTTTAAAGGAGAATTTATCTCCTTTTAAGCCTCAATAACTGATAACAGAAAACATTCTTCATTTAGTAAGAATTATAAATATCATGGCGTCTATAACATTTGCATATTCTTATCCTGAATCATGTCATATTTTTTACATAATTTCAAAGAGGAAAAAAACGAAAAACAAAAAAAACAAACTACAAACTAGTAAAAACATTACAATAATTAAGTAAGAATTCTTCACGGAATTTTCGACGAAAAAAAAAAAGAAGAAATCTATAAACGGATAAGACTTTAGAAAACCAACACTTATTACTCCCCTATTCATCTCTAATATTTCTATGGAACGATTTTTCAAAATGTCTTTTCAATTTTCAACTCAATATATAGTCCCGCCTCTCTTAAGCATTTCAGGTTTTACTTTTTCCAAGATGTCAAAAGGAAATCAGATTCTGAGTTAATAGATTTATGTTTTTAAAAAACGCGATTAATGAAAGAATACAATAGAAATAAATTTGATCAAATAAAGAATTGCCTCATATCGTTTGACTTCCTGATACGGGTAGCATATTTCTTCCTTCCGATTTACCAACCCAGCTTTTATTCAGTTCGCCAAATTCTTAGCGTCTCTCAATTGTTCTTAAATGGCAACCAGCAGAGTTCTCTTGCAGGATGTCAAAGAGAAGTCACCTTGAACTGAAATCGTTGTACCGGTCATTGATGAAGACTTCATCTCATATCTTCCCTCTCTGGCTGTCTTCATGCAAGTCTTTGCAAACATTCAAAGGAACCGATGTCGCTAGAATATTCAGATCCACACGCTGACCTTTTCTATTCTTAACGGACTTCGTTCAATAATGATGAATCAATCGCTCTCTCTCTCTCTCTCTCTCTCTCTCTCTCTCTCTCTCTCTCTCATACATATATATATATATATATATATATATATATATATATATATATATATATATATATATATATATATATATATATATATATATCAAATCCTCATTACAATTACTATCATGTGTATATCATTGCTTGATCCGGCTTCTAATGCTTCAGTTTAATCGGCTTGATGATAGTAGTCGTGGCTCCGGGGGTCACAGTCCGATGGTTTCAGAGAATTTCAGTTGAGTTCCACCACGGAATATGTGAGCGAGTGGAGCTATATTGAGTCTGATTTTAACAGTTAGTATGATGTTTGTTTGACAACCTAACTGTCAGGGTTTCAATTCTCGGTAGTGGATGCGTACTGCTGATGAGACCCAAATATAGGACGAAACAGCCGTCCAGTGCTTTCTGTCATTCTTTTGAGGTTTCTTTCAGATTCAATGAATTAATTTATATATATATATATATATATATATATATATATATATATATATATATATATATATATATATATATATATATTTGTGTATTTAGGCAGCAATCCTTCTTTCATGTACATTTCATTAAAAACGACTGACAAGGTGCTTTTATTTAGTTTTTTTATACAATTCCTCATGCGATCTAATAATGTTTTTCTTTTCGGATGATAAATTATATAAAAACTGTCCGAATGTTCTTTTTAGCCGAGCGCTTTCGGCTATACATTTAGCCATTTTCAAGGATTCTATTTTAACTGTTAGAATTAGAAATAGTTTGTTATATGTATGTTTTATAAATTTATCATCCGAAAAGAAAAACATTATTAGATTGCATGAGAAATTGTATAAAAAACTAAATAAAACCACCTTGTCAGTCGTTTTTAATGAAATGTGCATATATATATGAAGTTGTGGCCTTTGTCTGTCTGTCTGTCTGTTTGTTTCTTACCTAATACCTCGTAGGGTTTGGGAGATAGACCCCCATAACCATATATATTCTTAAACTACATTACTCGTGGTATTTGAATAAGTATATTTCATTTTGATCAAAAAGGGGGTTATCGGGGGGGGGCACAAACAACCCCACTGAATTATTCCCTTTGATATATATTAAATTTAAATTTGAACAAGGGAATGTTTCCTAGGGTACTTGGATAAGTATATTTCATTTTGATCAAAGGGTGTACACGGGAGGTGCTCCCCACTGATTTTCTCCCTTTGATTTCTCCAGAAATTATAACAATGCTTTAAAATCAATCATCATTTTCTTGCAAAAAAATGTGTGACACACAGCAAGGCGGGGTTAATTCGGTTATTATAGGTATAAACTTGAAGGACCGAACATTATAGACAACACTTCAATAGGTGTTTTTAAGATGATGTAAAAAGTAAATATAGAGTGTATCTGTGGCAGTGTTGCTGTGGTAAGCATAGACTGTGGTTAGTATTTAATAATCTTTAACAGCGGAATTATTTTGGTGGCAGAAAGATGGAACATTCTCTTTCTAAACTGCTCTAAATTTTCTTGATAACCATTTTCAAGGAATGTGTGGATTCTGGACAGATATCACCTACACACTTATAATGCTGATGAAAGAGCGAGGCCAATGCTATTGACAAAGGTTGTAACAACCCAGTGAATGCGACTATTGCATAAAATGAAATTGATATTTAAATCTGCCGTTCAATCCATCACTCAGCTCACATTACATAGTATACTGCATTCTACGGAGTTTCGTGGACAGATATGTATAACATTATTGACCCCCACGTCATCGGTTGCTGCTTAAACTTGAACTAGAGAAGATAGCCTCAAGAACGTGGAAGACCGTTGGCATGTCGTCTGATTAGACGAATCATGATTCCTTTAAGTTTTACTAGACAGCCGAGTTCGTGTCAGAAGGAGTCCATATAAAGCTATAGTTCTAACCTACTAGCAGCATACGTATGGGAATGGTAAGTGGTACCTTCCAAAGAATCTATGCAAAGAAACGGGAAATTTTCGTTAGAAACAAGGAAAAAGACGTGTGATGAAATACCATGTAATATATATGGCAGCGAATGCTGGGCAATTTTGTCTGTGATGAAGGGAAGACTTGAGGTAGTAGAAATGTTGTCCTATCGAAGGATGCTGAGAATATCATACAAGGAGAAAGACTAAAACGGACATTGTACATAGAATCAGAAATATAATGAAAAAGGTAGATTGGAGAATTTGACACTGACAGGACATATCGACATTTGACACTAACAGGACATTTGACAGGACATATCGACATTTGACATTGACAGGACATTTGACACTGACAGGAAATATCAAAAGCAAAAGGGAGAAAGAGGGACAGCGAGCAGCCTACCTAATGAGAATATGTGAATTGACAAAAAGAAAAATATTATTAATAGCCGCTCTGGATTGGAGGTAGTGGAGAGCCATGCTTCGCCTACGTTCTGAAGAGACATGGCTCATAGAAGAAGGTTACTCTAATGGTGTTGCGTGTGTTTTGCTGGATTTAAGACTATTGTTACAACAGTATCCTCTCACGATAGGTGTTACAAAAACAGACTATTTGCAACACCTTAATATACACAATGTTTCTTCGTGCGGAAGATTTATTCCAGCACAATAACAAATTCCTCATATCGTATGTGGTTGACAAGATGTTGGATTCATGATCACTCGGCTGATAGATCAACACGTTCACCAGTTTTAAACCCCATCAAGTATGAATGTTATATGTTGCAGATCTTATTAATATTCCTGTAGCTTCATTCAGGACGTACATAAATGGATATACCCACACTATAATCACCAGTATCTCGTAGACGCCATCCATGTCGCGTAATCATCGTTATTAAGGCAAAGAAAGGCTATACAGAAAACACGCATGCTCGCTAAAATTGAGGCTAAAAATAGATCAATCATGGCCAGTGTCATGTGTTATGTTGACGTCCAGAACCTGGTCTATGTGTATAGGACTGTTTATTTCACCGCTGTTGACAGTATCAAACGTTATCGATATATCATGCCCAACGCACACAATTCTCAGAAATCACCATCCAGCCTATCGAAGAGCCACAATACAACCACTTTCGAACGACTTCAGTTGATCAGAAGTCGCACGTGTGCGGGTCGATACACGACAAGGGATATTAACATGAACGATTGCGTTTAAGCATGAAACAGACTGTCACCTCTGAGTGTTGACTTCAGTGTCCACTTTTATATTTACATACGTTCTATCCCTGATAATGAGCACATTAACCCATGAATCTAACATACATTGATACGATATTGGATAACAAAAAATATTAAACTAATTAAGTTTCTTTTTCACAGGTTTTCAGATTAGACGTTTACCTATCTTGACACCATTTGTCGTAAGAATCACTGAAAACCCTTTGAGTTATTCAGCTAGAAAGAAAACAGGTTAAAATCGTTTTGTGCTATCCCCTCTATGTCTTCCCAACTGAGTAACGGTGAGAAGGAAAAGATCATTCATGCCTTCAGTAATGGTACCAACATTCATACTCTGGCTTCGATCTTCAAAGTCCATTCAAGAACCATCAACAGAACGGTGAATGAACGGCGAATTGTTATAGTCTTAGAGATAGGTGTGACTTATGTCACAACTATCTCTAAGATTAATAGTCTTAGAGATGGGTGTGACTTATGTTTAGAAAAGATTAGCATAATAAAATACAATAATCAAAGCCAACTATTGAGTCAGAGTAATGAATTAGTGTTAAAATGTCGACATATAAATAAATTCAAATTTCAATAATGTAAGTTTAACTTAATTAGCTACCATATTTCTATAACATTCACTCCCCTCCAACTCTTCAAATGTCGACAGTATAACTAATTCTGATTTCTTTTTTCTTCCTCCCTCTATAACCTCTTTACAATATATTATAATTTACAGTGTAACCCGGATATAAGAGAGTTGTCGGGACCGGAGATGAAGTCTCTTATATCAGGGTTTCTCTTATATCCGCGTTTGGTCTATTATATATACATTAACACAGGCTGTAATTTGGGACCAGAGAAAATCGCTCTTATATCCGGGTTTATCTTATATCCGGGTATCTTATATCCGGGTCTCTTATATCCGGGTTACACGGTATAAACTTCACCTATTTTACTATCTCCCCAAATTTCATTAATCCCTTACATCTTTTTATCTATATATTTTAAATTTATTTTTAGACTCCATTTTACTCCTAATTTAAATTGATATATCATTCTTCATATAACCCCAAATTAATGTCATGAGGTTAATATTCGGATTTAATTTTATGAAACTTCATCCCTTTAAGACAAATGCCTTCCACACTTTCCTGACCCTGTCTTATGCCTTTCGTCTGACTGAAACATTGAAATGGATAAAGTCTGTATTAGTTTTTCGACAGGTTGATCTCTTTAGATTTCACAGTTAAATTATAATTCCTGCACCGCCCTATCTGCATAGATACCAACTTAGTCCACATCGAGGTTGATCAGACAGACGGCCGAATATGAGGTAACTCTGGATTTTATTGTATATTAGTTATATAGCTGTGTATTAATAAATACATTGAGCTCCTTTTGTGGATGAGTTTTAATATTTTATATTACTAGGATCTACTTGGATTATATACCAACGGGTAATGTTATATAAATATATATATATATATATATATATATATATATATATATATATATATATATATATATATGTATATATATATATATATATATATATATATATATATATATATATATATATATATATATATATATATATATATAGTTAAATTCCCAGATCAACTCTGTGGACAAGACATATTGGTATAAAATGACAATTGGAAAAATCTTGGATTTTGCCGACGCGTTTCGTCTTCCGAAAGGCAAAAATGAAATCGAAATATCTCTGTTGTTACATTAAAATCCAAATTTAAAAACATAGACGCTTCTGTCCAAGCCTTTTTTTCTGGTTAATGTAAATTATATTTACAGTAAGAGATTTTTTGTCTCTTACTGTAAATATAATTTACATTAACCAGAAAAAAAAGGCTTGGAGAGAAGCGTCTATGTTTTTAAATTTGGATTTTAATGTAACAACAGAGATATTTCGATTTCATTTTTGCCTTGAAAAAGTCGGAAGACGAAACGCGTCGGCAAAATCCAAGATTTTTCCAATTGTCATTTTATACCAATATGTCTTGTCCACAGAGTTGATCTGGGAATTTAACTATACACTATATATATATATATATATATATATATATATATATATATATATATATATATATATATATATATATATATATGAAATTATTAGGAGAATTTGATTATTATATTTAAGTAATTCATCGAGTCTGAAACCTCAACAGAATGCAGAAAGCACTGGACGGCCGTTTCGTCCTATATATGGGAGAGTTCCACCACGGAATATGTGAGCGAGCGGCACTATATTGAGTTCTCCTAATAATTTCATATGTATATCATTGCTTGAACCGGCTTCTAATGCTCTGGAGTGAGCGGCTTGGTGATAGTAGTCGTGGCTCCGGGGGGCACTGTTCTATGGTTACAGAGAACTTCAGTTGAGTTCCACCACGGAATATTTGAGCAAGCGGCGCTATATTGAGTCTGACTTGATACCTCTTCTTCACCGAGGTCCGTTGGAACAGTTGGTATGTTGTTTGCTTGACAACCTAACTGTCGGGATTTCAATTCTCGGTAGTGATGTGCACTGCTGATGAGTCCCAAATTGTCCAGTGCTTTCTGCATTCTGTTGAAGTTTCAGACTCGATGAATTACTTATATATATATATATATATATATATATATATATATATATATATATATATATATGTAGAGCGTCTACTCGGCTTTTTGGGCGATGATTTATTTACCACCCTACAACATCTTTACTACAAACGAAAGGTTGCAGGTTTCTCACTGTTCTATCGCTATTTCCAGGAAGAATTTTCTGAGGGGCTATATTCCTTAGTTCCCCGTTATAACCTTTTCCAGTCTAGGGTTAACCGTTAACTTCCCCTCATATTCCTATAAACTGTGCCACTTACTTCTGATTGTGTAAACCACAGTCTCGAGCGATTCTTGTGACTTGTACGGGGTGAACATTATTGAACATTATTGAACACTAACAAAGATTGTCTTGCACTCCCATCAGAAAATGAACGGAGAACCGGGGTACTTCAGTAAGATAAGGGATAGCATAACATGCGGATTACACGTTAGAGATACCGATATCATGGAATGCAGATATCTGTGAATATATATATATATATATAGTTTAATAATACATTTCAGATGCATCAAGGGTGGTCTTCAGTGATGCACTGTCTTCATTGCCGATTTCGTGTTTTGCATCATATCGGCTCAAAGTGCAACACCGACCTGATTCCAAAAGGGTCAGGCCGCCTCCTTGATAGCGTCGTGCTACGCACCTCGACATTGGAAAAAAAAAATTCCGATATGGCTAGGAGTCTGACCGTTCTTATTGACATACGTCAGTCAACATCAGCCAATGAAATAAAGGCTTCCCCCGCTTCCCTCCTATGTAGTCTTTTCTTTTTACTTCATCCGGTTTTGATCCGAGCTATTTCCACGGAATTCATAACGAGGTAAGCTGGACTAGTTCTTGCATAGTTCAATCCAATGTTTTTACGTTTTAAATACTAATTCCATAATTCAATGACTAAACCTTATTACTTTTTCTCATAAAAAAGAAAATCATTATTCTTTCTATTATATAAAAATCATTAAGTCCAACCCTATACTCTTAATCAAACAAAATTGGAATATATATATATATATATATATATATATATATATATATATTCTGTTTATATGTTATTTTTATAGATACAAATATTTAAGTGAAGGCTCTGTTTATATAAACAGTATTAACTATATTTGCCGGCCTGTAAACACACCATTTACTTAAATATATGTATCTATAAAAATATCATACAAACAGAAAATATAGTAAAATAATTGTCGGACTTTGCCTATTTCATAATATATATATATATATATATATATATATATATATATATATATATATATATAACAAATAGAAAATTATTTATCTATTTGACGTATTTCGCTTTAACTGCAGTTTCATCAGAAATTTGCGAGGCAAGAAGTGACACTTTGGCGAATGTTTCGTTATTTCAAATACTATGCTCTTTGTTTTCATTAATGGGTTAGACAGATGCATCTATAACCTCTTTCGTTAGAATGTATGTATGAGTCTGAATTCTAATGTCTCTCTTGTAGAATCTATATCTGTGTCTAATTTCTGAAAACGATAGCGAGAAGGAATCTCTGATGAAGCTGCAATTTATGCCCAAGCATGTTAACTTTAAAAAAAGTTTTCCTACTTATTCCTAATTTCATCATTCTGTCGAATTTCATGCATATTTTTCCATTCATATATATATATATATATATATATATATATATATATATATATATATATATTGAAACTGCAGTTAAAGCAAAAATAAGTGAATATATATATATATATATATATATATATATATTCACTTATTTTTGCTTTAACTGCAGTTTCAATATATATATATATATATATATATATATATATATAATCATTTATTTATTTAAATATTATAACATAAATATGTTATAAAATCACTACAAAAATAGCCAAATTGGCTATTTTTGTAGTGATTTTATAAGATATTTATGTTATAATATTTAAATAAATAAATGATTATATCTGCTCTACTCTGTATTGAGCACTCTTTAAAGAATAATAATTGTTGGTTATTGGAATTTACTCCGTATATACCAATCCCACACTTGGGTATATATATATATATATATATATAAATGCGGATAGAAATGTGAAAGGAAGACTGAAAACAGCTGCGCCTAAAAGGTATAGAAGATGCAAAAAATTCTCAATATAAATTTCAAAATCGGATATGTAGAGGTAAGATATTAAAGAAAAGACTAAAATGGCAACCATCCTCGCAACCCGGGTTTCGACCTTAATTTCTCCTCAGCCAAGTCGAAGGATTAATCCTTCCACTTGCCTGAGGAGGAATTACGTTCGAAATTCGGGTTGCGGGCTTGGTTGGCATTTTAGCCTTTTTCTTGTATATATATATATATATATATATATATATACATATATATATATATATATATATAAGTGGCTACTGAGGTTAAGACATGTCATATATGTTGTGTTTTAGCTCGGCTGTATATATTGATCAATGCTGCAGTACGAGTCGCAAGTAATATCATATGTGTATATATATATATATATATATATATATATATATATATATATGTGTGTGTGTGTGTGTGTGTGTGTGTGTGTGTGTGTGTGTGTGTGTGTGTGTGTTTTGAATCTTATATCACCATTTATTGATAATTATTCCTACAGACCGGACGGTTCATATCTCTAATCGAATGTATCTTATTTGTAACATGAGATTATCATTGCTCAGTGATCGCCACATTGTCGATTGTTTCGTTCTGATAGAATGATTATGGTATTGTAAACCGGATGATTTATGAGCTTGGACAAAAATCAATTGGGTGTTTGTTGATATTTTCATGAATACTGCCCGAAAATGACCATAGAGTAAGAGTTAAGGGGCACAGTTTATGAAGATATGTGTGGAAGATAACGCTTGAACCTAGACTTGAACAGGTTAGGATTTTAGTCTTCAGTGTCAGTTCGTAGGTAGAAGCTGTTCAACTGCCGTGTGTGTTCATATAGAAACAATGTTGTATAAACTAAGCTGTTCAACTGCCGTGTGTGTTCATATAGAAACAATGTTGTATCAACTAAGCTGTTCAACTGCCGTGTGTGTTCATATAGAAACAATGTTGTATCAACTAAGCTGTTCAACTGCCGTGTGTGTTCATA
>OZ038492.1:74027501-74042501 GCA_964036315.1 Acanthosepion esculentum | reverse complement strand
TAAAAAGAAAATCTCCTCCGACACTCTGCGAATTCATTATTCTTATTTATGAAGACAGCTTTGGCTTCATGAATATTTAATTTCTGTGTAAATACAAACCAGTTAACAAAGGTAAATATGTTTGCATTTCTTTATGGTAAAGAATATTGTAAACCAATCATTATTTTTTAAAGAGTGTAATTTCGTATTCATAGACTTATTGAGTCATATCGAAAATCTTAACGCCTTTTCTCAGATTATATATTTCCCGGAACAGGCTCTTAGCCATGGAGTATTGCATAATAAACTAGTCAGTCACACGATTAATATTGTATAGTGTTTGACACACAAAGCACGCATAACTGTTTTCCTTGTGTCATACATAAGTAAGACTATTAAACAGTGACGTAGCCATTTTCTCTATTTAGCCTAGTGTCATAACCAGCTGAGCGTAGAAATTATGATGGTCAAGATGAAATACAGAAGATAAATAAATAAATAAATAAAAAACATAGCCGGAGTTAAATAAATTGCGTTCGCAGGCTTACACAAGTAGGGTCAGAGTTAGAATGGGCAGAGATATCCGAACTGATCGTTAGAGCACTTCCAGCCACCTGTGGACGAATTGCGAGCTGGGCGTTGTGATGTAGAGATGGGCAGATGTGTGGTAGGATTTCTCGCTAGCCGAAAGGAAGACCTGGTTTGTTAGTCTGTCATGACAGAAGTAGAAGACTTTGTCCGAAGTATCTCCTTACCTAGCAGCCAGACAATGCCAAACGAATCTCTAAATAAACAAAGACTAGGTACCGAACCTTTCCCAATTTTTCTGCAAAGCGATGTCAACGGGAATCAAGATCAAATGTGCGGGGAATTGCTCTGTCAGTGAAATACTGAAAGTGGACCGCAGGGTTTTTTTCACATAGATGTAACTCTAAGCAAGTTTATTTATATTTCTAAATTTACACTACTTATATTCGGGCTACTGTCCTTATCTTTGTTGTTACTATTACAACGTTTTCGCCGTTATGCTCTCCAACTTTCCTCAGGTGTATATAGATCTGGGTCACCTACAAAGAATTCTGAACAGAACTCTTTATTTAATCTTCGGGGTCGGATAGACCGTTCTAGTTCCATTGCTCATGTCTCGGCATATCGTCTAGTTTTTTTTTTGTTGATTTTTTGTTGTTGTTGTTTTTTTTATCTACTACTGCTCAGCTATTGCTTACTCGTTTCCATCGTCTTCAAGTACACACTGCCCAACCCAGGGATTGATCTCACAATTACTATGTCACAAATTTCCCAAACCAACGCTTTATCCGCTATCCCAGAAATTTAGACACGTATTTCTAAAGGGTTTTGTCTGAGATTTCTAATAAATAAACTATGAACTAAAACATAGTTTACTGTCAGCGCCGGTTTTGTTATTAAGGTTTCTAAATATAGTTCGAACTTTTGAAATTACTTGAAAGTAAGTCCACTGACGATGTTTTTTTTTTTTTTTTTTTTTGTCGCGGGTGAGTGGGGTATGTCGCACTATCAGAATCTTAAAATCGATATCAGGCTTTACTTGCATACATATACACAATTAGAATTTCTATTATCCAAATAATTGCTCGGCTCATTGATTATAAATCTAATTACTGGAAGTTATAGATTTTATTTTTGTATAAAAAGATACATTTCTCTTTCACTCTCTCACTTTCTCTCTATCTCTCTCTCTCTGTTTCTCTCTATATTCTTTTTCTCTTTCTTTCTATCACACTCTCTTTCTCTCGCTTCCTTTTTAAAGCTTTTGCATTTTATACCAATTTCTTTCTCTTTTTCGCTCTCTCTCATATCCTCTTTCTTCCTCGCTCTCTTCCTCTATCACTTTCTTTCTTTTTCTCGCTTTTATTATAGCATTTTTTTCTCTCTAAACAATTTCTTCTCCCTTCACTGTCTTTTTATTTGTCTTTTTTTTCCTTTCCCACTTTTTCTCTCAATCTCACCTTCTTTTTCGTTATCTCCCTTTTCTTCTTATTTTTTTTTTCTCCGTTTCGATCCGAAGTTTTTTTTTTCTACGTGAAATCCATCTCTGTGTTGCTGCCCAATGGACACGTGTCATCCCCACTTTCCCGCCAATCGACATCTTCCCGCGCTTCAGACCGCTACAAACAGATTTGCTCACACTTGAAAAAATAAACTCTCTTTAATGTTAATGCTTCATTGATTTGTCGTCTGCATACAAGAAAATGGCGACAACAGAGTGTTGTAACAGGCTGCGATCAAATACAATATCGATTAGACTTTAATTTTGTTTTTATGTACGCCGTTACATAAGTATTAATTAAGTTTGAACACCCCCATCTTCCTTTATATCAATAGGCATTGCCTGTATTTAAGCCGACGCCTAGCCGTACATATGCATATGGACGTCGTCACATGTCTTTCTAAACACGGAAATACATTAATATTGCTTGCAATTCAGCGATAAGACATTGTCACTAATCTCCGAGTTGTTCAGGATTATTTTCTCGCTATTTTTGTCAAAATGTTACTTAAAAGCCTTCCTCAAAGCTCAGAGCGCTCACCAGTCTAAACATAAAGATAAAACTAGAGATAGATAATTTGTAACTTATGCATTATTTTTATGTCGTCTCAATTGGTCATGGCTATCAGTCGATTCATTGAATTTGTAAATTTTCATGAATTCTTAGGAAAAATAGTGAACTAGATTCGCATTGCGGTGTCCAAGTTTTTTCTTTTTTTTACTAAATGTTCACCCAGTAAAAATCCCAAGAGCCACTCAAGCTAGATGTCTATAAAATTTGGTTGTTGCATGTACGTAAACTAGAGCGGGAGTAAACACTTATTATGAGAATATGTAGAATAAGTAATGGTTGATCGTAGGTCAATAGGTGCTCGGGAAAGAATGATCTTGGGCGTCTGCTCCATAATGTAGCATCTCTTGGAAAGAAGCAAACGAAAGAAATGAAAATGGTTCGCCTCTGTGAATACGACTGGTGAAGCAAAGGAATGCGAATGCGACTGGTGAAACAAAGGAATAAGAATATGATGGTGAAACTAAGGAATGTGAATATGATCGTGAAACTAAGGAATGTGAATACGACTGGCGAAACAAAGGAATGTCAATACGACTGGTGAAAATAAGGAAGGTGATTACGATTGGTGAAACTAAGGAATGGGAATATGACTGGTGAAACTAAGGAATGTCAATGCGACTGGTGAAACTAAGGAATGTAAATACGAGTGGTGAGACAAAGGAATGTGAATACAACTGGTGAAACTAAGGAATGTGAATACGACTGGTGAAACAAGGGAATGTGAATACGACTGGTGAAACAAAGGAATGTGGATAGGACTGTTGAAAAAAGGAATGTGAATATGACTTGTGAAACTAAGGAATGTGAATACGACTGATGAAAATAAGGAATGTGAATACGACTGGGGAAGGCTAAGGAATGTAACTTGTTAGAAGATTTTACAATGGAAATAGCTATAAAGTAGAAATAAACTTGAGACGTTTCGTTTGTATGACTGACTGCTACTCAAGGCTAATGTGCCCCGGTCTTGCTAGAAATTTAAGCGATTACTAACAGGAAAAGGTATGAATTCATGCCTTTCCTGGGGGGAATTAGCGAACGCAACAGACTTTCCATTATTATTTTTTAATATCATGTCTCTTCAGGATATATGTGATCATGGCCCTCTGCAGATGGCTTCTATTATCTGGGAAAGATAATGGGGTGGATATCCATCACTTCCGCTAGAGTGTGGAATTTAAAGCTTTACTTTTCTTAGACTGGTTACCACCCAATGCTAAAGATGTCAGGTATAACCGGCTCTTTAACTTTAGCTTGGGGTTTATATATATATATATATATATATATATATATATATATATATATTGCCGTAAATGCAGTTGCAGGAAATGGGACGCCACAGACAAAACCGGAATTTGAATTTTGCGACATAATTTGGATTTGATTTTTTCCTACATAATTTCGCCCCGATATCCGTTACTCTACCTGCATATCCCAGAACATTGCGATAAGCATATAATTCTACAAATTTCTTGATTAATTTAATCATTTTGATATTTTCTTCTTTTTTTTGACAAAAAAACAACGAAAATAATATTGAAAATAATAATTCTATTCATAAGATTAAAAATAATGCCCCAAAATTGTTTTGGGCGTGTCATGAATTCATTGTCTTTGCTGCTCTTGTTCTTATCCCAATGTTTCGGTCGTACCATGCTACAACCTTTTCCGGATGTAAACTCGGTAAAAAGATTAATAACAGATACAAGATAAGATTGTCATCCACAACATCTTCTGTATATTAGACGCATAATACATATATCAAGCTATAAGAAAGGGATTTAATTGTGTTAATTTTTTTACATGAAGTATTTTCAATTGTTATTATTATTACTCTTAAATGCTGTTCTTCTCAGGTCCGCCCTCATCCGGGGTGGTAGCACCTGTTAGGGACCCATGTATGTGCAAATAGTAAACCCCCCAAACAAAAATCTGAAGTACATTTTTTATAGAAGAATGACTAAAAATACATTTTTATAATAAAATTACCAGCAATATATTTTATGACCTACAAACTTTATATTTAAAAAAAAACATACCTTTTACAATGAAAGTATAAAATTATGTAGAAAACATTTAGATTTCGGCATTAAATAGCCCATAAAGGTGTTGATATACCGCTAAACAAAATCAACCAACCATTACTGTTACTATTACCTTTTATTATAAAACTCTAGGCTGATAAACACTTCGATTGCTGGGGCGAAAAACCTTTTGTAGTTTATTTAAAACTATAAAATATTTTAGATTGTAAGAATTTCTTCTTTTTTTTTAGATAATAATGATTTAGCGATATAAGTCTTAAAAATTAACCTTTAGCTGGTGGAGAAGAGGTGGATTTATACCTTTTGCAAGGGTATTTGCGAATAAGTAAATATAACGAACCCAACTGGAATTGGAGCACGAATCTCCGATTAACAATTCCGTTAATTAATTAATCCGCCATTATCCCTTACACCAGCCGTACGTGCAAGCTTTCAGAACCTAGTAGTTCCTAGTGGTCACCCACCTAGTACTGTACAAGTTCGACGTTGCTTAACTTCGGTGACCGTACGGGCACAGGTGTTTTCAACGTGATGTGGCCGTTGGACGTCGCAACTTTGCCTACGGAAGTGTTGATGTTTAAAAACGTGTAAAAATCTATGATAATTCTAACAATTTTATCAATGTCCATTTTGCCTTGCCACCCATTTAATACTGAATATTTAAACCCCCCACCCACGTGGGTTGTATGTGGCACAAGGTCGGTTTAATGTGGGTTCTCCGAGCCCGTAGGCTCGGCCAAAAATATGCCCATTAGAACCCGTATAAACGGGTTCAGGGACTGTCTACCTCGCCGGACGACACTTTGCCCTGCGGCAAAGCCTCGTCCGAGTTCCTCTCCGCCGAGGCAGAGAGTTCGACAGCTGAAAAGACAACCGATGACGGTCCTCACCTCACTGCCACCCATTTAATGCTGTCATATTTCCTAATGATCGATAAATTCTATTTGCCCTTGTGCAAACAACAACTAATCAGAAATCGCGTTTCAAATGCAATTTGGACTTGCAGTGCACACTTTGAGATAGTTTAGTTCGTCGACGTGAAATAGCTACGTATTTTCACATATGTGCCTCGGGTCGCGGTTCAAGACACGGACTTTGAACGGTGATTTTTAAAAACTTGCTTGATCGGAAGGCAGTTGAAATGCACAAACACACCCACATGCATACACACACATACACACACAGAATCACACATATATACATACACTTACTTTTGCATAATAAATATATAAATATAAAAGTGGATACTGAGGTCAACACCGTGTGGCGACATTCTGTTTCATGTTCAAACCATTCATATACGCTGCATTCTTTATATTGAGCACTTTTATCCATAAATATAGCATACCATAAAACTATATTTTTGCCACACACACACACACACACACACACACACACACACACACACACATATATATATATATATATATATATATATATATATATATATATATATATATATATATAAATAGTGGTACTCGTTGGGAAAAACCTTACGTATTTCGGCTTGTGATTGGACAAACCAATGCCCAAGGAAAAATGAGGGATAAAAAAAGAAAGAACTAAGAACATGAAATTGAGGCGAAAACAATCGTCCAGAGTTCAACCCCAGAGTCCAAAGAAAAAAAAACTCCAAAATAAGTAAAAATAACTACGTTTAAGCTATATATTCAGTTTCATTTTTTTACCTCTTTCACGAGTACACCTTGGCGATCCGTGTAGATGAAAACTAGTTAGGTTTACCTGGCTCTTTAGTTTCACATTATATATATATATATATTCATTTTACATTTAATTTTCGCCATTTGATATTTTTAATTTCGCGTATGGACGTTTTGGGATTTTGCTGACTACACAGTATAGTAGGGTCAGTTCTAGACCGTCTGTGAGAAAAAGAGCACTATGACTCAATTCACTTCGCCAGAAATATGGAAACGGCATTCTTTAGTGTCAAACCGATGAAAGTGCAGAGGATTCGGAAAAAGATGAATGGGTGTAATGGTGATTACGAAGGTGTTTGGAGTGACCACTAGTGGTGGCGACGTTATGCCTCTATTCATCTTCCTACATAAAGCCTACATAGACTCAACATAAAGCCTACATAGTGCCTTGAGGAGGTAATGCTGCCCTGGGTCAAGAGGGTGGATGTCGGAGAACCCTATGTCTGGCACCATGCTACACAAGCACGAGAAATCAGTCATGGCTGTAAGACAATTTCTACGACCGCATCAACACTTACATCTCTCAAATTCAAACTGTTCATTATCTACCACTGTTCATTATCTATCTATCTATCTATCTATCTATCTATCTATCTATCTATCTATCTATCTATCTATCTATCTATCTAGTTCCGGTCATATCTATCTATCTATCTATCTATCTATCTATCTATCTATCTATCTATTTATCTATCTAGTTCCGTTCATATCTATCTATCTATCTATCTTATTCCGTCCATTATCTATCTATCTATCTATCTATCTATCTATCTATCTATCTAATCCAGTTTACATCTATCTATCTATCTATCTATCTATCTATCTATCTATCTATCTATCTATCTATCTAGCTCCGTTCATATCTATCTATCTATCTATCTATCTATCTATCTTATCCCGTCCATTATCTATCTATCTATCTATCTATCTATTTATCTATCTATCTATCTATATATCTAATCCAGTTTATATCTATCTATCTCATTCCATTCATATCTATCTATCTATCTATCTATCTATCTATCTATCTATCTATCTATCTATCTAGTTCCGTTCATATCTATCTATCTATCTATCTATCTATCTATCTATCTATCTATCTATCTAGCTCCGTTCATATCTATCTATCTATCTATCTATCTATCTATCTATCTATCTATCTATCTTATTCCGTCCATTATCTATCTATTTATCTTTCTATCTATCTATCTATCTATCTATCTATCTATCTATTTATCTATCTATCTATCTATATATCTAATCCAGTTTATATCTATCTATCTCATTCCATTCATATCTATCTATCTATCTATCTATCTATCTATCTATCTATCTATCTAGTTCCGTTCATATCTATCTATCTATCTATCTATCTATCTATCTATCTATCTTATTCTGTCCATTATCTATCTATCTATCTATCTATCTATCTATCTATCTATCTATCTATCTATCTATCTCAGTTTTTATTCATTGTCTATCTATCCATCTATCTCGTTCAATCTGTTCATAGCAATTTATGTACCCATGAATGTAAAGAGAAATATTTTCTTGTAATATATATGGGTACACTTTTAAAATTGTGCGTATGTGTGTGCATGTATGCGTGTCTGTGTATTTACAATGTTCTAAAGACATATCAACCCCTCAGCAGACTCACTGTGAATGATGAAAGAGCAAAAGTCAAAGCGATAGATACAACTGAGGGACTGCAAGGTCTGTATATAATGACAACGATCTTTACGAGCAAATGATCTATTTGATAGAGCAGCCATTTTGTATACAGAAATTCTATAGCACCTAATCTTGTTAGCTTCAAAGAGCCAAACAGAGAATTGAGAACATATTCGCCTATGTTTCATTATATCTCCCCACAGTTACGTTTTTCTTTTCCAGCTTTAACCAGTAACGCTATTAAATAAGTTCTTAGAAATTTGTTCAATGGAATCCTGAGTATAGGATTGACGCTCATAGTTTCCAGCAAGTTCGTGACCTTCTTGCTAATATCTCTTTCCTCATATAACAAACAAGCGAAAAAGAAAGTGGTTGATCCGTATTTCAGGGGGATCTCGTTTGCGGAGTCAAACGGCGCAACTAAAATGGGAGAATTCAAAAAAGAATGAAGAAATGCATGGAGAATGTGGGACGCCCAAAAAGTGCTATGTTTGAGGAGCAGAAAAAGGCAGGGTAAGGAAACTGGCAGCCCAGACCGGCGTCAAATTATGAACTTTACTGATTAATATTAGATGTTCGCTATGTTTGTCGTTCAATGACATTAGGAGCTTATTTTTTAGTATCTTCAACAAGGGCTGTGTCGGTAGCATAATAGTTAAAACCCGAAGTGGTATTGGCGAGCTAAGGGCAGATTCTAGCCGGGTCTGCTAATTTAACTTTTGCACTAATGCCCTTGGAAAATGTATGAATCCATTAATTCTCCTCCTATCTATGGGTTAAAATCCATGCTGAACTAGGACTTATAGTCTTTGGTAACAGTCAGTCTAAAAGAATATAAGAGTATAAGGGAGCAGACCGCAAATTGGTAGAAATGTAATGATATATATATATATATATATATATATATATATATATATATATAAATATATATATATATATATTCTGTTTATATGTTATTTTTATAGATACAAATATTTAAGTGAAGGCTCTGTTTATATAAACAGTATTAACTATATTTGCCGGCCTGTAAACACACAATTTACTTAAATATATATTACTATATATATATATATAAATATATATATATATATATTCTGTTTATATGTTATTTTTATAGATACAAATATTTAAGTGAAGGCTCTGTTTATATAAACAGTATTAACTATATTTGCCGGCCTGTAAACACACAATTTACTTAAATATATGTATCTATAAAAATAACATATAAACAGAAAATATAGTAAAATAATTGTCGGACTTTGCCTATTTCATAATATATATATATATATATATGTGTGTGTGTGTGTGTGTGTGTGTGTGTGTGTATGTGTATATATATATATATATATATATATATATATATATATATATATATATATATATATATCCATATCGCTTTCTTTTTATCTCTCTTTTCATTCTCTTTGTTTTTATCAATTTTTCTCCCCCTCTCTCTCTCAGGCCTGACGATTGCATATAGCATAAAACAGCCTGTCGCCCTTAAGAGTCGACTTCAATATTCACTTTTATATTTACACACGCTCTATCTCTGATATTGAGCACTTTATCCCATAAATTATGTTTAATCATTGGTTGAAAATACAATAAATTAAAACTTTGTTTGTGCCTGAATATTTGTTTCGCATCCATTATAAGTAATAAAGAAAAGTGCTTCATTAAAAGACACATTGAAGCTGGCATCCTCGAAGCGACTTTATTATTTTTTCGAAGATTTAAGTGTCACCTTTTATTTTAGAGAATTATGAATTTGTTTCTTTTATAGTTCGAAGTTCTTGGATTATTTAGAGAATCAATGATTTGAACTTTCTTTTAGAAAGCTGTGTGTAGGTGGCGTTATGTTAAGTCCACCGGGCGAGAAATCGATGACCGTGTCCGAATTAGAGGTTGAGATTCACTTTCGCACAAAAAACCCTTGGGAAAGATAGGAACCCATCTCATCCTACACCCATCTATGGGTTAAATAGCAATGCAGACTGAGCTCCCTATTCTTGTTTGGTAACCAGTATAGATGAAAGTACAGATTTCAAAACCGTATGAGACCTCGGTGACGTGCAGGCTTTATATGTAAGTAAGATCCGTTTGTCTTAGGTTGGCTTCGTGCGTTTTAAAGAAAGATAAATGAGCCTGAGTAAATGGACATGCTCGGGTACAAGCAGCCATGCTGAAAATGAGAAGTCACACTGATATACAGTGTGCCTACAAGTCGAAACAGCTCTGACTATGATGATGACGATTATGATGACAACAAAATGTAACCTTATTCTGAAAAGTTAAGTTCAAACGTTTATTCTAGGCAGTTAGGTGTAGCTATTTGCCTTAAAGAATTTTATTCAGAAAGAATATTGGTGAAAAGCTATCATTTTTAACAGGTAAGTGTAAGGTTTACTTCAGAGTTAAATGTGTAGATTTTCTTTCCAAGTGGGATAAGCGAAAATGTTTCTTCGAGAGACTTGAGTTCAGCCTTTTCTTTTAGAGAGTTGAGTTTAGTCTTTTTCTTTTAAAGTGTTGAATTTAGCCTTTTTCTTTTAAAGAATTGAGTTTAGCCTTTCCTTTTAAAGAGTTGAGTTTAGCCTTTCCTTTTAAAGAGTTGAGTTTAGCGTTTCCTTTTAAAGAGTTGAGTTTAGCCTTTTCTTTTAAAGAGATGAGTTTAGCCTTTTTCTTTTAGAGAGTAGCGTTTAGCCTTTCTTTTAAAGAATTGAGTTTAGCCTTTCCTTTTAAAGAGTTGAGTTTAGCCTTTCCTTTTAAAGAGTTGAGTTTAGCCTTTTCTTTTAAAGAGATGAGTTTATCCTTTCCTTTTGAAGAGTTGAGCTTTGCCCTTTCTTTTAAAGAGGTGAGTTTTGCCTTTTCTTTTAGAGAGTTTAGCATTTTCTTCTAGAGAGCTGAGTTTAGCCTTTTCTTTTAACGATTTAAATGTTGCTTCATTTTTCTTTTCGAGTGTATCTTACCATTCTAAGAGAGATAAGTGCAACGTATTATTCACCAGCATCATTCGCAGCTTGTTATTTTACCGACCAATGGCGAGCGTTCTATCTTCATTTTTTTCCATGTCGAAGAAAACTATTTCTTATCCAGTTTAGATTCGAGAAAGAAAAAACGGGGAAATATGTTTGTCTTCTCTTAAAAGCATAAACCTCGTTCTGATTTAAAAAACAAAAAAAAACAAAAAGAAAAACGAAGAAAATATCTCTCTTTTCCTTGTATCGAACACCTACGCAATGCCAACAACTGATTCACATGTCTTCAACAGCTGTTTTTAACGCATGAAAACGAAAACTCTGAAAGGTGAATTCATGTCATAGGTCACAATTTTTGGAAATGGTTCAATTTAACAAGTTCCAATTACATATACATTCTAGATGCATATATGTTTTACATTATTTTTTTTTTCTTTCATCGTTAGGAAAAAAAATTTTTCAGCCGTTATATTCTGGCTTTTTTTTTCGATAAAAATGGCATTGATGTTCTGTTTGGTCTGTCTATCATTCTCTTTATCAAATTTATATCTCTGATAAAAGTTTTCACTGAAGATGCACACTTGCCAAGAACAGTCCAGGTTCCCTTTAGGGGTTTATATAATTTCATAATACTTACTAATGCCACTGGACAGTACTTGAGCCGAAATAAATAACATTAGTTTAAATACGTTTTTGAAAGCAAACAGTGACCCCCCCCCAATATCCTTTCTCTCTGTTTGACCTTGTGCCAAACTAAAATGTACTGCAGAAATATCAGAGCAGGCAATACAGAAAGATGTATACCTATGTTTTAAAGACAGTTAAAATGCAAAAAGTAGGATACCTATGTTTCATAGACAATATAGTCGGGGGTCTCTATTCATTATTAGTAATTAGTATAGATGAAAGACAATTCAAATTCAAAACCGTATGTTGATGTACATGCTTTATTTTAATAGGTGTAGTATATTCTAATGAGTTAAACGCAGTTTTTTGTTTTATAAAGTATTGTATATTTAGTGTAATGGTTAAGTCCTCGGGACGATAAATCGATGACCGAGTCCGAATTCTGGTTGCGATTCACTTTGGCACAAACGCCCTTGGAAAAGGCAGGAATCTCTCCCCACCCTACCTATGGGTTAAATAGCAAAGCAGACTGAGTTACCTATCCTTGATTGGTAACCAGTATAGATGAAAGACAATTCAGATTTCAAGGCTGTATGGGACCTAGGTGAGGTACATAATTTATTTTAAGTCCGTTCTGCATAAGGTTGGCTTTGTGTGTGTTCAAGAAACGCAAATGAATCTGAGCAGATGGGCATGCTCGTGATCATAGACAGTGCAAAATGCATAATGACGTATAACTATCTTTCCTAGAAAATGCAAAAGTTTTTTGTTTCATAGACTAGGAAAAAGAATTTTATAAAATATATTTAAAAGGCCTGTTTGATCTGCTAGAAAAAATCTTTCTTTGGAAGCAACCACCTGCATACAGATAGAAAAATGTATCGAACAAATTCTCAAAAACAGAAAGTTGAATAAGACAAGGATGCGCTTTCTCGCCAGATTTATTTAAATTATACAGTAAGGTAATGCTGACAGAACAAGTCCTACGTGGACTTATGATAGGCGGACGCAATCTTATGATAATCAGATGAACAGATACAGAAAGAAGGCCACAGGAACTCCTAGATCGGTTAATAAAGGAAAGCGATAAGAAAGAAATAACCATTAATTGTATGAAGACGGAATATATGGTCATTAGAGAAAGGAACAGCCTAAGATGAGTCACAAATTAGAGGTGTCACAGTGATGTCTTTTAACAGATGTCGTAAAATATGACGCATTGGAATAGGAAAATATTTACATTTTACTTGATTGTTGTCCTCATCTTTATTGCCATATTCACGACGTTTCGGCCGTTGTACACTCCGACCTTCTTCAGGTGATATATGTTTTGTCAACTCACTCTCTGGCTTTAACTAACCTCAACAGTAGTACAAAGCTAATCAATCAATTTATTTCCTTGACTACGCAGTATTACAGTGACCTCTCTTCGCGTTTTCGAGTCCCACTGTTTCACTTATCTGCATTTAACCCCAGAAGTAAACAGTTCATAAGTTACCCTTAATAATAGTGTCAACGCGTAAAATAGGGATTCTTGGAAATTTGGATTTACTAAAGAGAAGCTGCAAATTGGAAATTTTCGATTTAATAAGGAAAAAAGAAATTGTAAGCTGAGATTTGTAGTAGCTAAGAACGACGGACAATTCCGAAGAAGGCAACGTTGTGAAGTGCCTGCGAAAAGAACGTTGTGAAGTGCGTCTGACGACAAATTTTGGATGATACTCAGAAGACTACGTTGGAAAGTGTCTAGGAAGTCGACGCTGGGAAGTGCTTACGAAGGGTTGTATGTGGCACAAGGTCGGTTTAATGTGGGTTCTCCGAGCCCGTAGGCTCGGCCAAAAATATGCCCATTAGAACCCGTATAAACGGGTTCAGGGACTGTCTACCTCGCCGGACGACACTTTGCCCTGCGGCAAAGCCTCGTCCGAGTTCCTCTCCGCCGAGGCAGAGAGTTCGACAGCTGAAAAGACAACCGATGACGGTCCTCACCTCACTGCCACCCATTTAATGCTGTCATATTTCCTAATGATCGATAAATTCTATTTGCCCTTGTGCAAACAACAACTAATCAGAAATCGCGTTTCAAATGCAATTTGGACTTGCAGTGCACACTTTGAGATAGTTTAGTTCGTCGACGTGAAATAGCTACGTATTTTCACATATGTGCCTCGGGTCGCGGTTCAAGACACGGACTTTGAACGGTGATTTTTAAAAACTTGCTTGATCGGAAGGCAGTTGAAATGCACAAACACACCCACATGCATACACACACATACACACACAGAATCACACATATATACATACACTTACTTTTGCATAATAAATATATAAATATAAAAGTGGATACTGAGGTCAACACCGTGTGGCGACATTCTGTTTCATGTTCAAACCATTCATATACGCTGCATTCTTTATATTGAGCACTTTTATCCATAAATATAGCATACCATAAAACTATATTTTTGCCACACACACACACACACACACACACACACACACACACACACACATATATATATATATATATATATATATATATATATATATATATATATATATATATAAATAGTGGTACTCGTTGGGAAAAACCTTACGTATTTCGGCTTGTGATTGGACAAACCAATGCCCAAGGAAAAATGAGGGATAAAAAAAGAAAGAACTAAGAACATGAAATTGAGGCGAAAACAATCGTCCAGAGTTCAACCCCAGAGTCCAAAGAAAAAAAAACTCCAAAATAAGTAAAAATAACTACGTTTAAGCTATATATTCAGTTTCATTTTTTTACCTCTTTCACGAGTACACCTTGGCGATCCGTGTAGATGAAAACTAGTTAGGTTTACCTGGCTCTTTAGTTTCACATTATATATATATATATATTCATTTTACATTTAATTTTCGCCATTTGATATTTTTAATTTCGCGTATGGACGTTTTGGGATTTTGCTGACTACACAGTATAGTAGGGTCAGTTCTAGACCGTCTGTGAGAAAAAGAGCACTATGACTCAATTCACTTCGCCAGAAATATGGAAACGGCATTCTTTAGTGTCAAACCGATGAAAGTGCAGAGGATTCGGAAAAAGATGAATGGGTGTAATGGTGATTACGAAGGTGTTTGGAGTGACCACTAGTGGTGGCGACGTTATGCCTCTATTCATCTTCCTACATAAAGCCTACATAGACTCAACATAAAGCCTACATAGTGCCTTGAGGAGGTAATGCTGCCCTGGGTCAAGAGGGTGGATGTCGGAGAACCCTATGTCTGGCACCATGCTACACAAGCACGAGAAATCAGTCATGGCTGTAAGACAATTTCTACGACCGCATCAACACTTACATCTCTCAAATTCAAACTGTTCATTATCTACCACTGTTCA
>OZ038492.1:73965001-74025001 GCA_964036315.1 Acanthosepion esculentum | reverse complement strand
TATCCATATCGCTTTCTTTTTATCTCTCTTTTCATTCTCTTTGTTTTTATCAATTTTTCTCCCCCTCTCTCTCTCAGGCCTGACGATTGCATATAGCATAAAACAGCCTGTCGCCCTTAAGAGTCGACTTCAATATTCACTTTTATATTTACACACGCTCTATCTCTGATATTGAGCACTTTATCCCATAAATTATGTTTAATCATTGGTTGAAAATACAATAAATTAAAACTTTGTTTGTGCCTGAATATTTGTTTCGCATCCATTATAAGTAATAAAGAAAAGTGCTTCATTAAAAGACACATTGAAGCTGGCATCCTCGAAGCGACTTTATTATTTTTTCGAAGATTTAAGTGTCACCTTTTATTTTAGAGAATTATGAATTTGTTTCTTTTATAGTTCGAAGTTCTTGGATTATTTAGAGAATCAATGATTTGAACTTTCTTTTAGAAAGCTGTGTGTAGGTGGCGTTATGTTAAGTCCACCGGGCGAGAAATCGATGACCGTGTCCGAATTAGAGGTTGAGATTCACTTTCGCACAAAAAACCCTTGGGAAAGATAGGAACCCATCTCATCCTACACCCATCTATGGGTTAAATAGCAATGCAGACTGAGCTCCCTATTCTTGTTTGGTAACCAGTATAGATGAAAGTACAGATTTCAAAACCGTATGAGACCTCGGTGACGTGCAGGCTTTATATGTAAGTAAGATCCGTTTGTCTTAGGTTGGCTTCGTGCGTTTTAAAGAAAGATAAATGAGCCTGAGTAAATGGACATGCTCGGGTACAAGCAGCCATGCTGAAAATGAGAAGTCACACTGATATACAGTGTGCCTACAAGTCGAAACAGCTCTGACTATGATGATGACGATTATGATGACAACAAAATGTAACCTTATTCTGAAAAGTTAAGTTCAAACGTTTATTCTAGGCAGTTAGGTGTAGCTATTTGCCTTAAAGAATTTTATTCAGAAAGAATATTGGTGAAAAGCTATCATTTTTAACAGGTAAGTGTAAGGTTTACTTCAGAGTTAAATGTGTAGATTTTCTTTCCAAGTGGGATAAGCGAAAATGTTTCTTCGAGAGACTTGAGTTCAGCCTTTTCTTTTAGAGAGTTGAGTTTAGTCTTTTTCTTTTAAAGTGTTGAATTTAGCCTTTTTCTTTTAAAGAATTGAGTTTAGCCTTTCCTTTTAAAGAGTTGAGTTTAGCCTTTCCTTTTAAAGAGTTGAGTTTAGCGTTTCCTTTTAAAGAGTTGAGTTTAGCCTTTTCTTTTAAAGAGATGAGTTTAGCCTTTTTCTTTTAGAGAGTAGCGTTTAGCCTTTCTTTTAAAGAATTGAGTTTAGCCTTTCCTTTTAAAGAGTTGAGTTTAGCCTTTCCTTTTAAAGAGTTGAGTTTAGCCTTTTCTTTTAAAGAGATGAGTTTATCCTTTCCTTTTGAAGAGTTGAGCTTTGCCCTTTCTTTTAAAGAGGTGAGTTTTGCCTTTTCTTTTAGAGAGTTTAGCATTTTCTTCTAGAGAGCTGAGTTTAGCCTTTTCTTTTAACGATTTAAATGTTGCTTCATTTTTCTTTTCGAGTGTATCTTACCATTCTAAGAGAGATAAGTGCAACGTATTATTCACCAGCATCATTCGCAGCTTGTTATTTTACCGACCAATGGCGAGCGTTCTATCTTCATTTTTTTCCATGTCGAAGAAAACTATTTCTTATCCAGTTTAGATTCGAGAAAGAAAAAACGGGGAAATATGTTTGTCTTCTCTTAAAAGCATAAACCTCGTTCTGATTTAAAAAACAAAAAAAAACAAAAAGAAAAACGAAGAAAATATCTCTCTTTTCCTTGTATCGAACACCTACGCAATGCCAACAACTGATTCACATGTCTTCAACAGCTGTTTTTAACGCATGAAAACGAAAACTCTGAAAGGTGAATTCATGTCATAGGTCACAATTTTTGGAAATGGTTCAATTTAACAAGTTCCAATTACATATACATTCTAGATGCATATATGTTTTACATTATTTTTTTTTTCTTTCATCGTTAGGAAAAAAAATTTTTCAGCCGTTATATTCTGGCTTTTTTTTTCGATAAAAATGGCATTGATGTTCTGTTTGGTCTGTCTATCATTCTCTTTATCAAATTTATATCTCTGATAAAAGTTTTCACTGAAGATGCACACTTGCCAAGAACAGTCCAGGTTCCCTTTAGGGGTTTATATAATTTCATAATACTTACTAATGCCACTGGACAGTACTTGAGCCGAAATAAATAACATTAGTTTAAATACGTTTTTGAAAGCAAACAGTGACCCCCCCCCAATATCCTTTCTCTCTGTTTGACCTTGTGCCAAACTAAAATGTACTGCAGAAATATCAGAGCAGGCAATACAGAAAGATGTATACCTATGTTTTAAAGACAGTTAAAATGCAAAAAGTAGGATACCTATGTTTCATAGACAATATAGTCGGGGGTCTCTATTCATTATTAGTAATTAGTATAGATGAAAGACAATTCAAATTCAAAACCGTATGTTGATGTACATGCTTTATTTTAATAGGTGTAGTATATTCTAATGAGTTAAACGCAGTTTTTTGTTTTATAAAGTATTGTATATTTAGTGTAATGGTTAAGTCCTCGGGACGATAAATCGATGACCGAGTCCGAATTCTGGTTGCGATTCACTTTGGCACAAACGCCCTTGGAAAAGGCAGGAATCTCTCCCCACCCTACCTATGGGTTAAATAGCAAAGCAGACTGAGTTACCTATCCTTGATTGGTAACCAGTATAGATGAAAGACAATTCAGATTTCAAGGCTGTATGGGACCTAGGTGAGGTACATAATTTATTTTAAGTCCGTTCTGCATAAGGTTGGCTTTGTGTGTGTTCAAGAAACGCAAATGAATCTGAGCAGATGGGCATGCTCGTGATCATAGACAGTGCAAAATGCATAATGACGTATAACTATCTTTCCTAGAAAATGCAAAAGTTTTTTGTTTCATAGACTAGGAAAAAGAATTTTATAAAATATATTTAAAAGGCCTGTTTGATCTGCTAGAAAAAATCTTTCTTTGGAAGCAACCACCTGCATACAGATAGAAAAATGTATCGAACAAATTCTCAAAAACAGAAAGTTGAATAAGACAAGGATGCGCTTTCTCGCCAGATTTATTTAAATTATACAGTAAGGTAATGCTGACAGAACAAGTCCTACGTGGACTTATGATAGGCGGACGCAATCTTATGATAATCAGATGAACAGATACAGAAAGAAGGCCACAGGAACTCCTAGATCGGTTAATAAAGGAAAGCGATAAGAAAGAAATAACCATTAATTGTATGAAGACGGAATATATGGTCATTAGAGAAAGGAACAGCCTAAGATGAGTCACAAATTAGAGGTGTCACAGTGATGTCTTTTAACAGATGTCGTAAAATATGACGCATTGGAATAGGAAAATATTTACATTTTACTTGATTGTTGTCCTCATCTTTATTGCCATATTCACGACGTTTCGGCCGTTGTACACTCCGACCTTCTTCAGGTGATATATGTTTTGTCAACTCACTCTCTGGCTTTAACTAACCTCAACAGTAGTACAAAGCTAATCAATCAATTTATTTCCTTGACTACGCAGTATTACAGTGACCTCTCTTCGCGTTTTCGAGTCCCACTGTTTCACTTATCTGCATTTAACCCCAGAAGTAAACAGTTCATAAGTTACCCTTAATAATAGTGTCAACGCGTAAAATAGGGATTCTTGGAAATTTGGATTTACTAAAGAGAAGCTGCAAATTGGAAATTTTCGATTTAATAAGGAAAAAAGAAATTGTAAGCTGAGATTTGTAGTAGCTAAGAACGACGGACAATTCCGAAGAAGGCAACGTTGTGAAGTGCCTGCGAAAAGAACGTTGTGAAGTGCGTCTGACGACAAATTTTGGATGATACTCAGAAGACTACGTTGGAAAGTGTCTAGGAAGTCGACGCTGGGAAGTGCTTACGAAGGCGACGTTGAGAAATACCTCTGAACACAACGTTGGGAATAGCCTCGGAAGACAACGTTGAGAAATACCTACGAAGACAACACTGGGAAATGCCTGGGATGGCAATGGTGAGAATTGCCAGCGAAGACAATGTTGGGAAATACTTGCGAAGAAAACGATGGGAAGTGCCTGGGATGACAACAGTGAGAATTGCATGCGAAGATAACACTGGCCTGTACCTCGCAATCAACGTTGCGAAATACCAGCGAAGACTACGATAGGAAGTGCCTGGGATGACAAAGGAGAGAATTGCTCGCGAAGACAACTTTGGGATGCGCCTCAGAAGACAACGTTGGGTAATGCCTGCGAAGACCAGAATGTGAAGGGTCTGGCATGACATCGTTGAGAATTGCCTGCGAAAACAACGTTGGAATGTGCCTCGCAAGTCAACGTTGGGAAATGCCTGCGAAGACAAAGATGGGAAGTGCCTGGGAAGACATGAGGAGTTTCTGAAAACCATACCACAGTTTGACATTGAATTGAGGGCAAGTCATAAAACGTACGGTTCGACTATTTTTATCGCTTCCAGAAAGTATATCTAAGGTCAGTACACTTGCTGTATGTGGAACGGTTTGTCTCTTTGGTTTTGAAGAAACAGAAATGTGACTGAGTTGGCGTCCAAAATTTTAACTTATACTTTTCAATAAATATGTAACTACGTGCGTCACTCCATAAATAATGTTTTACCATATTGATGTCACGTAGTATGGCTGTAATGGCCGAGCCTTCCTGGCAATAATCCCTATATTCTTCTTACCTTGTAACAGGTAAATCAGCTTAGCACTTTGACAAAATGCTAACATGTTACTGCGAATGAACCAGTGTGTCATTGAATTCCTTCACGTGTAAAAAATTTGAACCCATTGACACGCATTGACTCTTACTTAAAATTTACGGAAACCAAACAGTGGATGCAAGCACAGTTAGGCGGTGGCTAATTACTTTTAACAATTGTGATAGTGACGTGTGTGATAAGAACCGTCCCAGGCATTGCATGAAAGCTTTTGTTTGTTGGTGGGGAAAATAAAAGCCAATGGTGTTTACTATGTGGAATGAAAATGTTTTATGGTAAGAAACCTGCTGTATTCAACGATGTTCTTGATCTACTTGTAGATCTACTTGTAGATCTACTTGAAAATAAAAACGAGTAATTACTTTCGGAGTGTCTTCAGTACATATATTAGTATGGGAAAAGCCCAGTATATATAGGTTTCGTTTTTATCTATTATTTCACATCTCTGCCCGGTGATGTAATGGCTAGCGATTCGGAATGTTATACGAGTTCGGATGTCAATCAGGGTCGCTACAGTCACTCACGTGCAAATACCCTTAGAAAATGTATGACTATTTCCTTAGGTATAGGTTGAATAGTAGGAAATGTATTTAGAAAATGTATTGTTCTTCTCAAAAGATGTTCAAGTTAATATTCACTCGGAAAAAATAATTATTCATACAATCTTACAAAATATGCTTAAGCTTTAAATAAGCTAAAAGGGGTTGATAAGCCGTTAAAAAAAAATAATCATTCACTATTCCCGTGGTCGTGAAACCTATTTACAAACTATTCTATGTATAAGGAATAAAAAATGTAAAATTGAAATGCTGCCATGTACCGCCTAGGGATTAAATTTTATTTTTAATTACTGTGTTTCCTCTTCTTTTTTTCTTTTCTAAGTAACAAAACTTAAAAGGTCATTTACTTATAGAAACGTTTTTTTTATCAAGGAACGCGAAAATAACTGAGAATAACCTTGAAAACGGACATAAAATAAACACGAAGACCAAATTGGATTTTAGGTTTTACATTGATTTTTAATAGGAAAATAAGAAAACGTTTTTTCATGTCGAAACCAGAATGACTGTCTTCTTCGCATTTCTTTAATTTATTTTTGACTGACTTTCTTTGAAAAGTTCATTTCACTGAAACCTTTTAAACTTTCTGCACACGCCAATGATGTCGGTGTTTTGGCTGCCGTCTGCCATTATCAAGGGAAATCTTTTTTTTCCTGATGTTTATTCAAACTAGAATGGATTTTCCCTTTTCGGTTTTTTTCTTTCGCCATCTTCTACCCGCCTCCAACCTACACAGGTGCGTTTCATTTCTAGGCGAGGAAGACGAAAAATTGTCATTCAAAAGAATGAATCTCTTAGAACGTACTTGTATTTTACTTCTTCTAAATAAATATTATTCTAAAGAATATGTTTCAGAACCACTTAGGGAACCAGAATTATTTGAAATACTGAGACAGAATAAATATTACGTCATGTCCCAAACCGGAACAATGCATAAGTTGAGACGTGAATAAAAGAAATAGATTGATTCATTTTTAAAGGTTATCAAACTTTGTAGATTATTTTAAACCGGAAAATATTTTTAGATTGTAAAAATTGTTTGAATAAGAATTTACTGATTCATGTCATCCTAATTAACCCATAGCTGGAGCGTGAAGTGGTGGGTTCATACCTTTCCCAACGGTTTTTGTGCATACAACGGAATATAACGAACCCGATTGGAATTGAAACTTGGCTGAGGGATTTCCGATTCCGATCCATTAGCCACTACACCACCTTCATAGCCTTGCTTACGACAGCTGGTATTTCCAAGCGGTCACCCATCCAGGAACTGAACAGGTTCGACGTTACGTAACTTCGGTGATTCTACGTGAACCGGTTTTTCATCGTTTATATGGCCGTGAGCTCCTCGCCAATAGAAAAAGAGTGACATAGAGTTTCTTTTACTTTTTAATAAGATAACATTACCATGGCATCTTGGAAAAAGATAATGGAATGCTTATCGTTAAGCTCACAGTTTTGAATTCAGATATTTCCTTCTTTTATACTGGTTAACAACCAAGGCTACACAACCAGTACCAGGTTACAGTTTGACCAATTCCGTAGCAAGTAGTTTTGTTTCGATTTCTTTTTTGATTTTTATAATTTCACCTCAAGCAAGGCAATAAAGCCACTAAGACGTGGGCGGTTACTGAGTGTTAGAGAATATGAGAAAAATACTATTAAGGATGCACGAAGCCGGAAGCGAGTTCCACAAGCGAGTAGTGCGATAGATTAATCTGTTAGCAGAGAACTCAGGGTTGCATCTAACCATTTCGTCTGTAAAATGATGAGACCTTGCCGCCAATCTAGTACTGCGCTTATATATATAAAGTCTAGGTAGCCTAGAAAAAAATAATTACTATGAAACTATTTATGCATAGTAGGAACAGATGTGGCGACAAAATTCAATTCGGTTAGAACTGAACTCAATACGGTAATCCCACTTTCGACGCTGATAAGAGATACACTGTAGGCTCATACTCTCAAATATATCTTAATATAACTTATTTTCTCAGGAAGAAACATAAAACTATCCAACATCTCCATGGCAGTCATAGTTTCAAATCTATCTTGGAGAAGATATAGCCTGAAAGACCGATAAACAAAACATGACTCATGGGTGAGTGTATTGTTTTCTCAGCAAGAAACATAACACTATCCAACATCTCTCTGGCAGTCATAGTTTCAAATCTATCTTGGAGAAGTTATAGCCTGCAAGATCGATAAACCAAACATGACTCATGGGTGAGCGTATTGTTTTCTCAGCAAGAAACATAACACTATCCAACATCTCCCTGACAGTCACAGGTTCAAATCTATATCAGAGAAAAGTAGTCTGCAAGATTAACAGAATCACATGACCCATATGTGAATGTATTTTTATTTCGCATTTGTGCTAGCTGTTAGCATAATGATACAAGTAAAAAATAGGATTTCAAACGATGATATATTTTTTCATTGTAGACTGGTAATCTCGTGTCAAAAAATGATACGATACTCGTTTTTTCTATACAATCATTTGGCATTCTGCCTGATAATGTGTAAATTCATATATTCCTGTTATACATCAGATATAATTGTTCTCTGAATTTCGAACAAAATGAGGGAACAGATCAATTAAGTTCTGATTTATCGATTCAAATGTTATTTGGATCAAAGTTTGAGGTCTGTAAACACAAACGTCTATTTCCGTTTGCTAATAACGTCTACCGATCAGCACATACGGGCACTTCAATGCCGGAAGAAAAAGTGTACCAGAAGAGACACAGACAGGCAGAAATAAAGAAAGAAATATTGAGACAGAATTTTTATTTGTCGCTTTACCAGATTTGTACATTGTATTCAAATTTCGCAACCTCCGTGTTATATTTGAAGCATCTAATCTGACTTTAACCTGTTCTAGTTCTACGTGCCATGCCTCAATATCAGTTATCTCCTTTTAAAATCAACTCTCCAATTTTTTATTTGCCTCTACTGTAGCCAGGTATTAAATTCACAACTCTTATATATGCACACACATCCACGCACGTACACACAAACACAATGAAAAAAATTAACCTTCAACCAATTAAAAATGCATATATAAAAGGCAAACAAGAAAATAAACAATTGCTGATACCTCCTGACGAGCGGGACGGTATGAATGCTATCGGGTCAGTCTACGAAACTCTAGATGCTGAAAATAACACAAACGAGCTAAGTGACAATTTTACATTTGTACTATATATATATATATATATATATATATATATATATATATATATATATAGAGAGAGAGAGAGAGAGAGAGAGAGAGAGAGATATAGATATAGATATATGTATGTGTAATTTGGCAGCATATTTTGCAACAAGCCTTTAAAAATAATTCAGTATTTAATTTTACGCATGAACTAACTAAAGATAATAAGATTCCTTTTTGGGATGTTTTAATAGATACTAGTAATGACACTTCTACCACTTCTGTATACAAAAAACCTACAAGTGATAACAATTGCACCGTCAACTATCTTAGTGAATGCCCCATTAAATATAAGCGGTCAATTATTTCTAACCTAGTTACTAGAGCAAAACTTATCTCTTCTACCAATAAAATATTTCATAAGCAATTGAGTAACATCAAGCAAACCCTTATTAATAACGGTTTTCCTAACTATCTAGTTGATAATGAATTTGATAGATACTTCTCAGACCTAACAAGACATACACCCAGAAAATTATCCTCAATTAACCTCTTTTACAGAGGACAAATGCATAGACAATACAGCATGGATGAAAAGGCCCTTAAGTCTATAATACACCATAATGTGTTTCCTGTTGATTCTAACAAAGCCTTAAAACTTAATATATATATTATAGTAAATTTAAAACCTCTAACCTGATAATGAGCAATAACCCTTCCCCAGTTGCTGCGGTTGTTGATAGAACCAATGTTGTGTATGATTTTAAATGTTCTATGGAAGAATGCTCTTCTAATCCACATACATATATTGGATTTACAACCACCCGGCTCTCCAGAAGATTAACTATTCATCTAAATAATTCTAGCTCCATTAAACAACATATTATGTAACATACTGTTTCCCTTCTGCAATCTGATATACGTAAAATACTTATAGATAATACTAAAATTATAGATAAACATACAGACATTAGACGCCTTAAAATCTTAGAAGCATTACATATTAAAAGCAAAAGACCTCTTATTAATCGTATAGATTACAATATTTCTGGAAACATCTTACAATGTTTATAATATATTTAAATTTTATAACGTATTCTTCGATCTTTTGGCTTGTATAATAAAAATCTTTTCACGCTGTCACATGATTAAAAATCTTCGCCATGCACGTGATAACATCATCGCGTCTTTTGAAATTAAAATGATTTTAACGTTTATTTAGTTTGTAAAAAATGTAGCTACATGATTCCGCTACAAGACAATTCACAAATGTTTTTAAAAAATTTTGACCCTGAAAATGAACAATGATGTTCGAAAGTACTAGGTTATCGTACGGACAATATTTATTTCGATATCATTTTCAAATAAAAAGTCTCATTAGAAAATATGAGAAAATTCAAAAGAGAATATGCAGGACGATGTTGTCTTTAACATTCAACACAACATGTTTAATATATATATATATATATATATATATATATATATATATATATATATATATATAAAAGTGGACATGGAAGTCAGCACTTAGAGGCGACAGTCTGTTTCATGCTAGTGCAATCGCCAGGCGACTGCACTAGCATGAACGATTGCACTAGCCTGACGATTGCACTAGCATGAAACAGACTGTCGCCTCTAAGTGCTGACTTCCATGTCCACTTTTTTATTTACACACGCTCTATCTCTGATATTGAGCACTTTACCCCATAAATATAGCACACTTTAAGACTATATTTCTGCATATATATATATATATATATATATATATATATATATATATATATATATATATATATATATATATCACCGTTGAAAGTGAAGTCTGAAGATCCAGAGAAAAGTAAAATTCTCTGGTGAAATAAATTAAAACTAATGGAGCCTTAAAATGGTCCGTTTTTTCTTTAAATTAAATTTATACATACATACATACATATATATATATATATATATATATATATATATATATATATATATATATATATATATATCAAATATGTGGTGCAGTTCAATTTATATTACATGAATCATTCATACAAAAAGTAGATTAGTAAAGTTAATGATATAAATGGCGAAAAACTTCTTCACAAACAAATATTTAAAGTTGCATTAAACTACGAATCACTCAATGAATGTTATGATCCGTGTTTTTAATAACTTCAAAGTTGTATAAGGTCTTTTTGTAATCTGCTAGTACTTTCGACTGTACACCCAGCCATCATCAGGCATGGACATTTTTGTTTTTTTTTTGTTTTTAGTAAATCCAGGTAATAGCTGACACGAAAAATTAAATGTGAATCGAAATATGTTTTTTTAGAAATGTGTTATTGTTAACGGATAAAAACTTTTGGAGCGTGCAGTCACAACGCTAAGGTTGAATTTTTTTTAAATTTAAGAGAGTGGGATTTTTTACTAATATAGTAAGTTGAGAATTTTTTTACCTGAATTTACTAAAAAAAAAAAGGGGTGAGCTAAATTTGGAACCAAATATGACAACAAAGATAAGGACAACTGTCCAAACAATGCAAATCATTACGATAACTCATGTTAGAAATATAGACAGATATATATATCTTTTTTTTTTTAAATTTAGTCTTTTTTCTGTTCGGTTTCCGTCTCTCTTTATTTCCCTGTACTTCTCCAACGCTTTATATTTATATTTTTATATATATATATATATATATATATATATATATATATATATATATATATATATATATATATATATATGTATATATATATATATATATATATATATATATATATATATATTTATATATATATATATATATGCATGTATGTATATATATATGTATATATATATATACCTCTATCCATGTCGCTTTCTTTTTATCTCTCTTTTCATTCTCTTTACTTTTATCAATTTTTCTCCCCCTCTCTCTCTCTCATCCTCTCTCTGTCTCTCTGTTCCTCCCTCTCTGTCTCACTCTTTCTTCAATATCACTTTTCCGTATCACCTGTTTACTCTTTTTCTTTATCTTCTTCTATATCTCTTTTTCTCTATCCTTATCTTTTATATCACGTTCATATCTCGCTATCTCTTTCACTCCCATTTTCTCTGTTCGTATATCTATTTATTTTTATCTCTTTTATTTCTCGCTCACACTTCATCTCTCTTTTATCACTTTTTCTCTCTTACTTCCATTATCCCTTTCTTTCTTTATCCCTCTCTTTTTATCTCTCTTTTCCTTTCTTTCACTCTTTCCAACTTTTCCCTCACTATCTTTTCTTTTTATATCTCTATTGTTCTCATCTCTTTTTTTATCGGTTTTTCTCTCTTTTTCACTCACCCTTTCTCTCTCTATCTGTTTATATATTTTCTCTTTTTGTGTGTGTGTGTTGGGGGGTACCTCGTGGTAGTGTAATGGTTAGCAAGCTTGTCTCGCGAGAACAATTACGACTGAGTAGAGAGTTCGATTCTCACTACCTGCCCCCCCCCCCCGACACACACCTAATTTCGGCCTTGTGTCGCATTAAGCAGTGCTTGGAAAGTCACTATATATTTCTCTTTTTATCTCTTCTCTTCCACCTGCTCTCCTTTTATTTCGATTTTCCCTCCCCCTGTTTATTTCTGTCTTTTCCTTATTTCCATCTCCCCCTCCCCCTCTATATCCCTTCCTCCCTATCGATTTCCCCCCTCTTTATTTCTGTCTTTTCCTTATTTCCATCTCCCCCTCCCCCTCTATATCCCCTCCTCCCCATCCTCTCTCTCTCTCCCTCTCTCTCAATCCATACTGACTATGAAGTGCACATGTTTGTCTGGATCTGTATCTAAATGTTATTATCAAGCGGAAATAGGATTCAGTGTTTGCGGATCACGACCTTTGAACCGAACAGGTTTTGAATCTATTTGTTAGAATTTAATTGATCTGTTCTCTGATTCCAAACGAAGTCCATGGTGATCTTCCTTGAATGAGAAATTGCTATAACCAGAACAGACGTAACCTTTGACCAGTTGAAAGGAAGGGACGCTAAATTCGAAACTAGCTTTTCGCGTGTCTGCTTACGTATGATTTGTTTGTGTGCTTACCTAATTCTCTAACCAAATGCCGAGAGCTAATATATGAATTTCAATCCAAGGGAAATCGTTTTGGGGGCTAGATTAAGTACAACATTTTCACAGGTACTTGATAAATAGTACCCTAGCTTCGATTTTGAAACTAATGCTTTTTTTATATCTCTATTTTTCTTATCTCTTTTTTTTTTTACCGATTTTTCTCTCTTTTTCACTCACCCTTCCTCTCTATATCTGTTTATATATTTCTCTTTTTATCTCTTCCCTTTCACCCGCTCTCCTTTTATTTCGATTTCCCTCCCCCTCTTTATTTCTGTCTTTTCCTTATTCCCATCTCACTCTCCCCCTACCCTCCCTCTCTCTCTCTCTCTCTCTCTCTCTCAGTCTATACAGACTATGTCTGCAAAAGGTACAGTCCGACATGCGAATTACAAATTGAAGATATCATAATTAAGCAAGAACCAACATTTAAATATTGGGCGAGAACTAAAAGAGTTAAAAATAAATAGATATACGAACAGAGAGAATGGGAGTGAAAGAGATAGCGAGATTTGAACGTGATATAAAAGATAAGGATATAGAAAAAGCGATATACACAAGAACATTTGAATACAGATATTGAATATTCGGATTTTGATTTCGCTATCACGTTTGACATTCCTTAGTTTAATCATCCAACAGTAGCGTGCTTTGGCCTTCACAGTCTTCACAGTACGCTCGAGAATCTTGGGCATTATCATCAGAATTTCGTCGAAGAATCCAAGCATTAGAAAGGAGATGCTATAGAACCATCCTAAATCTCAACGGTGACCGCATCACAAATAATGCAACGCGTGACACCGTCAAACAAGAAATCGGCTCACTGGGAGACCTCATAATCACCGTCAAGGGGTCAAAGTTGAAAGGGTAAGGACACCTCATAGACAACGATCTTAACACAAAAATAACACGCAAGCGAGCAGTAGAAAAAACTGGACCTGACACAAGCCGACAGCTCTCAGCCAGTGTTTGACTTTTCCCTCCAAAGCACGGCAAACAAGAAAAAATGCTCTGACAAAGTTACTGAGTAGACTTGAAGATCAACACAGACATATCTTCATTCATTTGATCTTACGATGACCTTATACGGTATTTAGGCATTAATTTAACATTTTTCAAATTGGATATTCCACATTTAATATTCTTCATTTAATATTCAAATTAAACCATCTTTTAATAACATATGTATAATTGATTTTACACATTATGAAATGGACAAATCGGTTAAAAGGCACGTCAGGCTATATGACGGTTCCGTATAGGATACAGGTTCGAATCCTGTCGGAGGACGAATATTTTCTATGAAAATTTCTCGGACATTCAGACCGGTAAATGTTATTTAATACTGTTTGTTATAAACAGAGCATTTACTTAAATACTTGTATCTATAAAAAGAATGTTAAACATAAAAATGTCTTTAAATAATTGTCGAACTTTGTCCATTTCATAATGTGTGACGTCATTTGTTTACATTTGATACGGCATGAGCAGATATGAATGTACTTGAAAGATCCATGGAAGATTGAAGTTTATAGGCAGTAAATTCGACCTTCCCAACCGAACTATCCTCTGTGGCCGAATCGGTTAAAAGATGTGTCTGGCTATATGACGGTTCTGTATAGGATGCAAGTTCGAATCCTGTCGGACGAATATTTTCTATGAAAATTTCTCGGATATTCAGGCCGGTAAATGTTGTTTATTATAGAGAGAGCATTTACTTAAATATTTGTATCTATAAAGAGAATGTTAAACATAAAAATGTCTTAAAATAATTGATTTTACAAGCACTTTGATCATATCATCTTAATTTTATTTGAAATCGAATTTCGTTCTTCTGTCTGTGTTTACTTCCGTAACTAAGATTTTAAGATCAAAGTATAGACTTTGCAGCTTATCACGCAATTGTTCTACTGTTTTTAACAATTTACATACAGCAGCTAAAAATCTCTAAAACACCGAGAAGGCTGTGTAGTGCAAGAAGGAACGGAATGGGTCATAATCTGCGCAACGCCAGATATCATTGCTGGTTAATAATATATCCGTGAGGCCCTTAATATGTATTCATTTAATACGCATTTAATGTTAATGATTATTGTATATTGGTGCTTACCAACGTTTATCAATGAGCAGCCATATAAAGTATGAACTAAAACGTCGCCTTTTCATGTTGATCATAAAACAGAGCGAGTTGTAAGTATTTTATTTAACTAATTGGAACATAATGTCGCTTTTTCTAAAGACCGTCTTTTAGAACAATGAATATTTTACAGAAGGTGAAAATTTATGCTGAATCACCTGTTGAAATAATAACCTATTCGACCGCAGTACCTCAACCGACTTTTCACCTGTGATTTTTAAGGGTAAAATAAAGGTAAAAGAAATATAGCCATTTATAGAAAATCGAATAACTATCGCTTCAGGGCGTGGGCGATCATGACTCTCCACAATTTCCTGTCCTTTGTAGGTCTTAGAAAATTTTGTTTTTTCTCTGTCTTTCCTAAACCCTGTTCTGTTAGCCATTTACACAAGCTCGTTAAATAGTTTATGCGAATCTTTCCCCTGTCTTTCTTGCCTTCAATATGCCCTGTTGGTGTCAAATTTACCAAGCCTTCTTTCCTCGTTATATTCCCTAGAAATTTCAACTGACTTTTTCTGATGTTAAGTATAAGTACCCATTCTATTTCCATTTTCTCATAAACCTGGTTTGTGCTCACATGTTCAGTCCATGGTATTCTCAGTATCCTCCTGTAGATCCACATTTTTGTTGCTTCAAATATCTTCTTCATCTATGAGGAGATTGTCCTGCATCTACTGACTTATCGGGGGTCTGAAAAAGCATAGTAGCTAAGTACCTTTGTTTCCAAAGAGATTTTCCTGTTTCTTAATACTTTGTTTAGCTTTTGGAAGGCACCTTTGTTTGCTCCAATGAGCTTTTGGATTTCGGTATCGCATTTTCCGTTCTCTGTTAAAACATTTCCTCAATATTTAAATGTTTGTTCTTGCTTGATTTTGGCATCTCCAATTTGTAATTCGCATGTCGGACTGTTCTTTTTGCAGACAACCACACATTTTCTCTTCTTACAACTGATTTTTTAATCATTTCTTCTCGATTCCCTTTATTACGTTCTGTATAAGTCTCCTTTCTGTGTCTGATGTTAATACTGTCATCTGTATATATATATAACGTTGTTAAGATTGTGGCCGCCAATAATGAATTTAATGAATTTTAATTTTTTCATAATCATCTCACTGGAAAAGTTGAATAAATCCGGTGACAAGATACGTCCTTGTCTTGACCTGTATTTATTTTCGTATATTTACTGAGGTGGAGTCATGGATAGCTGCTCTGGATGAGGAATCGGAGAGCCGAGTTCGAATTTCAGTCGTGCTAAGACCCTTGCGAAATGTATAATCCTCTTCTTCTCCCCCTCCCCAGCTATGGGTAAATACCAGGACAAACTGGGTTCTAAAGCCTTGGATGTTAACTGGTCTACCACAGAAAGAAATGGCAACCTACTGCGGGAAAAATCTGCCTCGTCAGTCATGTATCTAAAGATACATGATCGCCTAACCGTGTATCACGCATGGCACATAACTGACTGATATTTACTGAACTTATTTTTGTTCCTATGAGGGCGGTTTACTGCCAGTATAGGTTCTTGATTATTCTTATATACTTAGCAAATATATCAAGCTTACCTAGCAGTTCAAACAGTTCTTTTTGACTTACTTTGTCGATCGCTTTTGATAAAGGTACTTTCTGATATCATTCTGAGCATACATATTGCATTCCTTGTTCCAGTGTTTTTAACAGAACCGCACTGTTCATCAAGAAGAGATCATTTGTTTTGTCGCACTTCAGTGTCCTATTTCAATGTTACTAATATTCCATATTCCTAATGACGTACCTCTATCAATGAGTGAATTAGAGAACGCACGTTATTTGAACCTATTTGTATTCTGGAATTTGTTAGTGAGTTACAGTGCTATGGTGGAAGATAGTGTTATTATGACGTAGCCCTATCAATGAGTGAATTAGAGAACGGGTGATGTTGGATTCTACGCCACATCGATTATAAACATAATTGTCAACTTCAGATTAATACTATTTATCTCTTTGTCTAAGCAGCTCCCGATAACTATATCAATTTTCCCTCGCATTCATATTTATACTAGCCTACAGAAATGGCAACATCCACTAAGTGATTGTCTCGTCAAAGTCGTTCTGGACAGAACAACTTTGACCAAGAAACTCAGTAAAAATTCAGATATTTATTCGTTTTTTCTTTTATTTATCAATTTTGGTTGACTGATTTGTTTTCTACGGTTTATCAACCTTTTACAGGTTATTTAAAGCCAGAAAATATTTTTAAGTTGTAAGAAATTTTTTGGGAGATAATAATGGTTTAGTGATACACGTCTTACTAATTAATCCATAACTGGGGGAGAAGCGGTGGTATTCGCCCGTAAGTGAATATAACGAATCCAACGGGAATTAGAAGTCGACCCTCCGTTAGAAATGAATCTATTACACCATCTGCACATTCAAGCTTACAGCACCTGTTATTCCCAAGCGGTCACCCAGGCTCAAAGTTGCTGAACTTCGGTGACCGTACGGCAACTGCTGTTTCAGGGTGATGTGGCTGTAAGCTATATTCAGTTTTGAGGATGTGAGTGAGGCCAAGAATGTTTCTGCATTCTTTTCAATATTTCGTCTCCCGAAAGAGATACTTTGGATTTAAAGCTCCAAATAATTAATTTCTACTGTCTTCTGCAACAGCTTATTTTTTGTAAATCTGCAGTTTATTTCAACAAATCTTTCTCCTTGTAAGTTCCTGTCTGTTTTTCGTATACATTCGTATACTGATATCTGGCGTTTACACATTTCTTTCCGGGTCCTGACCACGGACCTAAGGTTAGAAATGTCATCATGACACTTTCCACTGCAAAAAAAAAAAAAATTAAAAAAATAATTACATAGATAAAGCCCTTTGAAAAGTGTGGGCTGTACTTGTCAGAACAATTTTTTGTATCTGTTTGAGGCATGGACTTCCAGGGATCCCTTCAATTAGTCTACTGGAATCTTTTCCAACCAGTCCAAGGCCTTATTATTATTGTTATTATTATTATTATTATTATTATTATTATTATTATTGAACCAAAGAGCGGCATACAAAATGTCGCTGCAAATATACGTATCCCAATATAGCTAACATGACACCTAGTTTGATAAGATTATATCAGGTATACGCATCACAGCCAAATTTGCGCGATATGGTGGCAGGTTTTCAGATACGCAACTATTAGAATTACATCCAGTTCGGGTTACCTAGTCCGCTGAGACGATCTCCTACTGAGTCTGACCCCCAGTACTTAGATATGACTCCCAAGTCTCCCTGGTCACTCCATCCAGTAAACTTAATAGAAAAACCTCCGGAAACCCGGTCATGTTGCTTCCCCACTACTATCGTTAATGAAGAGAGACGAACACTGCCTCATCACTCTCTCTAGAGGACACGCCCAACTAGCTTATGTGAGGTAAATAACAATCAGATACGAGACACTGAACAGATATATTCCACTGTCGTCCCTTTTAATTTATCAATACAAAACATACACTTGTTAACACCTTCAGACAACTAAGATCAAAGCCAGGATATTATTGCTTAGTATAGCAACAGGGCATTATATATATATATATATATATATATATATATATATATATATATATATATATATATATATATATATATATATATTATAATAATTTAGAGAAAGAACAGTGAGCTATATAATCCGGTGTTCATATATATATATATATATATATATATATATATATATATATATATATATATATTGTTTAAGCATTTCACCCCAAGGTGGTAGTGCTACTAATACGCAAGGGGTTACAGAGAATGAAGGTAAGAGAAAAGACTGGGTATAGGGGGGAGTGAGGAAAGGATAAAAAGAAGAACGGGGGTCAAGGCATAAGAAAATATTGATTGACGTCACATTAAAAATTTTAAAGATTATAGTTATCAGGGAAGCAAGTAAGAGGAAGGGAGTTCCGCTGTCGGGAAGTGCGATAGAAGAAGCTGTTGGATCAATAGAGGCGGTTACATTTAACTGTTTCGACAGTAAAAGGGTGGGATCGAAATGCCAACCTAGTAGCACGATTAAATTCATGCAGTAGAGGCACCAGTGAAAATAGATCGTCAGAGCAGTTGTCATGAAAATATTTGTAGAAAAGACAGGGGAGAAGCCACATCACGTCTGTGAGAAAGTGACAGCAGTCGAGATGCCAGGTAAGGGCCTATCACATTGCATATCCGTCTTTGTGTTTTGTCTAGAATCTCGAGAAGAACACAGTGGGCACCAGACCATATATGTCAATAGTATTCAATGCATGGACGTATAGTAGATTTGTAGATGTGAAGAATATCTTCAGAGACAACGAAATATTAACAACAGCACCATATATGATACGACGTCATAGAACCGCATCATGAATTAACGACTTGCGTCTGCTATTCCGCAACCGTTAACGTCGCATAGCAATCTTCTATGTCAACATAACAGCAGTGTATCATCTTTGATGGTGAATATCTTTGTTTAAATGTCCATATAAACACTCTGAAGATGGCTCATATGAGCCGAAAGTTTAGATCGAGGAACAATATAATAACAAATAAATAACCAAATGTTGGTCAATTTTTGTCTTTCGAAATTAAGGCAAATATACAAAGTTTAAAACTGCTTATGATCAAACATAATAGACATTCGTTGTCTGTTATATTTAATATATATATACTGTTTAAAAATTACACGAAGGCATTTTTTTATTGTTCTTTTATACCTTAAAAAATCCTTTCCGCCTACACTTCGTCAGAAGGAAAACGTTAGCAAGACTTGTGACGAGAACAAAGAAATGAACAATACCAACAGTGAATAAAAGAAAGGAAAAAATGGATAAATGAGGAGAGAAAATTGTTGGAAAAACGATTAAAATAAATTTATTGGTAAAATAATTGAAAAATAACATATATAGTTGCAAAAGAGTGTAATATTGGAAACTATTACTCACAGGCATCATAAAAGATCGAGGGAGCTGTTGAAGTGCTCCTTTTGTTTACGCGAGACGTAACGGGTGGGCAGACTGGGATCTGTGTAAAACTGTGAAAGGATTGTTCACATATTTATTAGTACAGTCCGGGTTGTCAATTGCTGGCCAATAGCCGAATCATACGCCGGCTAAGATACCTTCAAAGAGTGACTCCAAGTAGTTACTCTTATACTGGCAGGGACATGCTGACCAATTTGTGTTTCTAGTCGTTCACTGGTTCTCCCTATGCATTCACCTTCGCACTGACGTTTGAATTTATATACGACAGAGCGATTTTGAAAATAGGACAAACCATCTTTGACAAATGAAGGAAACACCAAATTAGTTACCAAAAAGAACACGCAAGCTAGCAGTAGCAAAAAAAAAACTGATGTGACACAAGCCGACACGCTGTCAGCCAGTGTTTGACTTTTGCCATCCAACACCGGTAATTTTAAATGTACCGTCCATGGGTTGGGACCATACACTACCGGTGCTTTAAAGCGTTTTATCTTACGCTCATCAAAGCGTTTAATGACATTAGTAGGATAACCATTGTCAGAGAAAATATGAGATAATCTTAATTAAGTAATTCATCGAGTATAAAAGAAACCTCAACAGAATGCAGAAAACACTGGTCGGCCGTTTCGTCCTATATTTGGGTCTCATCAGCAGTGAACATACACTACCGAGAATTGAAACCCGGAGAGTTACGATATGAGACAAACGCCATACCAGCTGAACCAACGGGCCTCACTGACGAAGAGGTAACGAATTAGATTGGATAGTGCGCCGCTCGTTCAAATATTCCGTGGAGGGACTCATCTGAGTTCCCTGACGCATAGGACTGTGCCCCCGAGATGAGTTCCACCACCACGGAATATGTGAAAGGATTGTTCACATATTTGTTTAGTACATTTTAGCAAGATTACATATATATATATATATATATATATATATATATATATATATATATATATATATATATAGTTTACGAAAAACTAGGTAATCCGTATGAGTATACCCAAGGAGGATAAAATCGAGAGAGCTCAATGTAAATCAGAGCTAATAATATAAATAAAAATAAAAAAGACCACTTTAAGGCTCCATGTAATAAATTATTTCACCACAGCCCTTTTAAAGGACTGCGGATCATCAGACTTTACTTCCAAGTGTTGAAACGAAAAATGAACAATACCAACAGTGAATAGCAAAATATATATATATATATATATATATATATATATATATATATATATATATATATATATATATATATATATATAAATTTCTCAGAATTAACTAGTAGAAAAGACAATATGTATAAAGGAAAAAGACAATAGGTAAACTATAGTTTTATGCGACGAGTTTCATCCAATGTGGATATTTTCAAGGCAAAAACCAAATGATTTTATTTAAACAAAGTATAAACAACAAACAAAACATCGATAGCAACTAGAAGAATTTAAAAACGCCATTGTATATTTATATAGTTAACTGAATAATTAGTGTCTATGTTTGAAGAGAATATGTAGAAATATTGTTTGTATTGTTGTGTTGACGGATTCAACAATTTTCTTTTTATTTCTTCATATGTTTTTGTGTACGTAGGCTTGAGATAGTAGTGATTCTGTTAGGAAAGGTGATATTGTTAAAAAACCTGGGCGTAGATTAATATTTGGATAATATTCAAAAGCGGCATACAAGAGAATTTTCCTTCTGACTGAATTATTTTCTTTTATGAGAGTAACAATTATAAAATCAAAATTTTCTGCTCATAGATGCGTTTTTTTTAATTTCTGTATGTTTCTCCAATATACTGTGAGGAACAGTTTGGGCAATATATATATATATATATATATATATATATATATATATATATATATATATATATATATATATATATATACTTAAAGTTGATATATGTATATTTGAATCCGATCTGTCAGCGGGAAGAAATATATTTTCTTTGCTTCAGTATTTGTTCAGTTCCATAGTTGCTTCCTAGATTCCATACAAGAACAGGCAATGGCTTCTTTCCAGGCATTCACACTCCTAAGATATATTCGCAAATACAAGCTATCGATCAAATTTCCAGTGTAATCCCGGAAAGGGTTCATTTAAAATTACTGGTGCTAGTGTTGGTTACATTTTTTTATTTTTGTTGTTGTTTATTTGGCAGTTTAATTTGTATTGTTGTTCAGTTTCTGAACGAAGAGGAGTCGTAAATAGAAGGAAATATCCGTTTTGCTGTCAAAACCGGTTTAAGACATTCCACTCCAGTATGCAGACTGCTCTCACGATTTTGCTTTAGAAATTATTGTTATACAAGGTGCGACAGAAGTACCAAACACACATTTTAAAGGTTAACAAAAAGACCAAGGTACAGTTATAAAAAAAACATGATTTTGGTTGTTGTTTAAACAAAGTGCTACAGTTTTTATTCATTTGTTTTAAAACATGGAGTCCTATGAATAGTGGCCTCTATTTGCAATAACCTGTTTGTTGACATTTATAAAGTTTTCCATCATCTGGAAGTTCGAGGTCTTCCAAGTGGCTTACCTTTTAAGCACTGAACCTGTGGTACTGAAACGTTTCAACCCATAGCACTATCAATATTTTATCCGGGGTAGCATCATTCCGACGTAACATGAAATATGCACTAAATGCTACTGGTGCTGCAATTACAGATTCACCAGACTTATAAAAACGTTTCTACAGCAAACGCACGATTTGTACCAACCCAAGCCATTGCCCTTGCTGACAACCACACACTCACTCTTCTTATAATTGAGGTCTAGTCCTAACTGCAAATTTTAAAGACGTAACGTTTCTTACGCCTAGTTCTAGTTTTAGTACTTTCTCAATTTTAATATAACAAAAAATTAAATCGATTTAGCATTCCATAACACATTCTAACTGAATGTGAATGCGTTCTTGCTTCCCCCTCCGAAGACAATGTACTTATGATGAGGTGAGATGGGCCTATGCCGATAACATAAATATTTATAGTTGCGATAAAAATGATCTTAAACAAAATATCAACACCCTTACTAAATATTCCAAGAAATAGATAATCTTTTTCCAAAAGATAAACTATGATACGGAATTGGAATGAAAGCAGTGATGGCACCTACCCTGAAATCAGGATATGGAATTAGTAAATACTAAACACTTCAAATACTTCGGTGTATAGATCAGTTATAAAAAAATTATAGAAGAAAAAGAAAATTGAACTTAGAATAGTTTCTGCCAGGTGTAGTTTCGCTCAAACACAGTGAATTGCTACAAAACCAAAACATCAACGTAAAAACTCGAGTTCTTAAATAAGCTCTTCAGATCGAGGCTTTTATATGATTTCGTGCATGGCATCAAACCTGTTCAGAAGTATTCTAAAATGTATAGAGTCGTTTTCTGAGATCAATGATTAAAATGGTGGTTAGTCATTCTTTCTTTTTTTACTACTTTAGCTAGGAATATTTGCTGTTTCCTTCTGTGTTTGCCACCAATACGGTGTCATCTACGTATATCATGTTGTTATGGTTGTGTCCAGCAATAATAAATCATGGCAGGACAACTAGTTCTCTTGGGATCGCCTCACTGCAAAGGTTAAAGACGTCAACTTTCTTATGTCTATTTCTAGTTTTGTGCTTGCCCAATTTTAATATAGCAAAAAAGTGAAAGCGCTTAAGCATCCCATACCACATCCTAACTGAATCTACTAGCCGAAAAAAGCGTTCTTACTCACCCCCCCCCCCACCAAAGACAATGTCATTATGATGAGGTGAGGTGGGATAAAAAAAATAATCTTAAACAAAAATCAATGCCCCCTACTAAATATCCCAAATATTTTCAAAACAATAAACTATTTGTACGGAATTGGAATGAAAGCAGTGATGGCACCTACTCTGAAATCAGGATATGGAATTAGTAAATACTAAACACTTCAAATACGTCGGTGTATAGATCAGTTATAAAAAAATATTATAGAAAAAAAGGAAATTGAACATAGAATAGTTTGTGTCAGGTGTAGTTTGTGTCAGGTGTAGTTTGTGTCAGGTGTAGTTTCTCTCAAACACAGCAAATTACTGCTAAACCAAGACATTAACGTAAAAACTCGAGTTATGTTCTTAAATAAGCTCTTCAGATCATTCGTGTGGATGTCACTGACTTGTATGTGTGTGCGTGTGTGTGTGTGCGTGTGTATGTTCTTTTTATAAACACACTTCAATATACGGTCTCCTAAGAAAAAAAGATGTATTATTTGATGTAGGCTGCTTCTCTTTCGTTACTACAGCCTCCAGAATGTTGACTCATTCTCTGCACTGTTCGGAAAAATCTGAACTATCAGTTGTATCTAACCAACGCCTATAGGCCCGGCTCACAATTCTCCTCGGTTTTTGGACAGGAGTAGAGGTTTGCCCCATATTTAGGTTAGGGTATCCGTTTCGATCTAAAGTCTTTTCATTCTCTTTTACTCCCAGTAGCCCATCATTGCGTCGTGAATTTATTTTTTAAAATCGTTAAAGATGGTTTCGAACTGATTCTCAAAAATGGCTACATATAGATTTTTGAAAAATCATTAAAGATGGCTTCGTGTCATTCCTCCGAACATGGTTCCACGGAATCAGAAAAAAAATGTACCAAATAACCAAAACCACATCACTTTTTTAGCAGCAGCAACAAGTAAAATGGATATCACATGTAACTCGAAGAGAAAATTATGGATATAAACAAGGTGCTTTAAAATTATTTTACACAGTTATTTATTTTTCAACATAAACACCTTCCTTAAAAAATACTTTACACATATAATCATTTTTCAATATAAGCATCTTCCTTGTTAATGCACCTGTGATGCCAAACTCGTTCAGAGATTACTAAGTTTGACATTTGCATTCAACCGCTTTCTCAATGGTTAAAAATGACTTTGAGCGAATTAAGCCTATTAAGATAATACCTTTTCGACTCTCATGGACTGGTGCTATAGAATCACAAAAAAAAAAAAACATCTGTTCCTAACGGCACATGGCCCAGTGGATAAAAGCGTTGGTTGAAGTAATCCCCCAAAATAGTGACTTGAACAAAATATTTGTGAGTTCAATACCTGGACAGAGAAGTGGTGAACAAAGACTTGAGTTACTAAACTGAGATATCCCGAAAATGTCACGCGGAACTAGAACAATCTTCTTCCGTGGGCAAATAAAGGGTTCGGTTGGAAATTCCAAGATATATCACCTGAAAAACGCCGGAGCGTATAACGGCCGAAAGGTCGTGATTATGAGATTAAATGTGAGGACTACAGTCCGAATAATGTAAATAGGTATCGTTATTGGCTGGCCACTCATATTCCAGGATACCTGTCTACTAGGGCTGCTAGCTATTCCCTATTGCAGACGCTTGGTCAGGCGCATTTTGTGCTTGTTCAACAGAACCCAACTGCAACTATGTTTAGTTAATTTTTCTGTGAGAGAAGCGTGTTACTTAGCGAGACATGGCGCGATTCGAACCCGGATCCTATGGTCATAAAGCGAATATTCTAATAACTTTAATCAAATAACTTTACCAAATAGTAGAAACGACATTACGTGATGACTTCCAACAGTAACAACAGCTAAAATGGATATTTCATGCAACTCGTAGAGAAAATAATGACATAATGAAGATGCTTACGTTCCACACTACTTCAAACAAAAGGTTAGGAAGGAAACCCCCATTACTACTGGAAATAACAATAGCAGTTAGTGGGATCGAGAAACATATTTTCCTGAAGAAATATTTTAAAAGAAATATATAAATTTCAACCGTACTGGCTGATCGGTCAGTGAATGATGAATGTTTCCTTATAAGGAAACGGCTAATATTACATTTACCATTATAACACTGGAACAATAGGGGCAAGAAAAAAAGAAGCAAGACTACGGAAAGTGATGAATTAGAGAAACATTTTGGGCGGCGGCACAGCACAGAGGGCGACGTGAACGTGCATTGTACATGCAGTGAAACTTGATACGATAGACTTAACTCGTTTCGAATGGTGCATCTTACAAATGAGCTTCTTGGCTCTTTCCTGGGGAGGGAAATCCGTCCGTGATTTTGTTGCATGACTCTAGCTCGTTCACCGCTGCCAAAATGCCACGCAGCAACTGATAATGTAATTCAAATAGAAAGTTCTTTCCACGTGAGGTTATTTTCAACTTGTTCAATTCAATCACATATTTCCTGACTGCTCAACGGTTCGTTGATTACAACATCTCCGAAAGATCATCGGAGAACTCGCTGATGCACAACGGAAATTGTTAATTAATGATAAAATACACTGGAAAGTGGATCCAGGAAGTAGATAGGCAAGGAAAATACTTTGCTGTGCAAATAATGGATTTTTATGAATAAAAGATAATGCCACAAACTGAGCGAGAAACTTTTACATCAAACTCTTATTGTATGTAATATTTCTTTGATAATAATGAATATTCTATCCGTCACATAGCTTCTATTACAGTTTAGTGTTATAATGTTTGTATTTTATTATAGATTATTGTTACTAATCTCTTATTGTGCCTAATAGGATCTACACTAACAATGAATCTTTTATCCGTCACATAACTTTTACTACAGCTTATTGTTATAATTGTCTTAGTTTATTATTATTACATAATATTTTATGTGATAATGGCTAACAGTGCATTGATCAACCGTTTTCAATAGACATACTTAGGCGTTGTAGTTATTTGACTTATGACCTTATTTAGTCGTGCACAAGTCGATTTTTCCATCTAAATTCTTAACATTCAACTTAATGAGCACTGTTTTTATATATTATACGAAGAATTAGAATTGCCATTCCTCATCGATGGAATGGCAATTCTAATTTATAATTTATCGAAGTCATAGAGGAAATAGAGAGCTTTTCAAAAATCGCGCCGATTGTAATTTTAGTTAAGGGCGGTAATCCTTTACCAGTTTTGCATTATTTGTTGTATAGACTTCTTGCTTCGTGTTACAATAATGGCCGCAATAAATATTTTATAATACAAGCATCTGTTCTATAAAATGACTGAGTTGAACTTTCATGAACTTTAATTCAATTATATGTAACTGTATTCAAAACACTTATCTTTATTCGAATTTTATGGGTTTCTGTTCTTGGTATGTATATGCACGATTCCAAACATGTAATATAATTCACACTTAAAAGTCCCTTTATCCTAGAGATAAATATTATTATTCTCCGTTGTTTTCTTGCTTAATTTATTTCAATTTCCCTTCAAAGTTTTATTTATCTATATATATAATTATTTTTGCTTGAATCGGTATCCAGATTTATTTCATTTTTTTTTATGAAAGATTTCATATCGAATTGTAGAGACTGATTTTCTTGTGGGCTTTGATTGAAATGTTCAACAAATGCATCTCCTGGCAAAGCAATTTTCCTGAGCAGATTGATCGTAGAATTTTACGATAAAATGAGAGATTTCTGTATTGCTTTGGGGGTTGTACTAACTGCATTCTTTCAGAGAAGAATTTTTCCCGCTTTCGGCTTCGTTCTGCAAAATTTTATTAGTACAAGCTATATAATAATGGATATAAAATTACATGCATCGTAAAGAAACTGAAATAACATGCTAGAAATTGAAAAAAATACATAGTTATTTAAAATTAGAAATGCCTTTATTCAAGAGAAAAGTACCTTTATAAGCGTAAGAGCGTTTGGTAAAGTACGTCACAGAGAACTGTTGGAATTGCAAGGTAAGCTTGACATATTTGGAAAGGATATTAGAATAATCCAGAATCTACACTGGGGGGGCAAAACGCTTGCATACGGATAGAAAATGAATTCAGTAAATATTGAAAAACAGAAAGGGCTTCAGACAAGGAAGTGTTTTCTCGATTCTGAGTGAATTTGTAGCCCTGCCAGGATTTATTATTGACGACTACAATCTTAACAACGTAGTATATGCAGATGAGTCAGAGAGGGAATTACAAAAACTACTACAGATGGTAGTGATGGAAAGCGATAAGAAAGGACTAAACATCAATTCCAAGAAGCTGATTGTCAGTAAAAAAACACAAAAGAAAACAAAATAAAACAGCATAACATGCAAAATACAAATTGGAGATACTAAAGTGCAACAGTTTAAATACCTGAGAAGTGTTTTAAGAGAGAAAAAGTGTGACACCGAAATCCGAAGGCGCATTGGGATAGCGAAAGATGCTTTACAAAAGCTAAGCAAAGTATTAAGAAACTATTCTATCCTCGGATATTCACAGAACTTGTATCCATATTCAAGCTATTTATTCCTAATAGAACTAAAAAATATTCACCGTGTAAATCAAAACTTTTCTAGCATTTCATATCCTGGTATCACAAATACTTTTTGTAATGATTGAAAAATAAGTATGGTTTTTTTTTCCCGTCTGATAAGCATTCAGATCATTAAAAGCATTTCTTGTTCCAGTGTTTAAATATAATTTGAATTACAACTTAGAAGAATTCTAGTCAAGGCATTAAAGTAAAATATCTGTCCATATCTCTGAGATACCACTGCTGTAATTTGGTATTAAACTTGGAGAGTTGAGTTAAAGGGAAATAACTGAGACATCCTGAAGAGACATGGCACGTGGAACTAGAACAATCTACCATCCCCCCCACCACCACCGATGGACGAAATAAAAGGTTCGGTTCGAAATTCCAATCACCTGAAGAAGACCGGAGTGTACAACGGCCGAAACCTTCTGAATATAGCAATGAAGATGAGGATAACAGTCCGAATAATGTAAATAATGCAAGTAATTAAAATCAGTCTGATTTTTTTTTTTTACAATAATTTCACCCCAAGCATGGCAATAAAGCCATTATGGCACAAGGGGCTACCTAGTCTGAGGGCATATAAGGGAAGGAAAGACATTATCTAGTAGCGAGAACAATAAAAGAAGAGGAATCATGAAGACAGCAGATAACGATTGACATTGCATTTAAATATTTGAAGATCAAGGTTGAAAAGCAAGAAGCCGAAAAAGAGTTACACAAGCGAGTAGTATGAAAAAAGAAGCTGTTAGCATAGAAATTACGGTTACATCTAGCCATTTCAACTGTAAAATGATGATACCTTGCCGCCAATCGAGTACTGCGCTTGAATTCACAAATTCTAGATAACATAGACGAAACTTACTACGAACAATCATCATGAAAGTATTTATAGAAAAGGCACAGAAAAGGTACGTTACGGTGCTGGGAAAGTAAAGTCGAGATACCAGGACAGGACCAATAACATTGCAGAAAAAAATTACTTAAGATTCGGATGAAGAATCATATGTACTGAAAAGTCATTCTTTTACGTACATCGTCATACATCTATTATTTCTTTAAGAATGCATATAAGTTTTCTTTTATTCTTTTGTCCCTAATGCAAAAAGGGATAGGAACTTTCTAAAAGCTTAAATATCATCATCACATTGGTTTCCTCAACAAGATTTTATTTTATTTTTTTTAAATTAGAATCTCATAAATACACTGACACATTTGAGACTATCTGTCGGTTGAAATTTAGAAAATCTTTCACTTAAAACATGTTTTCAGGAAAATAGGTTTCTCAAGTCCGATAGCTGTTATCGCTCTGTCCAGTGTAGATGGAGGCTACCTACCTAACTTTTTCAGGAAAATAGGTTTCTCAAGTCCAGTAGCTGTTATCGCTCTGTCCAGTGTAGTTGGAGGCTACCTACCTAACTTTTTGAGAAAAATAGGTTTCTCGAGTCCAGTAGTTGTTATCGCTCTGTCCAGTGTAGATGGAGGCTACCTACCTAACTTTTTCAGGAAAATAGGTTTCTCAAGTCCAGTAGCTGTTATCACTCTGTCCAGTGTAGATGGAGGTTACCTTCCTAACTTTTTCAGGAAAATAGGTTTCTGTTATGGGAACTTACCCATAATAATAATGGACTATTCCGGACATCATAAATACTGCGCCTCAAGAGGGAGCAGTAGACAGTCAGTTCAGAGTTATAGTCAGTCAGAGACAGAGTCAGACGATTACTGTAAGACATTGGAATAGTGATACTTGTCAAAACAACATAGTTCACTCTAACCAAATCTGATATTCATTACTAATACTTCTACTTCTTTGTATATATTTCTGTTTGTAATATATTTGTGTTATTCCATACCTGTGTTCTAGTTATTCTTCATTGGTTCTTCCTTGGACCATCACCGTGGTACAAGGAACTTGGACCATAACAGTTTCTCAAGTCCAGTAGCTGCTATCGCTCTGCCCAGTTTAGATGGAGGCTACCTTCTTAAGCTTTTCAGGAAAATAAGTTTCTTAAGTCCGATAGCTGTTATCGCTCTTTCCAATAACGGTGGGGACTTCTTTCCTTGCTTATTGTTTGGGGTAGAGTAGAACGTAACGAATTGATTATGTATTTATTTTCTCTTCGGGTTCTATGTGCTATCCACTTTAGTTGTTACTGTTGTTGAAAGTACTCAAATGATTTCGTTTCCCTTATCTGGCACTGTTCTTTGTTTGTGGTTCTATATCGGCGCCAGTACACGATGTTCGAAGAAGGATTGCCTTCATCAAGATCCACATGCTTCAATCTCGCAAAGCCATCTTCGACTATTGATCTGATAGTTTAGATATTTCTGAACGAGTTTGGTGCCATGCATGGCATTGAAAGTCTCGACCTGATGAGCCTATTTAAGAATAAAACTGCTGGAAATTACCGTATTCATCGTCAAGAATTGTTGAAAACAATGAAAACCAATTTCGTATGAGTATAAAAGTTAACGATTTCAGATTGCCAAAGAGATTATTCGATTTTAGAATGTATAGCTACTGTTGATTTTGATACTTGTAGAATACATTAGATATATCTTCATAAAATCTGTAGGAACAATTCCTGTTATGTAAAACCAATGAAATATTCTGGTAATGTTCAGAAAGAAAATCAATAAATTTTTGTAATAAAATTGTTTTTAGTATAAAACAGCCTGAAACTTTTAAATGTCAGAGAAAAAAATAAACATTGTAATCTGAATATATTTTTGCAAAGACATTTTAAATCAGTCAAACTGAATTATGGTTGGTGGTTAAGACGGAATATACGTTTGGCAGCAAAAGGAAATGGCGCACGAGGCAAACTCCGAATGGAAGATGCCAGAATCAAACAGTTACAAAAATTTAAATATCTTGCTAGATTTTTAACAGAACACAGAAATTTGGAGGCGCATAAGAATAGAGAAAGATGCCTTTTAAAAGCGAAACAAACTATGAAAACACTGGAAAATCTCGTTAGAAACAAAGAAAACAATGTAGAAAATGCTATGTAATATGCTATACTAGCAGGATAACCCGTCTTCGACCGGGTCTTTCATTACTGGGAATTTTTACCGTTCATTTGGAGCAGTTTAGGTTTAAAGTCAGCCCACTCGAAAATCAAAATTAGTAACATTTGGGTGCAACTGAGGCACATCCTCAAATGGGGGTTAAAAATTTAGATGAGGGTGGGGCCCTGAAAAGGGCCGTTTTTGCGTTCTCAATCTTGTTTCAGCCTCACACAGCAGCAGCAGTTGAAGAGGCGTTTCTCCTCATCAGCCGTTTATTCCTTTGATCATCATTTTCAGCCTCGCGAGCAGAAGCGTTCAGCTATGCTCTTCTGGAAAGCCGATGGCTACGTTGATTTTCGGACTCAGTGGCTCTGATTGAAGCATTCCGAGAGGCATTTTGAGACAGGCAAACTGAAAGTTCTAAAGACGGTTCGTTATCTTTTATTCGCATGGCAGACCTGGCGGCAGCGGTTTTGAGACCTAGGCAAGTGCTTTTCTTTGGTGGCATCTCTTAGGCAAGTATGAATTGTCAAATGAAATGCGTGAACAAATACCAGAAGAGAACCCTGTAAAGCTACAGGGATCACCAAGCTCGAATAACTTTAGGAAATTTTGAAAAAATAAATGTTGAGTAATAAAATTGTAAGCTTACTTATTACTACGGTGAATGCAATGCAAAAACTGTCAGGAAAATAAAACAAATTAAATTGGGAACGGTTATAAACGCCTTAAAAATGTAGTAGTAGAATTTATGCAATGGAAAAGGTAACCTCACTTGAGAGAGATTGAAATCTTCGCCAAGAGAAGGGGAATGTGTAATTTGGACTCAAAATCGGCACTGACGAATTATCTATCAAACAAAAAAATTAATCGAAATCAGATGAAAACTGTGAAAACGCACACGTACACACATTTTATAGATATAGATAATATTATTGTGACAATTTAAAGTATTTATTTTTATGAAAGATATATATCCAAGAACAGATAGTAAATAGTAAAACGTTGCTGAGAGTTATAATGGACAAGAAGTAGAGGAGAGCCATTGTCGCCAACAGTTTGGACGCAAAACCGGCACTGAAGAATTATCTATCGAACAAAAAATTTCATCGAAATCCGATGAAAACTGTGGAAACGCATAAACAACATACGATCACTCTCTCTCTCTCTATCTCTCTCTCTCTCACACACACACACACATACAACACACACACACATACATACACACACACATTTTGAGAATTATAGATATAAATAATATTATTGAAATATTTTAAAGTCTTCATTTTTATTAAAATTTTTATGAAAGATATATATCCTAGGACACATGGTAAATAGTAAAACGTTGCTGAGAGTTATAATGGACAGGAAGTAGTGGAGGGCCGTTTATGCCAACAATTTGGACTCAAAACCGGCACTGAAGAATTATCTATCAAACAAAAAAAATCATCGCAATCGGATAAAAACTGTGGAAACGCATAAACAACATCTGATCAGACACGCACATACATACATACATTTTGAGAATTATAGATATAGATGGCAGTCATTGATGGATATTTTCCTCACAGGTGAAGAAGAGGTTTTTGGTAAGAGAGTTTTTTTTATATACCAGGCCCGGAAGCCACTCGATGTAGAGGATTACAATTTATGATACTAAAAATGGGATTTTGAGAAAACCATGGCTGGAATATATGACCAACGTGGACGTTTTTAAAAATGGAATAAAAAATCACTCGTACTTAGAATCAGAAAAAGACACTTGAAATTTCTGGAACACTTAATGAGGGAAAGAGGGCGTGGAGACTTTGACACTGACAAAACATTTTCGCTTATTATGGTGAACGGTTGTATGGGTTCAGGTTTCTTGAGCCCAGGCCTCAAGTGGAATTCTTATATACGATGCGTTACTAATGCAGCTGGAAGTGTGGTCAATTACTTGTACCGTTTCAGTAAGTACATGACTCCTACGGCTATGCTCTGTCTTTTTCTATGTCCCCTCAGGACGTAGGTGATCATGGCCCTTCATGATTTCCTATCCCTTGCAGCTCTAGTCTTTTATTCATTTCTAAATCCTGTTCTGCAATCCATTTTCTCACGCTCGTCAAATATGTTATGCAGTTTTCCACTTGCCATCAATCCGTCCTGTGAGTAACAGATTTTTCAAGCCCGCCTTCCTCATTACGTGACCCAGAAATATCACGTTAAGTATAATTTTTCTTTTTGTTTCCCTTTTTTCTCTTGAGACCTCATCGTTGCTTACATGTTCGGTCCATGGCATCCTCAGCATCTTTCCGTAGAAATGTTCCATCTTACTAGTCATATCAGACCAAAAATGGCTTACTGCAGCAAGTCCTCATTTTTCCACGATCAAGAGAGTTCAGAAGCTTCTTTGATGCCTTACGGGTGATAACAACAACCCTTTCCCCACAGATGGACCGTATTTCATTAGTAAGGAGGAAGCTCCATTCGAACAGTTTCTTCACAAGTACAGGCTCCCGAGAGGGTACTTCTATGATGACTACAATCTTAACCTCTTCAAGTTTAAAACGAAATGTATTCTTTCCTACATGCACTCATAATCTTGACTTTATAACTGCTCTCACGTTCATACGGCAATATCATTCAATAACCCTCTATCTTGAAAGGCTCTTGGGCCTTGTATTTCAGCGAATAATTAGTAAAAAAAAGGGGATATATTCAGATTTTCAGAGTTCAAGAAAAATAATACAAATAGAAGTGAGAAGCATCAATCTTGCTTCAGGGCACAAGCAACCAGACAGGCACGTAGTAAGCTATAGGAAGCAGAAGAGAAATGGATGCCTCAGTTGTACGTTCTCCAGACAAACCGAGTGCTCACAATAAAAAGGCTCCATCAGACTCACCTCGCTGGAGATGCCGCTAGACACCGAAGAAGTAATTTATAAGAAAACGGAAGATTATATTGTGTATGTCGCTAGCAAAGAAAATTTCTGAGAGAATTACAATTCACGGAGAATTAACCTGAGAGAGAAGTAAGATGTATGTATGATTTTGTAAGTTAGAGGCAGACAGATATATGTCGGTGTTAGAAATTAGAGGAATGTATATATGTATGTGTGTGTATGAGAGAGAGAAAGAGAGAGAGAGAGAGAGAGATTAATGTCTATATAACGATTGTTGAAATCTGGGCCTGACTTGCAAAAATTAGTGTTTTCGTGACCAAACATACGCGCGTAATATAAAAACGGAAATTAATTATAACTCAACCTAATATATATATATATATCTATGTATGTATGTATGTATATATACACTAATGTTCAAAAGTTTGAGGACACCCCTGGTAATTTTTAAATTGTCCCCAAAAGTAGTTGTTTTGTACTTTAAATAAGAGAAAAATATTATACGTGGTTAAAAAATGTGAAACATGATTTTTTTTTATTTGAAATTTTATTATTACGTAAAGAAAAAAAAAAATTATGATTGAATTTTGCTCTTGTTAATATATCCATGTTCAAGCTTGATTACTGCAGCACAATTTTTTGGCATTCGTTGCAAAAGTTCCTTAAACTATAAGTTTGATAATTGATTCCATTCTTTTTCAATAACTGTAAGAGATCTTCTTCATTTTTTAGATGGAAAGATTTCATTCTTCCAAGTTCATCCATGATAATTCTGCGGTTTGCTTTAAACTTCTGAACTGTAGTATATATATATATATATATATATATATATATATATATATATATATATATATATATATATATATATGATTGTGTATGTATGTGTTTGTGTCTATCACAGTTTGGGGTACTTAATAGCATAAATGAAAAAGAAAGAAAATAAAATTATTTCGTCTATATATATATATATATATATAGGGTGACCCCAAAAAAACGGGAACTTTTTAACAATCCAATAAAACCAAGAGTGATGGAAGAAAAATATTTAATTCATAGTAATTGAAACCTTAAAACATGCCATTTAAGAAACAATGATGGAATTTTCATTTTTTAAAAATTACGTCCTGTAGATGGCGTCCTCCTGTACGAATGCATTCTTGAAATCTGCTGTTGAGATTCCTCATTGACTGCTGCAACATCTCAGCTGGGATACTGTGAATTTCATTCTCGTTACTAAAATGGCGAAATGTTTACTTGCTCAAGGTCACTGTCTCGCAGTGTTGCCACTTGCTCATGTCTGGCAATACGCACTTCAAAAATTCCCGTTTTTTGGGGTCACCCTATATAAACATATACTCCTGAAAAATATTAATTTAAAAATAATTAAATAATAGCGCCCCTGCTCCTTCGTGCGCATGGCTAGTTACATCAACGTAAACATCACTGATAAAGAAGGATGAAGTCTTTTGTAATTGATTTCCCTAATATATTTCTTTCTGAGACAATTGCTTGATTTAATTTTTTTTTTTTTTTACGGTTTATCAAGCCTTAGTGTATTATTAAATCCGAAACATGTATTTAGATTATAAGAATATTTTGGGCGAACGAATATAGCACTGACAATATTTGTAAAATAAAAAGGACTTTTCTAGACATATGTCCTACTATTTAATCCATATCTGGAGGGAAGGAAATGGATTCATAACTTTCGCAAAGGTATTTGCGCGTAAGTGATTGTATCACACCCGACTAGAATTCGAACTCGCCTTTCTGGTTTCTCATTCCGAGCCACTATCAATTAAAAACACCCGCATATCGCTATACCAGACAAGGTGACAAACATGTGTATAGCATTATTGGACATGATTTTTGTTATTTTTAATTATTTCTCTCTGGTCACGAAACAGGGTGTGTTACCTCCCGAAGAATAGAATGAATCCTACCAGTTTAGAATAAATTTGCTTATCAATTTAAATGTTTAAATATCACTGTAACATACACATTCACATTGGCATTTGAATAAAGATATAATTGGCAAAGAAATGATCATGGCAAAGTCTGGCCTACATTTGTGCTTCAGTGATATCACCAGTTTTGCTGAGATTGTTTCAAGCATTGATCGATACGTCTTCCGGACGTAAGAATGATTTACTCTTTATTTTCTTTGCGGCATCTAATATTACGGTAGATCTAGGTGAAACTATCTGTTTTATCTGCTTGCGAAAGGACGCTTGCTTGGTAAGCGATGATTATGTTTGGGGGTGGTTAGGAACAGGGGTGTTTCTGGTCTGGTAGGCAATTTTAGAGTACTCCATTCTAAAGACACTTTTCCGAAAGACAACAAAAAGTAATTTCTTTTCGAGTTACAGCCATTTGCATTATCATGGCTGCAATCGTTTTCAAAACTGTAATATAAATATAAAGCGAACCTTCAGTTCGCTTTTCGGCCTTTCTCCCCTTTCTTCCATTAGTAGATGAGATAGACAGATAGATCTTAATAGACGGATCTTAAGAGAATTAGATAGATAGATAGATAGATAGATAGATAGATAGATAGAGAAAGAGAGAGAGGGAGAGAGATCATAGTAAAATGAGATAGAAAGATCTTAAGAGAATTAGATAGATATATAGATATTAACAGAATTAAATAGATATAGATAAATAGATTATAACAGCATGTAATAGATAGGTCTTAAGAGAATTATATAGATAGATCTTAACAGACCGAGATAGATAGATCTTAAGAGAATTATATATATATATATATATATAGAGAGAGAGAGAGAAAGAGAGAGAGATAGATAATTAACAAAATTAGATAGATACATATATACATAGATCATAACAGAATTAGATAGATAGATAGATAGATAGATAACAGAACGAGATAAGTCTTCAGAGAATTATATATGTATGTATATAACAGAATTAGATAGATAGATAGATAGATAGATAGATAGATAACAGAACGAGATAAGACTTCATAGAATTATATATGTATATATATAAACGAATTAGATAGATAGATAGATCTTAACAGACTGAGAAACAAATACATAACGTTATGTGTACATGATAATATTTATTTAGATATGTATGAAAACAGACAAATATACATATCAATGAGATTATTAAGTGCGTCGCCAAAACGGTTTTAAGCGCGGAATTGAGCCGAGTTAAAATTTTAGTTGATTCTGTTTTGTTCACTTCACGCCGTGAGGTCTTCATTTTTTTCAGCCGTCTAAAGCCGACCTGTCTCAAAATAGGTGCGAAACCTGCCGAAAAACACATTTTCTGGTTTAAAACTCTCGAGTGGGTAACTTTACTGCATGTGTCTTCGTGATTGGAACAATAAAAGCACACCTGGCCACAACGTATGTTTCCAAAAGTAAAAAGGGAATGCGGGTTTGATTCCTTCCGACCGGTACATTTCCTTTAAACAGATTTTCAATGCACCTTGGCAAGTATACAGCATTTCTCTGTCAGTAATACGGTTACATACAAAACAGAACGTAATATGAGTAAAAGTTGGTATGATTAAAAGTTTGTCACTTAGCTGATTGATATTACCTTCAGCTTTGTGACTCCAGACGGACCTCTCCATCCACTCGTCAGGTATATCAGAAATTTACTGCTTATATTTTTATATTTTATATTTTTTCTATTTTTTTCCTTTCTATACATTTAACATTGGTGGTGTTTCTTATTCTGTATTTATGTGTTCGTGTGTGCGTTTTTGCGATGCGCCTGTCTCTGCGGATTTGCGTTTACACGTGTGTGCCCGTCTGCGGGGATGTTTGTAGTTTTTTGGTTGTTTTTTTTTTTACTTTACACTCGCTTCTCTAACTCTAGACACGATACCGATTTAAATTTTTGGGGCAGTCTAGTAATTTTTTTTTTTTTTTGCTAGGAAAATTATATTTCGTTTTTTACATAAATGATTTATATTAATGCGTAAATGATACATACATACATATACAGTATAACCCGGATTTAAGAGAGTTGTCGGGACCGGAGAAGAAATCTCTTATATCCGGGTTTGGTCTATTATATATACATTAACACAGGCTCTAATTTGGGACCAGAGAAAATTTCTCTTATATCCGGGTTTCTCTTATATCCGGGTTACACTGTATATATATATAACGATATATAATTTGTATAATTTTTTACATAAATAACTGATATTAATGCGTAAATGATACATATATATATATATATATATATATATATATATATATATATATATATAGTTTAGGAAAAACTAGGTAATCCGTATGGGAAGACCCAGTGAGGATAGAATCCAGAGAGCTCAATGTAAAACAGAGTTAATAATTTAAATAAAAACAGATTACATTAAGGTTCTATATAATAAATTATTTCACCACAACCCTTTTAAAGGACAGCGGATCATCAGATTTATTTCCCCAAATTTTTTTTTTGGAAATAAATCTGATGATCCACTGTCCTTTGGAAGGGCTGTGGTGAAATAATTTATTATATGGAACCTTAATGTAATCTGTTTTTATTTAAAATATATATATATATATATATATATATATATATATATATATATATATATATATATATATATATATAACGATATATAATTTGTACAATTTTTTTATATCAACAAATTTATTTAGAAATATGTATATATTTTTAAATACTGCTGATATATAAAATCAATGTTTAATGTATAAAAAGGAAAAGAAATAAAAAATATCCTTCGATCCTCACTAGGTGCCTCATATTTTCGACTTTGTACCACATCTAAGCTATTCTTTGTAAGTAACCGTAAGTCTTTTATTTGCCAATATTTGTCAGGGCGCAAAGATCATTGCTCTCAACACCTTCCAATGTTTTTGTCATTTCTGGAAGAACATTTTGCCCTTTACCATTCATATGTGCCCTTGATCTTTAATCCATTCGCACTTGCTCGTCAGTTCACTGTTTCTAGCTGCTTTCAGTATGTCCTGTGATAGTCAATTATCCAGACATTCTTTCCTGATTATCTGCCCTAGACATTTCAACAGTCACTTTTTGATTCGATGTGTAAATATCGTTTTTGTCTCTGTTTCACTTAAAACTTCCGACAATGCGTTCTGATTGCGTCAGATGGTAGATCATGGGGTTTCCTCTCCGCAGCCGCCTCGAAGTCGAATGCTGAATCTGCCAGCTCCTTTCCGGCCTTTGCAATCAGCCTTCTGCTGACGCTGGGGAAGTCTGAACACAATTTCTTCTTCCGGTGCGGATTTCAAGGAGAACGTCGTGTCGCTTCCATAAATTGGGGAGCGGGGATTCAAAATTGTCCATAATTAACTATTATACAAAAAAAAAGACAAAACGAATGCAAAAATGGTTATTGTTTTCAGGCAACAAAAACACGCCGACAACGAAAGTAAAAATAAATACAATTAGTATATCTGTCTATATTTCTGCGAAGAGGTATTGTAATTATTTACACTATTTACATTGTTCGAACTGTTCTCCTCATCTTCGTTGCATATTCACGACGTTTAGACCGTTGTACGCTCCGGCCTTCTTCTATATCTGCCTATATTTCTGCGATGAGGTATTGTAATTATTTATACTATTTACGTTGTTCGAACTGCTGTCTTCATCTTTGTTGCCGTATTAACGACGTTTCAGCCGTTGTACGCTACGCCTTTCTTCAGGTGTTTGGAATTTTCCAACTGAACACTTTATTTCGTCCACAGGGGTAGGCTGTTCTATTTCCACGCGCCATGCCTCTTCCGGATCCAGTGACTTGAGCCAAAGAGTTGTGAGTTCAACACCTGACTACGGATGAGGTGAAAAGAAACTTGGAGAGTCGAGTTCAAATGGGATAACTGATACTGAGATGTCCGGAAGAGTCATGGCACGTGGAACTAGAACAAAGGAACACGGCATACGAAATAAAGTGTTCAAATCGAAAATTCCAATCTCCTGAAGTAGGCCCGAACGTACAACGGCCGAAACGTCGTGAATATGTCAACAACGATGAGGACAAACAGCCTGAACAATGTAACTAGTGTAATTATTAAAATTAGCAGGTGAGAATTTCGAACGAATACGATCCACACTCTGTACTTGCTTACATGCTCCCTCCTTGGCATTCTCAATGTTTCTATTTCACGAATCTATTGCCTCGAGTCTCTTTTTCATCTGTGAGGTTATTTCCCAGCATCCTTTGCGATATAAGAGATTAGATGTTCCATCGTAGTTCAGCACACTTTTCTTTGTTTCTATCGATATTTTTCTACAACTTAAAGCTTTGCTTATTTTCTAGAAAACATCTTTCGCTATCCTTATTCACCTACCTATTTCTGTGTTACATTTTCTGTCGTCTTTTCTGAGACTACCGACAATTGTTTTTTTGTTTTTGTTTTTAATTATTTCACCCCAAGCAAGGACATACTGCCACTAAGACACAATGGGTTACCGGGAGTGAAAGCGAATGAGAATATTTTAGCGAGGAGAAAGGACAATAAAAGAACAGCTCTCGGTGAGACAGAAGGTGGCGAATGACATTGCATTTAAATTTTTGAAGATTATAGTTGGCGGGGAAATAGGAAATCAGAAGAGAGTTCCACAGGCGAGAAGTACGAGATAAGAAACTGTTAGAATAGAACTTACGGTTATATATTGCTATTTCAACGGTAAAACGATGGGACCTAATTGTCAATCAAGTAGTACGCTTAAATTCATGCGGTTGAGGTACCAAGGGGGAGAGTTCATTAGAACAACTTCAACGTAAATACTTATAGAAAAGACAGAAGGAAGCTACGTCACGGCTGTGGGAAAGTAACTGAAGTCGAGATGCCATGTCAAAACTGATAACATTACAGACCCTTCTTTGGATTTTGTCGAGAATCTCGAATATATATCAGGGTGAAACAGACACAGCAGTAAATCCAATGCGCGGACGAATGGTAGATTTATAAACGTGTAAGAAAAATTGTATGACACAGTGAACCAACTTTCCTAGCAGCAAACCTAACTAATGATTCAATATAATCACGGGAATTTCTGTCTTGAAAACATGATACTAAGAACGCGCAATGAGCTGGTCTTCTGAATGTTAGCGTTAGCCAAGCTAGTGGAAAGTAACAAAGAATTTTTTGCGGGATGCTAGTTTGTTTGAGTAGAAATAAGTTATCATGATATTTCCGGTATCAGCTCTTTGATTGTGGTGTGTATTGACATTTTATATTAAATACTTATGAGTTCCCGTCGTGACTTGTAATTTGCCCAAACCACGTCATGTTTCACCATTTGACAGTGGGAAGAAGACGTTCCTGGTGTCCCACAAAACTCTCAACCCTTTTCCTCACAAACTCATTTGTTTTAGTCCCCCCCCCCCCAATAGAAATTTTTTTCTCATGTATTTATTCTAAAACGCTTGGATCTTTTTTCTCTGTATCTGCCAACAGTGTACATATTTCATATCCATAAAGAAGAATAGAGACTGCCAGCGATTTGTAATGTCCGTACTTTGTTTGAAAGCTGATTTTGCTCCCCCCCCCCAATTTTTTTTTTTGTCAATTTGGTCATCGAGCCATGGCTGTGGCAATCTGTGTGCAGATTTCTGAGTTGTATTTTCCATCCGCTGTTAAAAACACTTGCCCTGATATTCAACCTTCTGTACTATGAACTTAAAACAAATGACAATATATGTTATTAACAAAAGGAATTACATGTGTACACAACTGTAGTGAAACACAGTTCGAATTAAAACAAAAGAGTGCTTGTTTTATTTGTTTTGGGTTTTGGTTTGGTCTGTGTGTGTGTGTGTGCGTGCGAGTGTGTGTGTGTGTGTAACAAGCATGTGTAATAGACACGTGTGTATGTCCGCGCGTGAGAGAGTTCAAACGTCAACAAATAACCAAAGAAGCGAACGCGCCTCAGCGGCAGCATTCCTTTTCAAAGTCGACCACACCAGGAAGCAGGAGTTAAAACGGGCTAAAGATAGAGACATGGGGGAGTATATAATGGCCTGTTTATAAGCTTAAAAAGCGCTACCTAACAACCGTTTTTTTTTTATTATTCTAATTTTTAATAATAATATTTTTATTTAATAATACTTATTGTATTTTATTAAAATGTCTTATATTTTATTTTCTATTTTTATATGATATTTCTAAATAGTTTCATTTTATTCATTTACATGTTCACTTTATTCGTTTTTAATATTTGGTACTTTCTTTTCAAATAATTTCATTAGTTTTAGGTTATAGGTCATTAGTTGTTTAAACATTTGAGTCGTGATGCGGTTGTAGGTATTATTACACTACTTACTAATCTCAATTTAAAATCTATCTACCTATCTATCTCCTTTTGTTCATATCTATCTATCTACCTCAGCCTATTCATATCTGTGTCATTCTGTTCATATCTATACACACACACACACACACATATATGTATATATATATATATATAGATAGATGTATATATGTATGTATAAATATATATATATATATCATTCTTTTTATATCTAGCGATCTCATTCTGTTCATATCTATATCAGTTGCATCTATCTCATTTTCTTCATATCTATCTCTCTATCTATTTATCTACCTATCTATCTCTCTCTCTCTCTCTCTATCTATCTATCTATCTATCTATATATATATATATATATATATATATATATATATATACATATATATATATATATTATAATTTTATCATATAGACAAAACCATTTTACTCACTACAAAGATGCAACTTGGTTTCAGTGCATTTCAACTGCACATCTACCTTTTTGAATTAACGCTGCGAACGTTGGAATTTATATATTACTTTCGTTCTCATTTCATCGTATATATATATATATATATATATATATATATATATATATATATATATATATATATATATATATCATCCATTTCTCTATATGGTTTTACTTCTCAACTCAAATAGGTATATGTTTGTTTCTGATCGATGATCGCGTTAACACTTCGATTTGGAATTTTGTTATTTTAAAACACTCTCTACTTGGATGATTAGACAAAGGAATTTATTATAATCTATTAAGTCTCGGTGCATTTGTTGCCTTATAAAATCTGAAGCAATTACCTGGCGATAATATCTACCTTAGAAAGTCCATATCCTTCTTAATTAAAAGGAAGCAGACAGCCTCCAAATGCGTCCATTTTCTTTTTTATAACCCATAATGCTATTCCGCGCGCTGTTTCACATCAGAATCGAAGAAACGCAACTAGAATGCCTTGTAGAAAGAAACTGAAACGCAAACAGTGCGCAGATACGCACACACGAGATACGCAGCTTTTCCATATTTCTCAATCTATGACTACAAAATAAAAGTATTTAAAAAATACGAAAACAAACGTTTCCTTGTGAGATTTCGATGAATGTATCTTGTATGCAGAAAAATAAAATAATAAAAATAAATTTGTATAATCATATCTCGCAGGCTTTTCTTTTTAGTGCTTACTTCAAAGAAGCTCGTCAATAGTATGAAATTGTTTCTTTTACGACGCAGAAATAAAATGCTCCGCGCCTGGGAGCTTAAAATCTATGGAAGAGCATACGTGCTATAAGCAAAATATTAACTTTAGCGACGGAGAAGCGTTCAAAGGAGAATTTGAAAAGATTCATTTTTCAACGGGAATGGCTTGTTGCGATGAAATAGAGATTGAAAAACGTTTTCCAAAGTTTTGAAGCGAGTGAAAGATTTATTAAATACCGTAATATATCGAAAGATTCACATTATTGACATGGCATTAAAGCAAACACACATACGCACATACATAAACACACACACACGCACACACACACACACACACGTATATATATATATATATATATATGATATTATAATTTTACTGTTTTAATATATGATTTTTTTTTCGCTATGCAGAAATGACCATGTTTCAAAAATGGAAGCTAAAAACTTCAAATTTAATTTTGTAATTAAATTAAAAACCTTAGTTCCATTTTATCTTCAAGCGAATATTGGAGTAACTTATTTTTTAAATTTACTGAGTTTTAAAGGCACAGAAAAATTCATAATTCACTGTTTCCAAGGATGCAGAGAAATTCAATCATTCAGACAAGGGGTGGTAGCGTTTTCATTTTTATTAACTTTTGTTGTATCAGTTATTAGTTACGTTCGAAAAAGGGGTTAAATTTTATATATATATATTTAAAATGTATAGCTGGTAATATTTGTTTTTTTTTTGTTTTTTTTCAAAGTATTTCTGGTATTAAAAACTATTTTTACACTTTCATTGTGTTTTGACCTCAGTTTGGGGGTTAACTATTTGCCCATGGCTGGGACCCTAACAGGTGCTACCACACCGAATCAGGGTGGGCCTGGGAACATCAGCAATTAAGAGGTGGTTCCACTCTCCTCAAACCCTCCTGATCAGAGGCCTTGCTGTTGGATATAGTTTATCGTCTTACCCAGGACGTGGATGTAGTGTATCGTCATACCCAGGACGGTCTTCTTCAATGAGAACCATGAAGATGTATAACTGATTTTAGCAAGTCGTTGTTTTAGTGATCCCTGCGTTTCCAGGGAGTGCAGTTTCGCGATGTACAGACGTACAGGAGGGTTTGCCTTGTTTTGACTAGTTGATACTTTAAGAAAAAAGTTCATCCTGGTCCTCACTAGAGCATGATCAGTCCAACAATCCACACCACGCAGAGATCTAACAATGTGGAAATCCTGCATATCTCTCTTACGGACCGTAGCATAATCAATGATATGCTATCTGCGGGAATGGGGAATGCATTTACGCAGTAACATGATCACCCATATACTTGAATTCAGAGCTGGAGATAAAAGGATTAAACACAGTGCAAAGTTCAAGAAGAATTAACCGTTGGTGGTGATATTTCCGACGCCATATTTCCCCAAACTACTACAGGTTTCCAAATCCGCACCAACTTGGGCGTTGAAGTCATCGAGGAGAACAATCTTGTCATATTTTGGAATCATGAAGAGTATACATCTCAAGAACTCATAGAACTGAGCCTTTAAAATGTCAGTACTGTCCATTGTTGGAGCGGAGGTACTTATGATTGTAGCATATCCATTGCGATCTAGGCGAAGAGTCGTTAAACGGTCACTTTAGGAAGTTCAGCAAGCTTTGGCACAAGAGTGCTACGTACAACAAAACCTACACCAGCTACTCCTCAGTGAACTTTCCCTTCTAGATGAAAGTGTACCTACATCCAACCTCTTGAAGTTTGCTATCACCAACTAAACGAGTTTCCGAGACAGCATCTATACCTACAGAATATCTCCCTATCTCACTAGAGCCGTTCTGCGTTCAGGAGCAGATTCCAAAGGATTATCTATGAGCGTCCGTACGTTCCAACAAGATAGTTTCAGATTCATCCTGAGTTTTTTTTTGTTTTTGTTTTACTTTTGTTCGAGCGCAAAATAGATATCTGCCAGCTGCGCTAGATGAATGAGACAATTTTTCGGGTCACTTTTTCTAGACCCTACCAGCAATCGTCTGGTGATCAGTGTTCTCCTTAAAAGGGCTACTCAGACACCCCTGGAAGAACCGAAAGCCTCCCCTGTCTCAATGAAGGTGAGCTAACGACTTTACATCAACCCACAGGCCGCCAAATGTGCAGGTCAGCAGCTACGCACTTCCAGTCTGTATGTGCCACAGCATCGCTATCGCCGTGGGACTTGGATTGTAAAAAATAAAACTAATTGCTATTAAGTTGTCAGTAATGCCGTGTGGTTTTTAAGTTTGGATGCAGCTTGCACCGCATCGACCCTCACCACAAAACCATATTGTCCAGAGACAAGCAGTTGCGAGATATCTAGTGTGGTCATAAGGCAATTTTTTTTATCAGTGTTTCCTTCTCCTAGCAGACTGCCAAAAGGCTTGCAAGGCCCTACCGCCAGTGGGCTACCGTTCGTTTGGATACCAGTTAAAATTGCGCAGATGGCTGTTGACCGCTCAAAGAGGTTCATCCGCCCTTTGACAGGACTTTTGTTTGTCCTGCAGGGTTTCTAGCTACCCTCATCACAAGATAGACGTGGTGGAGGAACCAGTTAATCGTCGATTGCTCGACCATGAAACATGTAGTACTGGCTTACATGATACTTGTAGTATCCAATCAGAATAACCTACTCAGGGTGAGATGGATAAATTGTCGTCTAAATTACTCAAAATTGAAAATAACACTGACATCTTAATTTTAACAGTTATAGTTGCCAAAATTACGCAAAGATTTCTTGAAATACTAAAAAGTAAATTTATTTAATAAAATAACCACGGGGGTCCAGACGTCTTTGGAATCTCCTGCTTCTCTTTTGGACAGTCTCTTTGTTTAAGTTGGTGAATTCTGCAATAATCCTTGCCTTCAGTTCATCTTTGTGTGTTACAAAGAGTTACTGCTCCCACACATAATAATCAAGGGAATTGCAGTCTGGGTAGTTAGGTAGGCAGATGTAAGGTGTGGTGTTGTCGGGAAATTATCTGACAGCCATGATTGGTTTCTCCTGATTGTGTAGCATGATGTGTGTTTCCAGACATTAGGTCTTTCACCAGCTACCCTCTTGATCCAGGGCAGTACTAACTCCTCAAGGTACTTGATTTTAGCCTATGTGTTGGGTATGAGGCCATCACCAACAAATGCGGAAGATTGTTTCTTATTAGACAGGTCTGGCTCTTTCTGAATCGTGTGCACTGTCCACAGATTGACACACAAACACTCTGAAATGTTTGTATTGGAGCTTGTATTGGAGCTTTTCCGAATCTGTGACGGTGTTAATTGCGTCACGATGCTCTTCTTCTCGCAGACGGTACCCAACCTACCCTACTATACTGTGCAATCGACGAAATCAAAAACAAAGAATGCGCATGCACGAAATTAAAAATATATAATGGCGACAATTTACCCATCGCACCCAATGACTGCTGGTTGTAATAAAATATATTTCTTTCTCACTGTTTCGTGAGAAAGAAATATATAGGTGTCGTCCTTTGATTATTGAAATTGATAGATCTAACCGTAAGTTTTTTTTGTTTTTTGTTTTTTTTTTGTGTGTGTGTGTGTGTGTGTGTGTGTGTGCGTGTGTGTATGTGTGTGTGTGTGTATAGATTATGTGTCGTCGAAAGTGACTGTATGCTCAGATCAAATTGTTGTTGTTCATGTTGCTTTCGCCTCCACAATGTCGGCGTCCAAGCAGTCCTATTTGTGGACTTGATGCCTGTTGTTTCCCTCGATGACAGACCATACTTAATGCTCCAGGGTATTCATCTGGTCCCTTTGGGAGCGGCAAATGTTACAGGCAATACAAAAAAAATGGCTTGCATTAATTTGGTTCCTTTAAGATCTGAGCTGAGCTTCAACTGCTCTTCATCCCGTTTAGCTGCAAACGAGTCGCTGTTGCTATCGGTCAGTGCCAGGAACAAAGCGTCCTTTTTAATTTACCGCCTTGGATTTTAATATTGTTTGTTTCTTTTTGTTATTTTTGTTTTTTGTTTTTTGCTGCTCTCGAAACATCTGTAAAAGAAATAATTGTAAAGCGGAGAGTAGAAAAATATTGATTTATATTTACGAAGTCTTAAAATTTCGAGTATGTTCTTTCAGTGGTAATATGTGGCCATTCTGGACTGCAATGCAAATTGTTGCTTTTCCAGTTATACAGTACAAAGAGATATGCACTCTTAAACGCACCACGATACTGAAAATAAAGCATAATAAATGTATGGTACTGAAGGAAATGTATAATTAATATGTTTTATAGAGAGAAGATAATCTTAAATTAAACAAAATAGAATTGCATATATATTTAGGGACTTTAAGAGTCGTAATCAATATTTAATATGCCTCCTTTGGCACGAATTACTGTCTCTGCTCGATACGGGATGAATTCAAATTAAAAATTATTTATGTCATGAATATTGTTCCATTCTTTTGACAGGCCTCTCGTATATGATTTGTCTTTCTATTATACATTCGAGTTTTCAACTCTCTGTATATAGGTTCGATTATGTTTAGATGAGGATTTTGGTCAGGCCAATCTTGTAACAGTGCAATGTTTTCCTCAGTGTGAAAGCTCTTTATTACACGCTACGTATGGAAAAGCAGTACAACAAAAATTTGATCCGAGCATACAGTCACTTTCAACGACGCATAATCTACACACACACACACACACACACACACACACACACACACACAACTAACGGTTAGATAAATCAATTTCAATAATCAAAGGATACATCGGTTTGGAATATTCCATCTTCTGCTATATCTGGTAACAGATGGAACTTTAGCAAGGTAAAATAGTTTTCGGTGTTCAGTCCTCCATCAGTGTTTATCAACTATCATGTACAATTCCTTTGCCACAAAATTTAACTCTCTTTGTTTTATTAGTTTGCATTTTCCTTGTATCAATTGCTCCTTGGAATACTCTCTTGCCTGAGAATTCAATTTTGTTTTGTTTCGTCACTCAATATGACTATTGCACATTTTTAACAATACTATATCAATACTATATCAATACTATATCACACATTTCAACAATACTATATCAATATCACACATTTGTAACTATACTATATAAATATTGTATTACACATTTTAAATACGATATCAATACTATATCACACATTCTAACAATACTATATCAATATAGTATCACAAATTTTAACTATACTATATCAATACTATGTCAGAAAATTTTAACTATAATATATCAATACTATATCACACATTTTTACAATATTATATCAATATCATACATTTTGACTATACTATATCAATACTATATCACACATTTTAACAATACTATATCAGTACTATATCACACACTTTTAACTATACTATATCAATACTATATCACAAAATTTTAATATACTATAACAATACTATATCACACATTTTACTATATAAATATCATACATTTTGATTATACTATATCAATACTATACCACAAATTTGTAACTATACTATATCAATTCTATACCAAAGATTTTTAACTATACTATATCAATACTATATCACACGTTTTAACTATACTATATCAATATAATATTACACATTTTAACTATATCAATACTATATCACCCATTTTTAACTATACTATATCAGTAATAAATCAGACATTTTTAACTATATTATATCAAAACTATATCAATACTATATCACATATATTTAAATATGCTATATCAATACTATATCACACGTTTTAACAATATTATATCAATATAATATCACACATTTTAACTATACTATATCAATACTATATCACACATTTTAATAATACTATATCAATAGATCACACATTTTAACTATATCAATACTATATCCCATATTTTTAACTATACTATATCAACGTCGTTGTTCAATCTTTTCAACTTATTCAATGTTTTCTGGTTGTTGATGTTTTGTTTTTGCCTTCATTTAGATTGCTTTTAAGTCGTATCCTTCTGTCGGAATTGAAACTTCAGTAGCAGTGATGTTTTATCCATTACTTGATGAGTTGTTGAGTTGGAATTGAACACTGATAATCTCACAAGCTTTCTTTGAAATCTTTTGTCTAATTTCGAATTGTTTTTCTTTTTAATATATAAAACACTCCCTTGATCAGTATCTGTCTATATTTCTGAGATGAGGTATTATGTACACTATTTATATTATGCGGACTATTGTCCTTATCTTTGTCGCCATATTTATTACAACGTTTCGGCCATTGTACGCTCCGGCCTTCTTCAGCGTAGAAATTAATACAACATGGGAACCAGTAATAAGGAGTGCCAGAGAAAAGTGATAACAACAACAAAAATTGCAATATGAGCACTGGTAAAAAATAGTTGCTGAAGACATTATGTTTATAATACCCAGAAATCCATACACAGATGTCCTCAAGGACATATCGCACAGTGGATAAAGGCGTTGGTTATATCCAGTGATAGGACCCAAAGAGTGTGGGTTCAATACCCGGTTATAGCAATGGAGAAGGTGGAGAGGGGAATTAACAGGAGATAACTGATAACTGACATCAATTAAACATGGCACGTGGAACTAGAACAGTTTACCCCAGTGAGCGAAATAAAAGGTTTCAATTTGACATTCCAACAACCTGAAGAAGGCCGGAGCGTACAACGGCTGAAACCTTGTAATAAATATGGCGACAAAGATGAGGACAATAATCTGAATAATGTAAATAGTTTACTCCCTTGATCAGCATGGTTGCATTAAATGGCTTGCTCAGCATGCCTTGAAATTCAAAACTCCTCAGCAATTTTGCTTTCATTCATTCTTTGTCACATTTCATTACGGTTCATCTTTCTTCTCCAAACTGACCGTTTCTATTTTGAAACTTAAGTACATTAAAAAGTCAAGTTGAAATCTCCAGATTTTAAGCAGTCTGTCTGTGATCATTCAAGGTTATCGTTGAGATTGTGTTAGTCTTAATATTTGCTGGCTTTATTTTTCTGTGATACAATACGTTCAGGTCTCTATCACCCCTCGTAGATGTGTTCACGCGAAGACGACAACTTGCATTTCAATACTGAACGACCATTAATATTACTCCTGAAAGTTAGTCACTCACTTAAGAAGATTTTTCTCGGAGTAGGTTGCCATTTTTTCCGCGGTAGACTGGTTGCTAGTCTCTCTTGCTATTTAACCCATAGCTGGGAGACGGAAGAAAAGATGGGATCTTTTCTGTTAATTCATCCGAAATATTTATTCACCTCAAAATAAAAAGAATTTATATTTACTAAAATGCATACCAAATTCTCCCAGTGCGAGGGCCTTCTATTGCAGTCCGGTTGGGTTGACCTTTGCGTTCGCCATAAATGTGGGCGACTTGGGTGCGCTATTTCTAAGTGTGGGATTTCCGTTCGAGCTCACCCCGATAAACAAGTAAAAAAAAAACAGATTTTTTTTAAAAATTTATAAATAATTCCTTGTAAATACCTCAAATAAAACCTGCACTTACGAAATGTGAATAACTTTCTGATATTCGGTAATTTTTCATTCTGAACATTGGAGTTGTTGCGAAGCAAGCTAAACAAATTTTATTTTAAAATTTATAATTTTAAAAGCGTGCCAAAAATTTAATAACGAACAAACAAATTTTGATTTAAAATCTGTCATTTCTTGGATGAATTAATTTTTGCGATAAGTAACTTTACATCATTTCGGGGGAATTAAAAGAAAAATCTTCCTGAGATGGATTCATGCATTTCCCAAGAGAATTTGTGCGTAAGTTAATATAACGAATTCGACTGGAATTCGAACCCGGCTCGCAATTTTTTCATTCCAAGCCGATACCCTTTACACCAAAACTCCTGAAAGCAGCTCATGTTATACTTAGAGATTCTTAGTAAGCATTAATCAAATATCGGTGCCTAATGTCTTTTCCGTCTTTTCCGCGTTAATGTCTATATGCAGTGGGCAAGGTCGGAAGTAGAAAGTCATAACTATTTAATTTATTGCAGATGCACTATATATTCCTGATAATAGATTTTATTATGCAGTTGATATTAGTAAAACCGGGGATTGTAAAAAAATGAAGGGCGAACTGATATTTATATGATATAAAAACAAATGCTTACAATACTATGTCTGGTGAGTTGAGATCTTTAGTGAGAAATCTGAAGTTTCTTCAGCGTATTGCAAATAATATTTACACACTATTATAAATATTATTAAATATATATTTTTTAAATTTTAGTTATATATAACGTTGGTGGTAAGAACGATATAGCAATAACAGAGAAAGAATATAGTACAAATTTAGTGAGTGATGAGAACACAACAATGGAAGGTTTTGTTTGTTTTTTGTTTTTTGGACAAGGAAGAAAGAAATGAAACATTTTCCCAAAATAGGGAGAAGAAAACAAACTTAACTTTAAGAATATCATAACCTATTAAGAACAAATCAAAATATTGCTACAATAAACAAATCGCCTGTCAAAGAAGATGCAACAAAACCAGAAAGATGATACGACTATATACGGGTGCACCTCTAAAACTCCCGATGGTTAGAGATTAGCAACTGATCTCCCTTCCGATTTTACACAAACTACCCAATGGGGTAAAGAAGTGGTTGCTTACCTTCAATGCCTCGAAACTAGTTGCATTTCATCATCGCCGATCTGACCCCGAACTGCCACCAGAAAAGGAAAGGAAACATAAAATGAGAAGGAAAAAAATTCAAAGACAGACACCTACCTCAACAATAAAAGACACCAAATTTCTCTACAGGATGCGATGGATAGATTTTGTTCTTTAGATTACGTAAAAATGAAAATAACACTGACATCTCATTTTAACAGATATATTTACCAAAATTACAGAAAAATATCTTGAAACACTAAAGAGTAAATTTATTCAATAAAATCGCCATTGGCTTCAACCACGACCTCCAGACGACTTCGGAATCTCCTGTATCTCTTCTGGACGGTCCCCTTGTTTAACTTGGTGAATGCTGCTATAATCCATACCTTCAGTTCGTTATTGCCGTTACAAGCAGCTTTTTTTGGTCTCTCTCTCTGCTGCGCCCCGGACATAATAATCAAAGGGGTTCAGTCTGGAGATTTCGGTGGGCAGATGTAAGGAGTGATGTCGTCGCAGAAATTATTTGACAGCCATAACTGGTTTCTCCTGCTTTGGTGGATGGTACAGAGTTCTGTTGCCAGACACAGGGTTTTCCAGCAAGCACCCACTTGATCCAGGGCAGCACTATCTTCTCATGGAACTTGATGTAGACCTTTGTGTTGAGTCTGAGGCACTCACCAAAGCATTTGTGATTTATTTTATGATCAGAAAAAGATTTTATTATCAGAAAAAGATTTTATTATCAGAAAAAGATTTTATTATCAGATAAAGATTTTATTATCAGAAAAAGATTTGTAGCTGCCGTTAGACTCATTCATCTCTTTCAGAATTATTTTCCCTGTCCTCAGATTGACACACAAAGATTAAAAATGTTCGTTTTAGAGCTACCGGTGCGAATACCAAGCAATAGAGCATGCCGTTTTCAAATTTCTAGCGGAGTCAATTGTACCATAGTGATCTATTTCTCACAGGCGGTGCCCAACTAACCCTACTATACTGTGGAAAAACAAAAACGAACAACGTGCATGCGCGAAATTAAAATATAAAATGGCGACAATTAACCTATCGCAACCTATATGTCTAAATGCACAAGACAGTGCAAATACGCTGCACATCGAAACTACTCAGAAAGAAACAACGTTCAAATTGCGTTCTGAACTTTATTTTTATAAAGTTTATTTTTGATTATATATAGAGGGTGTCCATAAAGTTCGTGTGCACTTTAAAAAATTTATAACTTTATTTTTTAATTGCGATAGAAATAATTTGTAAAAAGGATTAGAAAGAAGTAAATCTATATTTTTTTTAAGGTTTTATTGAAATTTTATTTAAGTTTCCACATGCCCTCCATCATTATCAATACAAAGGGTAATACGATTTTGCAGTTCACGGAAAACATTTGCCAACTGATTTACAGTAATGCCTGAAATCACATTAGTTAATTTAACTATTCTTAAAACTCGGTACATTAAATTCTATAACATTTTTTACAAATTATTTCTATCGCAAATACAAATAAAGTTATAATTTTTTAAAGTGCACATGAACTTTATGGACACCCTGTACATATATATATATATATATATATATATATATATATATATATATATATATATATATATATATATATGTATATATATATATGTATATATATATATGTATATATATGTGTATATATATATATGTATATATATATATGTATATATATATATGTGTATATATATATGTATATATATATATATGTATATATATATATGTATATATATATATATGTATATATATATGTATATATATATGTATATATGTATATATATATGTATATATATATGTGTGTGCGTGTGTGTGTGTGTGTGTGTGTGTGTGTGTGTAATATATGGCTTAATTTTGGGTGAAAATAAAGACAAACATTTTCTAAAATTTAGATTTAATTTATTATGCTGTTCCTTGATTTAAGCTTTCGGCTCACATGAGCCATCTTCAGCGGTTATATGTACATTGAAAAAAGATATTCACCATCAAAGATGATATTCTACTATGTTGACATAGAAGATTGCTATGCGACGGCTAAGATAAGTTTTCCTTTTGTCTTTATATAGAGTGTGGATGGAAAGTATCTAAGCATTAGAAATTACTTATAGAATTTTTAGTACCACCGAATTCATGACGAAAACATTTTTTAAACTGACCACACTAATAAGGATTTCTTATTTAAGTGCAACAGCTAAAACCTGAAGAGTGTGACCGCAGAACGGAATATGGAGAGTACGCTAGCTTGGCATGAAGATTGGCCTGAATTGTTTGAAAACAGCCTCTGGAGTGTTGTGTGATAACGATCCGAACATCACGGTTGAAAGAATGCAAGCTTGACGAAAAGTGACCATGTGGTTCGGAATGGCAGCAACAAGAATCGTCGGCGCATATATTCTGCGTGACATCATGGATACAGATCGCTATCTTCAGATGCTCGAAAATGACGTGAGCTCCACCGTCTCTGGCCGGGATAACATTGGTGATCTGATATTTGTGTAGGATGATTTGCCACACCCTGTTTTGTCTTACTGTGCGTGTGTGGTTAAACCACCAACTTTCAGGACGTCGGATCGGACGACGCGGACCTCAAGAATGGTCTCCAAGAAGTCCAGATTTCACTCCATGCCATTTTTTAACTGTGGGGTTGCACAAAAGAGGAGGTTCACAAAGCAAATCCTCTCACACTGAAGGAGTTAGAGACACGGATTCAGGAGGATCTCAGTGATATCCTTCAGAAGGTTGATCATTCTATCCTTGGCCGTCTGAGGAAACTGGTTAAACGCCACCAGTACTTACGTTGAAAGATGAAGATTTACTGTCATTTTCCCATGTAATGAAGAACATGTATCATTTGTTTCAATAGATTTGTAATAGAAATATGGATTTTATTACTAATTTTTAATGCCTACTTACGTTTCACTCACCCTACACACCCTACACACACACACACACACACACACACACACACACACACACACACACACATATATATATATATATATATATATATATATATGCGTGAACAAAGAGGTCAACAGCGAGCAGCGACAGGATGTTTCATGCTTGGACTCAATTCTAAAGATTTGTTCAACCATGAAACAGGCTGTTGGGTCTAAGTCCTGACTACTTTTATATTTATAGCACTCTTACTTTGAACACTTTTTAAACTATATTTTATCACACGCACATATATATATGTGTATGCGCGTGTGTTGGTGCATATGTGCGTACGTTTATATCCTAACGATGTTACTATTTCCTTAAGTCTGACATAGGTTCGACAGAATGAGATAGATAAATAGATAGATAGATAGATAGATAGATTGGAACAGGCTGAAATAACTAAATCCTGTCTCTCTTCTCTTCTCTGTACAGAAGTTTCCATACATTACATTTACATCAGTGAAAAGAATAGCCATCTCAGACGTCTCGTAGCGCAATGTTAAGATTCCTCTGCCATAAAATAAAGTGCTTCCGACTAAAATGATTTTATTGTTGAATATGATCTTTAAATATTTCCATAGAATTATATTAGCTTGTTTATGAAATCTGACGAGCAAAAATATTTAGGATCCAGTGATAATGTTTTTGTTCGCAACAGAATTATAACATCTGTCTAAAAAAAAAAATGCTTAGTCCATGAAGCTACTTATCAAACGCAAAACAGATCACGGTCAGTCTCCAATAGAATTAGTTAAACAGCTTTATACAGACACTCAAGTTCTGAGGATAAGTTTTAAATTTTCGAATAACATTAGTTGGATACTTCAGCATGGTGCCAATGGTTAACAAGTTTGTAATGAGTTGAATCATCACTGAGTGATTCTTAGTTTCGGCATTGTACCACATCTAAGCTATGTTTAGTAAATTGCTAACTGGATATAGACCAAGTTTTTGAAGTAAAAAAGCAACAAGTGTATATTTAACTAGCAGGCTTAGCCCACGTGTTATCACTACTTGAAATCTTTGAAATATAAATTTTAAATGAACATTTCTTTCATAAATTGACTTCTTATATTTAAGTAAAGTTTTACAAATAGATGCCAACTTGTTGGATGACAAGTAAAATGCAAATTTCAAACACTTTTCTGCACTATATAAGACAATATTCCTAAACAGAAGTATTTTTTATATGAACATCAAAACAATCCTTAGATGAAAGAGCACTAATGAAGGACAATGAAATAACCTTTTTAAAGTCAATATACAAATTATTTAAACCTGAAGAGTGTTGTCGCCTAAAGGTAGATAATATAAAATACAGATATTGAGCATTTAGCATGTAAATTACAATAATTAATTTGCGCATTATTTATCAGTTGCGTCTCTGTCCGTGGACAGAGTGCGCTCAGGAGCTTCTTTGTCAAAGGACAGAGAGGCAACTGAGAAAATTATACTGAGAGGTGCCCAGCCCTGGGGAAGAGCCGCCGAGGCTGCGCCCTCCCATTGCACAAGAGGGAGGGATCGGTGCTCGCACCGAGGCCAGCGCAACCGTCGGTTGCGGGGGCTGTGTGCAATTTTTGTCCCTTGTCCGGGTGCACGCGCCCGGGACCCCATTTTAAAAAGACCTTGTGTCACATCTCATTCTCGTGGGGGAATGAGTAAACACTTTGTACAATATTTATCATCTCTCAGTTGCGTCTCTGTGTCTTGGACAGAGTGCGCTCAGGGGCTTCTCTGTCGAATGGCAGAGGGGCCACTGAGAAAATAATACTGAGGTGCCCAGCCCTGGGGAACAGCTGCCCGAGGTCGCGCCCTCCCATTGCACAAGAGGGAGGGATCGGTGCTCTCACCGAGGCCAGCGCAATCGACGGTTGCGGGGGCTGTGGGCAATTTTTATCCCTTGCCCGGGTGTACGTGCTCGGGTCCCCATTTTAAAAAGACCTTGTGTCACATCTCCTGTCCTCGTGGGTGAACGAGTAAACACCGTATAAATTAATATAATGTAGAGTTGGGGCTTTTGTAATCCCAGAATTCGTTGGAAAAATCGCCCTCCAATTTCGAATATTTTCATAACGATTCCATTTATATAGTTTTTTTCTTAATTAACTATTATTTTTCTCTAACTGCTTCAAATATTGAATGTATAACTAATTCTAATTTCTATTTCCCATCTTTACTCTGTATTAATTTTATCCTATAAATTGTCCCCTGTAATGTCACTCATGAAATAAAAATAAGGATCTACGTACATCAAATCGTCTTTAAATTAAGTGACAGCAGAAGAATTGTCGTTGAACTTTTAAAAGGTAAGCTTAAACATTAATTCAATACTTAAATGCAGCGATCAATTTTGAGTTCTTCTGTAGTTTATTGATCCCTATCGCGTGTACTCCTCCCTAGCTATTTTGATGATGGCCAAAGCAATATTCCTCCACGGGACCTAGATTAAATGTCGATAAGGCGACTTTTAAGCTAGTTTATAATAAAACGTGCACTGCAATTTTGTATACAAAAGGAAAATAAAAGTTACTCCCCTTGAACCACGAAAGCAACGATAATAGATGTTTATAATATATTAATATATATTTTAATCTCGCATAATCTGGCAACCCTGAAAATCGTTCTCTGCGCTTAACTCTTCTAGGGCTTTTGAATGAGCTATGAATCATTGAAATTAGACGAGTGAGATCACAAACACACAAATATATACTGTACTTTATATATAAGATAGCGATATTCTATAAGGAACATTTGATTTTGTTCGTTCACTTTGTAAATATTCATTGGGGGGGGGCTTAATTTTTAAATGTTATTTTATACCCCCACCACCACCACCAAACACATTGTACATGCGAGGTCGTGTTGAGACTTCATAGAGATTTTCAGCTATTATCGTGGTTGTAGTGAGATGGTAAATAAGAATATGGTGTTTTGGTCTAAGTAACATTGTAATAATATTGTAATAATAATATTGTAATAATTATAATAATAATATTGTAATAATATTGTAATAATATTGTATACTTTGTTTGGGCCAGTGATTGTAGCTAGCTTCTTTTAAGATAAGACAAATATGACTTTCTCAATTTTGGCATTGTGCCACATTTGTTTTTATGATAAAAAATAAATACTATTTGCTTTCGTTCCTGACCTCGAACAATAAATTTCTTTTAAGTAAAGAAATTGCAACGTCGCTGTTTTTCATTGCATAAAAGAAGACAGACGGGAAGAGTGGTGGAGTAGCGGAAAAGTCAGTGGGTAACGAGTGGAAAATCTAAATATTTGCCATTGCAATTCGAGTTCAAATGATATAATTGCGAAAATAACCCCAGCGATCAGTGTTTAAATTCTTGCCCTAGCATCTGAAATTGCAGTGCATCGATTTAAACTTTCGAGTTAAAAATTGTTTGACGACATTTTGTCTAATGTGTTCTACTTGTGCTATTATGGATTGTATAACCAACAAAACGAAACTAAATCTTAGAGAGAAGAGGCCATTTTTTACTTCGTAATCCGCGGAAATTAACTTAACTTAGATTATGTTAAGGGGACGTAAAATGTTTTCTTAGTCCTGAAATGAAATGATATTTATAAAAAAAAATGTTCTCGAGGTCCGAGTGAACTGTCGGTTAACGGCACGGAAAATAGACTCGCCTAAAATCCCGCCTAAAAGTGTTTACGTTTACATTGCACTAATTTCCGTGGGGAGAAGCATGACTTCTTTGCATCAGACTGATGTGTTTACATTTTTGAAATTCATGTCCCTCCAGATCATTGTCGATCATGTCTCTGCACAGATTCCTTTTCTTTTTTTATCTGTTAAATCGCCATGAATACTAGCGAAAAGATCATGTCTCAGATACTTGATTTGTCTTTTTGTGAGTCTTTTGGCGATTTTTTTTAATATCTTATGTCCTCTATTGACTTCTCCACTGTTTTAACTTCAATATTCTACTTTTCCTAGCATGGCTCCAAATCAAAGCCAGAGAAAACTGTCTACCCCGCTATTTAATCTTTATAGGGGGCAAATATTGGTTAATGCTTTTCCAGACAGTTTTTATGCGAATGTGAATGCTATAGACTAGATCGGAAATTGAACTTTCTGTGCCAATAAAAACATACTGTCCGCACATTCGTTTGGTTATAATAGCATTATGGATTAGGCTTAAAGAAGAAAAAGTCTGAATTCAAAACTGTAGAGAAAGTAAGAGAAAACCACTCCAATTGATATTCCAAGAACAGTGATGGAAATGCAGAATCTTCATATATTAAAGGCTTGTTTCCCTGATAGCTATAATCTCTAATGTATGGGCAACCGAAATTCCTGGGAATGATATAGGCCTACGTAAACAGCACCCCGAAGAATTATATGGATGCAACGAGGCGTTCAGCAGGAAGACCTAGTCAGTCAGACATAAGTGAGCTTCGTGAATTGAGTTATTTTTAAATCAACAGAATTGTATTATATTCGAAAATTCTGCTTTATTTTTCCGGTGTATTTTAATAAGAGAATACCAGTGTCATCATCTGTATTGATAAGCAAAATAGAAAGTAAACCGACTTCAGATAGAATCTCCTTTGTCTTACAATAACCACAAATATTTCACTTTCAAATACACTTGCACACAATACCGCATATAACACATATTAATGGATCTGCCTTTCAAATAGTCACTTATTTCTGGTCACATCGACCTCAAATTTGTTTCGTTCTAAATCCCATGACTTTCTCCCAATATTTTATAAGAATTAATTGTCGTTTCTTCCATAACGTATATTCAAATATGAATTAGCAAGCCTGTGGTCTCTGTGCCTGTAAATCATTATTACATTGCCGAATATTCGTCCATTACAATGCCAGTCATATGCATTAAATTCCATTATGCACGCAGTCATTTTGTGTACACAAATGTAGATATAGTCTTGTGTACACTTATCCCATTGTCTTATGCATAATTTTATTGCCTTCTTTTGTTTATTTTATTGAATTGTGTATATATTGAATACATTTGCTTGTAT